>CAIGQV010007757.1:5861537-5873173 GCA_903798115.1 Danio jaintianensis | reverse complement strand
GTGTGTGTGTGTGTGTGTGTGTGTGTGTGTGTGTGTGTGTGTGTGTGCGTGCGTGTGACTTGGCGGCCTCAAAGTCAGCTTTGATGATGACTTTGCAGCTGAAAGACACACGAATCAAACTGCGACATGCGCTCACACACACACATACACACACAGGCACTTTAATGCAAGACCCTGCATGCAAAAACACGACAATTTTGACTGTTTTTTTTACTTTAAATGTAATGTAATTGTCTAAAATACAACTTTCTTTCTTTCGTGTTTCTTTTGCCAAAACTTGATTAATCTATGTCTTTAAATTACAGTTACAATACATATTTTTAAAGACAGTTTTCTTTGTTTTTTTTTTATAAATCTTTACTTCACTTGGTGATCTTACAGACACCAGACTCCACAGATTTATTCTTATCTATATTCTAAAGGTTTTTACAGAGGGATATGTTTGTACATCTTATGCCCTATTATGTATATCATTTTATTCAACAAACAATGCGAATAATTTTTTTTCTGCCTGTTCACAGTATATACATAAATCCTGAAAATGCAGTGATACATTTGACTCTAATGTGTCCTGACATGAAATTTTGAAACCTAACAAATTCTGTCAAATCTGGTAACCTGTCTTAGATTATTTTAAAGACATAAATTCTAAAGTCAGATTAAATTAAAGGTCAATACTTATTTAAATATTTATTTTTATTTAATAATTTGTTGTTTGTTGGACCACAATTTGTAAGTCAAAGGCTGTGTCCGAAATCGCCTACTACTCAGTAGGTACTGCATTTGAATTTAAATGTACTACTTGGCCATTAGAAAAGTGTGTTCTATACAGTATGAATGTGAGCAGTATGAATGAAACTCAGACGTACGACATCCGCCATTTGTCATCATCACGTGACCTACCTGAGCGTCAGCTGCATAGGCTGTAAAAAATTTGGACGTGGTATCCGTGACGTCACCCATAAGTTTCTAAAGAGCACAAATAAAGCTACAAGTGGGCATGGCCAACCATGGCCATTTTGTTTGAGCTTCATCGCGCCGACTGCGGGTCACCAAACATGGGTAAAAAGATGGAGCATAAGCAGAGCAAAGGATGCGTGCTAGCATTTTGCTTAGATGGTTTTTTTTGGGAGAAACGCTTAATACTTCATTACCTGCGACTCGTTTGTGTTCTGACCACATGTGCTTGGTTGAATACTATATTAATAAATTCTCTTTGGTCTTTTAAAAACACTGTTGTAATACATTGAGCCACTAAGCATTGTTCTTATGATGTTTTTCTAAGGAAAACGTGAATTACTTCTAAATACTTCAAATATAGTCTGTGTTAGTAAAGGCTATTTATGAAATCGAGACGTAACACTGTACGACAACGTTTCAGATGACTCTTCTAGAATTTTCAAGAATAAGAATTTCACTCAGCTGGGAAAAGGAGGTCACTTGAATGGTTTGTGAGCACAATTAAGTGCACAGCATGCCTATTCTCTGATAATTGTAAGAAATAATCCCAAAAGGCAGTTGACTGTGTAAAGCCACATAAAACAAAACAAAAAATACGATGTATATGCCGAGTTCAGCGGCTAATCAGCTGGTATCAGCTGAGGTGATGTGACGGCGACCAGAGACCTAGCTGTCACTCAAGTGCCCTTAATTATGCAGACTTAATATAACTTAATAAAAATGTAACGGATGAGTTATAAAAAAATTCACCCCCCTCACAGTTGTCATAAAGGGTAATATTATCTATATGCACCAAAACCATCTTTTGTACCAGGCTGTAAACATGTTTTTATCAGCTGTAAAAATGGTCAACTTAGCATAGCAGTCAGTGAACATCTGGACTTCCTGGAGCCAGCCCCCAAAGGCCAGTCAATGAATTGCAGTTTCAGTTACTTCCGTATTAGCTTCACAAGGGAGAGCGGGATCGTTTCACTCCCATTCATGAATTCTCTCGCGGTGCATCATGGGATAGTGTAGCATCCATCAGATGCGCATTTCAGAATCTCGCCAGAAGTAGTAGGTCATCCAGGTACTTCTCACATACTGTTTTTCGAATTCCATGAATTCGGACATACTACTCGGCTCGCATACTGATTTTAGCGTATGATATAGTGTGAAAGTATGCGATTTCGGACGCAGCTTATGTGTTTGAGTATTTAAAAAATAATACAGAATTTCAAAACCTCACTTAATCTAATATATGCAAATTAGTGCATATTTAACAAAACAATGCCTCATTTGCATATCTAATAATTGCATTTACAAAACTTGCAATACAAAAAACTATGCAATTCTTAAAATAATCAATTGACTGGGGAAATATGTTGATAATATTTGCCATATTCACCTGCAGTATGCAGTACTTATAAGTGATATACATAAGATTACAGAGAGTGTGTGATCTATAAAGAGCCGTCACTGCGCAAACACACATTTACATCTACAAAACTCCACCAAATTACGTACAAAGCCAAGAGAACGAGCAGCAGAACAAAGGCTTGTTGAGGACTGGTAACAATGAGATATATTTTGCCCTCTGCCCATTGTAGCCCTTCATTACCAATCTTTCCTGCCGCACTCACACTCGCTGTTTACGTCAGGCTGGTCGAGCGTCTGTGTGTTGAATTGTTTGAGATTTTTGTGTCTTCTGAGGTTAACAATAGTCTATTCTGTGGCGTCTCGAGGCGAGTGGACACACCCCAGACCAGCGCAGACCACGGGGACAGAGTTGGGCATCATCCAGATGTAATTCTGGCCCTGTATGTGTCTGTGTGTTTATGTGTGTTTTGTACTATTTGTAGGTGTCAACTTTATTTCTGTCTGGCAGTTCCTGTATGAAACATTTCTAAATATGCAAGGTTGAGGTTTGACATTGATTGCTTCATCAGGTTCGTTGTGACAAACCTTTTTTCCCGTCCTTAAGAGCAAAAGTGGATGCAGACATGCTCTAAGAGCACCTGTACCTTTAGATCATGCACTTAGCACATTAACTTAATCTTGGTGTTTTTAAGCAAAGTAAAACATCATTGTGTGGTTATATTCGTTTTAGATATTGTAAGTTTTGCCGTTTGCAATGATTTTGTATAGTTTTCATAAATATGTCAGATTGCTGTTTATTCGCAATGTTGCCAGAAGGGACGCTATTGCTTATGAACCCTTTTCACATTTCTGTGTTTCTCAGTAGAGGAGGTGGTCATAGTCGGGTAAATTTAGAGCGCAGTGAATGGGAGAGTGCAACAAATAATTTTTTTACAATCCTATTTGCTAAAATAATAAAAGAAAAACTCAACGATGGTGTTATCCAGACTTTCAGAAAAAGGAAAAAAAATGTGTGAGACTGATAACGGCAACCAGAAGAGAGAACAACGTCAAATTGACTATCCTGCCCCATAGACACTATGCATTTCAAACACCTCACACAAGCGGTTGCAAAGATGATATAGAACATACATAAATACATATAAACGTTCATACTTTTATATGAAAAAGAAATCAAAATATAAAAATTTTTCAAGGATTTAAGACGCTCTTGTGAAAAGGGTCCATTAGCATTAAATGTCTTTTTTAATGGTCATATTTTTCTCTCTAGTCAACAGCTTTAAGAAGCATTGCTAAGCAATGTGTAACACATCCCTTCTGTCTGAAAAACAATACATCATGGCAAATCATAACAATTTTTCCCTTCAGCGACTGCTTGTTCATAAGCACTGCGCAGTGGCGTATATCCCCCAGATGTGCCCGACTTCCTCTCTTTTGAAACAAAGTTTCAAGGGATTTGATGAAAAGTATTTCAGTGACTTTGCATTCATTCACACCTTTTTTTTGCACTCACTCACTCTCAGAATGTTTGGAGCAATGAAAAGAAGTTTCCTGGGCAAGACAAACATTTTTTTCAAAGTTTACAAATGAAGATCCTTGGGTAAAGCAAACAATTTTGTGAGCAAACAACATTTTCTGTTAACAAATGTTTTATATTGTTAAAGTTAAACACATTTTATTTCACTACTTTTTCCTGGGTAACGATAACATGTTTCTTGGATTTAATGCTTTGTTTTAAAACAAAGTTTACAAATGTTTTTGTGAGGGAACAGATTTTTGGGGGAACGAAAACTTTTTTCAAATGTTTTTTTCTTACTTTGTAAACAACTTTTACAGAGTTTCTAGAGGGAATGCAACCATTTCATCAACAACTGTTAAGTTTTTGAGAGGAACAAAAACACTTTTCCCTGAAGCCATGTTTACCATGTCCCTTTAAAGGCCTGAGTAATTTTTTGCTTGCATTTACTGCCGACATTTAAATTTACTTCTAGACTAAACAAAGGGCACCAATGTGAGTGCGCACGATGACGTGCAAAAAGGCAGTCGTAAAAGCGTCATTTTATTGAAAAAATGCCTCAGACTTGTTTTTTGGTTTGTTGACCAATAAGATTGGCAGATGAGCTGAAACATTTGTGGTTATACTTCCCGAAGAATGTGAAATAAAAATATAGCGGAATTACTCAATGAGTGCGGATCATGACCTGTTGAGTTATTTAGTTTTTCACTAAGTGCCATCTGATGTCAGGGAGTGATTTTGCACATCCATTTGGCTCACCACCAGTGGAAAAAACTTGATTACAGAAAAACCTAGACGATAAGCACGAGCAAAAATGATCCTGATGTGCACAAGTCTACCTTTTTTTAACATCTTTTATTCAAATGTAATCTAAAGTTCATAAAAAAAAGTATTTGTTGCTCTTTAACAATATTTATGGTTACATTCATTTATTTATTCATTCATTCATTCATTCATTCATCTTTCTTTAGCTTAGTCCCCCATTTATCAGGGGTCACCACAGCGGAATGAACAGCCAACTATTCCAGCATATGTTTTACAGAGAGGATGCCCTTCCAGCTGAGTCACCGTCCCGCCCTACGTTAACTTATAAAGTGAAACCACTTTGTACACTAACTTAGCATTAGCTTAGCACTAGTTGAACACTTAATATCTCAACCTACACCCAGATCAAGTGTTTAATTAAATATTTCTCTTTTGTAAATGAAGCATTTTCTTCTACAACCCTATATTAACCATGTGACAATTAAAGCATTCGAAGTCTTCTACGAAAAAGCCTACATGTGCGCTGCAGTTGATCTACGAAAACTGTTGTAGATATTTGTGAAATGTCTCCCTGATAGGTCTGGCCTCAGGGAGTTCACAGGCCTCAGTGTCCACTCTCTGCCTTCCGTCTCGCTTCATTTCCTTCACAATTTGTCGTTGTGTAAAAATAGCGCGCATGCCCTCCCTCACACAGACAACACAGTTTAGCAGGTAGATTTGAGAAGGTCACATTTCCAGCGCTGCGTCTGACTGACATCCACCATTATTGTCTGTCAGAACACGAGTTTGAGTTTGAGATGTGTCCGCTTCGAAGACAATTACACAATCACAACCAATAACTTTTGACTGACGGCTGGAATATAGGCTTCACATTACTTACCGGCAGTTGTCGTTTTAGAAGGAACTAATTTGTACTGACTGACAGGCGACAAATTGAACCCAAGTATAACACCGAAAGTATCCTGCTAATAAAAATTACAATGAAAAGCAAGCTACAGTGCTATGAAAGGCTTAAGATAAGGTGTTGCTTTGTAGATAATAAGTTGATCTCGTTGTTTTAAGCTTTGCTGTGTGGTTGCTATAGTGTTCTTAGGTTGTCAGGGTGTTTCTATGTGGTTGCTAAGCTGTTCTGAGTGTTTTTTAAGCTCTTCTATTCATTGCTTACCTGTTTTGAGTCTTTTTAAGCAATGCTATATGGTTGCTATGGTGTCCTTGGAGGTTGCTAGGGTGTTTCTGTGTGGTTATTAAAAATGCAGTTCATCACTGTGTGTTTAGAAACCGGTTTTACTTGTTGTAGGTTGTGCTATTTGTTAGCTTAGTCTAGCATTGTTTAAATTTGGTTGTACTGTATGTTGCTATGGTTTTTTAGAAGGTTGCTAGGGCATTGCTTTGTGTTATTAAACTTTTTGAATGTTTTTTAAGCATTGCTTTGCATTTGCTTTGGTTTTTGGGTGGTTACTAGACCACTGCTATATGGTTACTATGCTGTTTGGAGTGTTTAAAGCTTCGCTATATTTTACTGTGGTATTCGGAGTGATTGCTAGAGCTATGCTATGTGGTTACGTGTTAAACTTTGCTGCAAACCTGTTTTGAGTTTTTTAAGCTTTGCTATGTATTGTTATGGTTACGGTTGCTATGGTATTGCCATGTTGTTAACAAGCTTTTCAGATTGGTTCTCAAGCTTTATTATATGTTGCTATGGTGTTTCTTGGTGGTTGCTAGGGTATTGCTTTGTGGTTACCAAATGCTGTTTAGGTTTTGCTGTATGTTGTTTCTTCAGTGAGGTTGCTAGAATATTGCTATGTTGTTATTAACTAGTTTTGATTGTTGATTTTAACATTGTTAAGCATTGCTATGGTGTTCTGGGTGGTTTCTATGGCTTTGATATTTAGTTAATAGGCTGTTCTGTGTGGTTTTATTTTAACATGCTGTTGATAAGATATCATGGCTCATTGCTAGGATGTTACTAAGGCCTTCGGAGTTGTTATGTGGTTACTAGGCTATGCCAAGTGTTCATCTTTGCTGCATGTTGCTATGTTTTCCCTGAGTGGTTGCTATGTTGTTGTTGCAAACATTTTTTGAGTGTCTTAAGCTTTGCTATGTATTATGTTTGAGGTTGCTAGGGCATTGCCATGTTGTTACCAAGCTTTTCAGATTGGTTCCTAAGCTTTGTTATATGTTGCTATGGTGTTTCTATGTGGTTACTAGGGTATTGCTATGAGGTTACTAAGTAATGCCAAGTGCTGTTTCGGTTTTGCTGTATGTTGCTTTGTTCAGTGAGGTTGCTAGGATGTTACTATGTAGATATTAATTAGTTTTAATTGTTTATTTAAACATTGCAGTTGCTGAGGTGTTCTGGGTGGTTTCTATGGCTTTAATATTTAGTTAATAGGCTGTTCTGAGTAGATTTATTTTAAGATGCTGCTGATAAGATATGGCTCATTGCTTTGGTGTTACTAAGGCCTTCAGAGTTGCTATGTGGTTACTAAGCTATGCCAAGTGTTAGTCTTTGCAGCACATTACTATGCTTTCCCTGAGAGGTTGCTATGACATTGCCATGTTGTTACCAAGCTTTTCAGATTGGTTCCTAAGCTTTGTTATATGTTGCTATGGTGTTTCTAGGTGGTTGCTAGGGTATTGCTATGTGGTTAATAAGTAATGCCAAGTGCTGTTTCGGTTTTGCTGAATGTTGCTTTGTTCAATATGGTTGCTAGGATGTTTCTACATTGTTAATAGCTAGTTTTGATTGTTTTGATTGTTTATAAACATTACTATGCAGACCCGTTTGAGTTTAAGGTTTGCTATGTATTGTTATGGTTCCTATGGTATTGCCATGTTGTTGCCAAGCTCTCCAGGTTATTAAGCTTTGTTATATGTTGCTATGTTGTTTCCTGGTGGTTGCTAGGGTATTTCTATGTGGTTACTAAGTAATGCCAAGTGCTGTTTAAGTTTTGTTGTATGTTGCTTTGTTCAGTGGGGTTGCTAAGGCATTGTTGCAACTTGTTTTGGGCTTTTTGAAGCTTTGCTATGTATTGCTATGTTTGAGGTTGCTAGGGTGTTGTTTTGATGCAAGCGTTTCGGATTGTTTAGGTGTTGCTATGTAGGTTACTAAGTATAATTTGTAGCATAAGTAGGATTTGCTACAGTGTTCACTGCAGTAGCCAAGCTGCCATTTACAGATTCAGAGATCCACCAGTGCTGATATCCAAGCCTTACACCTGGCTAATGTTATCTAGGGTTGTGTTATTCAAGGAGTAACTGTAGATCTCTAGTAACAGGAGCAGTTTGTTCAGAGGTTGAGAGGTATGAGTGAACGCTCCAGTCTGTCTCTGCTGGTTATTTGTGGATTGTGGTCTCCCGAACAACTGACCTGTTAACAAACTTATGAGCATCTTCAAGCCAAGGCCACACCAACACAACGGCCAAGTTCAACAACCCAGACACACACACACACAAAAATATACAGAGTCAAAATATCACTCACCCCTGCCCTGAGGATGAGGTTCAACATCAAACATCCTCACGCAACACAAAACCTGACAATACAAACACAATACTGAGAAACAATGAGGCATGAGCATGACAAGTGCTGAACAGAGAAACAAACACACCCTACTTTTTACAGTCAAGTCTGAGAATATAATCATAGCTATAATGTCCTGTCGAGGCAGTGGCAGGAACAAAGCTCAACGGCACCCTCTTGTGTTAGATAAACAAACTGCACTTCATTGCACATTTGCAGAGACAAGCCTCTGCTCATATTAAGGATTATGTTTATGTTACCTTATACTACAGTTTTGCTGAATACTCGATTCTGATTGGCTGACGAACATTTTAAGGTATGTGAATATTTTCAGATAAAGTAGTTCCAGGCAGGCTTGTCCTAAGTTGCTGGCTAGAAACTTTGACCACCTAATGTCACAACCTAAATCTAACCTAATATTAGATTTTATATTTGATGTCTTATGACATTGTGTGCCTGCTATGGATTAAATGTAGTGCAAACTTTTTATTTAAAGTGATTTGTTTCAGATATTTTTAATGAAAGTTCCCCAAACAAGAAGTGCAAACCATAATTTAAAGTAATAGTCATGCAAAAAAGGTACATATAGAGACATCAATCAATAGCTCCTACTATGACATATGCTCCACTATAAGGTCTACATGTGTGAAAGCTACAGTTTTTTCTTTCCTCTATAAAAATGCACAGTGTGTAATTTTAGCCAGAAGCCATTACACTCAAAAGGAAGGAAATGCAACACATTCGCTAGACATTTTCCGTGTCACAACAAGTAGCCGTTGGACACCAGGAGGAATGAAGGCTTCAGTCAGTCACACCAATTACGAGGATGGAATGCCTTTGTGATTTCCATCTTTTCAGATGTCGGAAATAGGAGACATATGCAATACTGCTTTCATATGAGGATGATAAATGGCTGGACAGTTTGTACATGTATAGCATCCTTTTACTGGCATAATGTGACAATGCAATGGATATGTCATTGTTGAGCTCTGATTTCATATATGAAGGAAACTATAGAGTAATTACTGCAAAATGATAACCAGGGGGTTTAAATGTGGTCAGTTATCAGTAGGCCTACAGGGAATCTCCGCACACAGAAATCCACAGATTTTTAGCCCATCATTGAGTCTCAATATATTTTTGGTGAGGGGGGATTGTTAGAATAGCGTCACAATTCTGAAAAAAAAACATATGATTGTAAGATTATAAACTCATAACTGCAAGAAATAACATCAGAACTGAAGAAATAAAGTTGCAAATTTGAGGATAATTGTGAAATATAAACTAAGAACTACACTGAAAACAATTGCTTTTGTTGCTTTTTCAAACTACTTATTTAAAATGAGCTGAAACAACACAATTGTTAAGATTTTTGGGGGGGGACAACTTAATTGTTTTATGTTCAATCCACGTAAATTTGTTAAGTTAACTTAATTTGTGTTGGGACAACATGAAGGAATTGTGTGGAACCCTGCAATTTTTTGTGTTTTTTACAGACTGTTGCAGGGGACAAACTGCAATTATAGACAAAATGCTTAGAATTGTTTGTTTATTGAATTGCGAAACTGCCTAAAAACTATAATATCTGCCAGAAAAAAGTCAAAATTGGGATAAGAAATTCGGTTCAATTTGTGAGAATGTCTAAAAATGAGCAAATTATGTTTATTACATTGCAATTTTTGCAGAATATATTTGTACACCTAAGGTTTGCACTTAGGTTTATTTGTACTTGTACAGTGACAGCAAAGATTCTATCTAAAAAGGAAAAAATGCATTTTTGGGGAAAATAAATTATTATAATTGCGTGATAAATTCAGAGAAAAAAAATTATCTGAAAAAACTCATAACTGCAAGAAATAACGTCAGAACTGAAAAAGTAGTCTATAAACTAACAACTGCAAAAAAATAGATACAAATCTGATTATCAAAAAAGTCAATGTCAAAATTAATCGCCCTCCAGTGATTTTTTTTTAACAGAGCAAGAAATTTTTCACAGTATTTCCTACAATATTTTTTCTTCTGGAGAAAGTCTTATTTGTGTTATTTCGGCTAGAGCTTGCCTAATTAACCTAGTTAAGCCTTTAAATGTCACTTTAAGCTGAATACTAATATCTTGAAAATATTCATTCATTCATTCATTCATTTTTAACTGCTTTTCCGGGGCCGAGTCGCGGGGGCAGCAGTCTTAGGAGAGAACCCTAGACTTCCCTCTCCCCAGACACTTCCTCCAGCTCCTCCGGGGGGATCCTGAGGCGTTCCCAGGCCAGCCGAGAGACATAGTCATTACTGCTGCCGCTGCACCAATCCGCCTGTCAATCTCAAGTTCCAACCTTCCCTCACTCGTGAACAAAACCCCAAGATACTTGAAGGACTTTCCTCCAACCTGGAGATGGCAAACCACCTTTTTCCGGTGGAGCACCATGGCCTCAGACTTGGAGGTGCTGATTCTCATCCCAGCCGCGTCACACTCGGTAGAAAACCACCCCAGTGCATGCTGAAGGTCCATGTTTGATGAAGTCAACAGAACAACATCGTCTGCGAATAACAGAGATGAGATCCTGTGGTCGAATGCCTTCTCCAGGTCCACAAAACACATGTGGACTGGTTGGGCATACTCCCATGAACCCTCGAGCACCCTGGTGAGGGTATAGAGCTGGTCCAGTGTACCACAGCCTGGACGAAAACCACATTGTTCCTCTTGAATCATAGGTTCAACCATCTGGCGGACCCTCCTCTCCAATACCCTGGCATAGACTTTCCCAGGGAGGCTGAGGAGTGTGATCCCCCTATAGTTGGAGCACACCCTCCGGTCCCCCTTCTTAAAAATGGGAACCATTACCCCAGTTGCTCAGTCCAGAGGTACTGTCCCCGACCTCCATGCGATATTGTAGAGACGTGTCAGCCAAGACAGCCCCACAACATCCAGAGACCTAAGATACACAGGGTGAATCTCATCCACCCCCGCTGCTTTGCCACTGCGGAGCTTGAAAACTACCTCAGTGACCTCAGCTTGGGTGATGGGTGAGTCCACCCCTGCATCCCCAGTCTCTGCTTCCTCAATGAAAGACATGTCAGTGGGGTTAAGGAGATCCTCAAAGTATTCCTTCCACCGTCCAACAACATCCCCAGTCGAGGTCAACAGCTCCCAACTTCCGCTGTGTCGATGTGGAGCTGCTTTCCCCTCCTGAGGCGCCAGATGGTTTGCCAAAATCTCTTTAGGGCCAACCGATAGTCTTCCTCCAGGGTCTCCCCGAACTTTTCCCAGGCCCGAGTTTTTGCTTCCGCAACTGCCTGGGCTGCAGCACGCTTGGCCTGTCGGTACCCATCAGCTGCCTCGGGAGTCTTGCAAGCCAACCAAGCCCTGTAGGACTCCTTCTTCAGCTTGACGGCATCCCTTACTTTCGGTGTCCACCACCGGGTTTGTGGATTGCTGCCGCGACAGGCACCACAGACCTTACGGCCACAGCTCTTCACGACCGCGTCAACAATGGAGTCAGAGAACATGGACCACTC
>CAIGQV010007757.1:5826222-5847106 GCA_903798115.1 Danio jaintianensis | reverse complement strand
GTTGTTGCTATTTGTTTGCTAAGTGTTTTTTAAGTGACCAAATCCACTTAAACAGAATGCTGGGTATAAGTTGTATGATTTAATATAACGTAAATGAATTATTTTATTGAAATATGTAATGGAAAACCCATTTTTATGTTAGATTCATGAAAGATTTATTTTATTTAAAAAAAATAAAAATAAATCAATGGGGGAATGTGCAGTGCTTCACACCAGAAGGTTGGTCCTGAAGGTTGAGCTACTAGTGCTGCCTGTTACCAAATTCATGGCAACAACTCTGAATATAAAATGCTGATAATACGCAACACCGTGCAGATTTTTGCTGTAATTTTCACTCGTTTTGCATCAAGTAACGTCCTCCCATAGTCTCAACCGAATGTGGACATACATTTATATAACAAAATCAAAATGTGTTTTTGAGTACATATTTTAGTAATAGATACTGATATTATAATAAGACAAGTCATACTCTGGTTTCAATTTAAATGTAGAGATCACAGTTTTTAGAATATATAAATAATAATGGGATGATAACCGGTTTCAAGGTTTACAGGGGTTCGGGAAAAGTCACGGTTTTAAAACTGCTAAAATTTCTGTTAAATCATAAGTGTTGTCAAAGACTATTTTAGGTATTTATTTAGGGCAACAGTTTCACGGGCAGCAAAAGACCAATTCAGCAAACATTTGAAAAACAAATCACCTATGCACCAACATCCAAGCATGCTATTGACCTGAACAGTGAATGGTTTACTTTATATCCAACAAAAAGTTTTTTACCCAGACATTTAAAAAGAACTTATTTTAGAGCAGTAATTACAATACTGTGACACAGTGAAACCATGAAATTTTTATCCAAGGTTACCGTCAGAATCTTAGTACATGTCTAAGTATATAATTGTCATATTATTAAGGTGTTTTAAATGGCTGACAGGGTCAGCTACAGTAAGCGTTTGCTTAAGCCACTTTTCAGAAAGTTACTTGACGAACAAGGTATTGGTGTGCGGTTGCCAGTCTTATGAATAGTTTTTAGCATAGTTTTTAGCTGTCAAGTTGTGGTTAATAAATCATTGCTATGCCATTGCTAAAGTGTTGTGTGTGGTTTTAGGGGCTGCCTATGTGAATCTGATTGCTATGGGACTGTTTTGTTGACAGACCATTGCAATGTGGCTGCTTTAGAGTTGTGTGTATTTTTAGCATGTTGCTATGATGTTCTGGGTTGTCACCAGGGTGTTGCTATGCCATTGCTATTACTGAAAAAGTCAAAAGATAACAGTATGGATGTACAAAATGTTTTGGACAGACAAATGCCTATCAATTAGTAATAGTGCACACTCAAACAAATCATAAATAAACCACACAAGTGTGAGTTAACTGCCAAAATATACTGTATTATTTATGGTGGTGGCTCTGCTCGTGTGAACGTGTTGTCAGTTTGTTATGCTGTAGCTGTAGTGTTTTAATTTTTTATTATTTCTTGCTTATCTTCCATAGCAAGCACGTTCTTTTAAGACATGTTTCATCTGCATTGTCCGTGTGTTGACAGTTAATATAATGCAGAGGATTATTATAAGTTCAGCAGAGAGATGTGATCTGCAGACTGCGATATAAATAACATGATTACATTCAACCACTTATCCAATCTATATATCCATCCATTTGTGTTTCCAGCTTTGGAAACTCATCCTTCATCCAAGTTGACCCATCAGGAAAAGGCCTTTCTTCACTCCATCGTATTTTTGGCAGGAAAGCAAAAATATATTGTGTGTAATGAAAGGAAAGAAAACAGGGTAAAAGTAGCACACCTACCCTTGCTGGATTTCTCCCTGAGAGCTCCAATCGATCCAGAGTTGGGCAGGACATTTAAAAAAAAAAAAAAAAAAGAAAAGAAAGAAAACGAGAAAATCGAGAGTGAGTAGAACGGAGGTCAGCGGTTCAGCTTTGTTTCTCAAGACGAAATGGAGTTCTGATGCATTTTCCAAAATCCATTCATACTGCTGGGCACAACAGCAAGAGCAGTGTAAAATCCTGGAGCGCTTGTTGATGTTGTTTGTGTCACTAATCGCAGTGCTATTCTCATGCCTGCTACAGCACAGAGCTCATGTGTGCAGACTCCCGCAGGTTTGTTTAGACATGTTAACCTATTATTGTCGTAAATGTCTAATTGTACAATTTACTCATCCAGACACAGGCTTTTAAAACCAGTATTTTGACAAAGACACAAGCTGCAATTTACAGCTGTTTATCAGGAATCAGCGCTAACACTGTATGACCTAACCATGTGCATCACAACGAGATTCCAGAGGCAAGCTGTTTTCTGTCTGAATGCAATGCAACAGATTCATCTGGGTGGCACCATATTTAATGTCTGACCAAAATTTAAAATTGCTGCAAGAAACAGAAGCACAGTGCATTCAATGGATTGTTTGTCTGATTAAAAACATACTAATTGTTAGGATGAGGAAACATCTTTCCAACTTTCAATAGACAAACAATAAATGACATGATCATCTCACACAAGACCACGTCAATGTCTGGGTAGATTTACAGGTAAGCAAACTGCTCTTGTGGAAGTGGCCTCTTTTTTTACAGGTTAATGCATCCTGCTACACTTGCTTTGGAATGGTATGATGGATATGTTAAAGTTTTTAAGGCATTTCCCTAATCTCAAAATTCACCAAATCTAAATCCAGCAGAGCATCTTCTCCTCACAACCTAAAGGAAATAAACGATCTGACCAAACTCAAGCCTGAAGGGTCACTGTCCAACTTCATTCAACACACTTGCCTAGAAGTTTTTAGTATGTCTATTCTAGTATTCAGGTGTATTTATTTAGGGGAGGAGATGCAAGACAGTGATCCTCCAGTAGCAGGACTGGATACCCCAGTAGCATTAGCTCTACTATAAAAGATCTGGGTGTTATACTAGACAGCAAATTAACTTTTGAAAATCATATCTCCCATGTCACAAAAACCGCCTTCTTTCATCTGAGAAATATCGCTAAGTTACGAAGTATGCTATCCATCTCAGATGCAGAAAAGCTAGTTCATGCTTTCATGACTTCTAGGCTGGATTACTGTAATGCACTGTTTGTTGGTTGCCCAGCATTCTCTATTAATAAACTTCAGCTAGTACAAAATGCAGCTGCCAGAGTTCTTACCAGGTCTAGAAAATATGATCATATCACCCCAATTTTATCCTCCTTACACTGGCTGCCTGTTAAGTTCCTTATTGATTATAAAATATTGCTTCTTACCTATAAAGCGTTAAATAATCTAGCTCCTGTTTATCTAACCAACCTTCTATCTCGCTACAATCCAACCCGCTCTTTAAGATCTCAAAACTCAGGGCTTCTGGTAGTACCTAGAATAGCAAAGTCGAATAAAGGTGGTCGAGCCTTCTCATTTATGGCTCCTAAACTTTGGAATAGCCTTCCTGATAATGTCCGAGGCTCAGACACACTCTCTCAGTTCAAAACTAGATTAAAGGCCTATCTTTTTAGTAAAGCATACACTCAATGCATCGCATAACGGTATGATGCATAAATGTGCTCCACGCAAGTGAGCTGGCTCGACATCACCTGTAGGACACACTCCTCAATACACCAGACATTGTGTTAGAAACTCTCATATGCTTTACATGTTTGTTTCTATGTTTGTTTATTTAACTGCTATTTTCATCTATAACACTCCATTTTTGCATCTCGTTTAAATACACTATGAACAGCAGCTACGCTAATTATTTTCTTTATTCTCTATTTCCACCTGGGGATACTCATTCCGAGGTCCCTAGAGACTATGCAGCAGCATTGATACGATCCAAGACCTGTGAAGAGATGATCCCAAGGTATCCATAATCCTGGACCAGGTCGTATCCCGAGCTGATGTTGTGGTCACCATAGAGAAATGGAGTGCTTGAGACTGATTCCTGAATGACCACTGTGATAAACGAGTCCCCACATTGATCCTGCGGGCCAACCTGACCGCCTGCCGGTGCCCTACTCACACCTGCAGCCTCTCCACGATGGACGTCCAGCTTCTTCAGCCTCCAGCGCCTAGACTGCAGCTCTGAACAGAAAGTTTGGCCAGATGAAAAATAGTTGTGCCTAACAGAGCCTAGTTTCTCTCTAGGTTTTTTTTCCCCTTCACTTCGTCAATTGGTGAAGTTTTTTTTTCCTCACCACTGTCGCCACTGGCTTGCTCGGATCGGGACTTGTGGAGCTGTGCTTCGGTGGATTTGCTCTACAGTGTTTGAACTTTCAGCAGTGAAATTTAGACCACACTGAACTAAACTAAACTGAACTTCAACTCTGAAATCTGGACTTTACTAGAACTATGTTAAGCTGCTTTGACACAATCTACATTTTAAAAAACGCTATATAAATAAACTTGACTTGACTAATATTTAATATTGCGTTTGTGAATGTAAATCAATGGCTTAACTTAGTATTTAGACCTCGTGGACCAACAAACAAGTTCTCTGTTTAACTCGGTTTCAAGTTTTATACACTTGCATACACATAACAACTAAAGTTTACTTTAGACTTAAGCCTATCCCTCATTTTCATTAGGGTTTCAAGGTCTATGCAACTCTCTCATGACTCGCTGCAACCAAAGTGGCTAAACCTAAGAACACATACACATTGTATTTTCACCATTTCCATGATGTTTCGCGAGGCACAATGTGGAGTTTTCCTGTGCAAGAGGCATGACTCTTAAATTCAAGATGGGCAGAGTAAGGGTGTGCATAAGAAGCCTGTGTCCTTATTCTGTCCCACTGAGAGGAACTGGGTCAGTCTTTGTGCGTTTCTTTCTCAGAAGAGAATAATTTCATACTTCCAGTGGAACAATCTTGTGAAAATGCTGCAGGTGAACAATGAGCAATACTTTCTTGCGTTATAAAATT
Organism: Danio jaintianensis; assembly: GCA_903798115.1. Taxonomy (NCBI): domain Eukaryota; kingdom Metazoa; phylum Chordata; class Actinopteri; order Cypriniformes; family Danionidae; genus Danio; species Danio jaintianensis. Next base: position 5,842,204 of record CAIGQV010007757.1, on the reverse strand, counting down.
TGTAAATAGCTAAAGTTATGCACTGTCCCTAAATGACTTTGGAAAATAAGTCTCTCTTGTTGTGTTTACATTGATTGGCAAACATGACTCCTTCAGAATAAACATGCCGTACTGTTTGCAGATCATTGTCGATCAGACAGATTATGCTACTTTAATAGGATTGAAAAATAACTGCAGCTCCTCTTTGCATAGTGAAAAGTAAACAACATTTTTAGCTCATCAAGATTAGCAGCAACACATTCGGTGTTTGCCATCTGAAAAATCGACAGTTCATTAAGGTGAACATATTTCCATAAGGCAGAGGAAGATCAAGATTTATAGTTTCCCTTGGGGTATCCATTACCATTAGGCATAAAAGAGATAAAAAAAAGACAGAGAATATTCATGTAGAATTTGCATATCGCTTTCGCCGTTAGATTTCCTCGGTAAGAGTTTGACCCCTTGCATGTCAACATCTCATTAATTCTGCCAGTTCATCAATCTGTCACTCTCTTCGTTCCACTTTCCGCCTGTATTAGCTCTCTTTGGCTTTAAAGAAGGTATTTAACACTAAATTTATATATTCATCTGTGAGCACGATCATGTAACCCTCCACACTGAGGTGCCACTTAGAATGTTTTAAACATAAGATGAATTTGTGCACTTATTCTAGATTCAGCTTAATTCATCTTGCTTTGTGCAGTTAAAACCATTCATTTTGACTTCAATAAAACTCTCTAAGGTCGTTCCTTCGGAAGACATTGATGTATTTTTCACTTAAAGATGAATAAAAAGAGACTTACAACTTAGTAGTTCTTTATATAAATAAGATGCATTCATCTTGAGTTTTTTTGAGACAGACAGACAAACAGATAGACAGACAATGTAGATATACAAATAATAATATTAATAATGTAATATATTATACATACACTTCCTTACTGATGACTCTTCAATCAATATGTAATATTTATTTAGTATGTATATATACAATGACAATGGCGACTTCTGACATTGATTTATGGCAATTGCTATGTATTATTTTAATGATTTCTAATCATTATCGATTATAAAGCACAAAAATCCTAATACCATCTTGGGTTTTATCAATTAGGTTATTAGTTTGATTCTTCAAAATGATGTGCTTCATACTCGAGAAAGACCTGGTTGTGTATTAATCCTAAAGCACTGCATTAATCTGACTAAATCAAATGAATGATGGCAAACAGTTTGATTTGAAGTGCAGACTCCGCCCACCCACAACTCTCTCAAATACGCACACACACGCACGCAATTATTTCCTCTTTCTCCATATACCATAGACTGGAGGGAATCGTTTCCATGACAATACTCCTTTCTGATGGCTAAAACGCAAGCAGAAAATATTCCAGATGCATCCGAGGCGCCTATATAGAAAACAGATCAGAGAGCTGCTTTCAGACGAGCCTGTAATCAAAGAGCGAACGTGTACAAGTATTTTCCATCTGAAGCCAGGTGAAGCTCTCTTCACACGGCGGTCTGTTCAGAGGAGGTTAATGCGTTTTAATGACAAAAACAGGGGCTGGTGTTGCCCTCTTGTCCACTCAGTCTAATGCTGAGGACCCCTGCTGTTCTCCTAATGGTTGCAAGAGAGTAAGGATGGTTGTATCGCCCAGAGGCTAATAACAGACACAACCACATTAGCTGCGTCCTGTGCCATCTCTTCTCAGCAGAGCTCTGTGGGTAGAGGATATTAAACCGTCCCAGCAGGTGCTGCCGTCACCTCTCACACACACATGCAGGACAAGGTCTGTAATACAGGGAGAAGGCTGACTGCTAGTATTCCTGCTAGTATTAGAGCATTAATGAATATCTCAATTAAGTTGCAATTAAATCATATTGCAATAATATGGAAAAAAAAAAAAATCTTAAACTTTGGTCTTTAGTGATTTGTATAATTCAAGTAAATCACCCTTTGAGAGACAAAAAAAATTGCAAGCAGAACAAAATTAATACCTGCAGTAATATTATGCAACAGGTCACAAGTGCTCCAGACTGTAGTGAACATTGAGGGAGGTTGTGGATTAAAGGTAATAACATTGTAAATATGTAAATAGTCTATAGTTTCTTGCAAAGAAAGATCATTTCACTTTGTGTTAATTTTGCTTGTATATGATTTCTTTACTTTCAAAGGGATGCTAGACATTGAATTGCATTATATGGTCCACCAAGGATGTCAGCTACTATTCTACCGAGGAAAAGGCCCCTGCACCTTGGATGACCTGAGAGCGAGTATCCATCCTTTTAAGTCTTGATTATACCAACATGGAAACTTACCCCAAGTCCCATGGCCTCTGCTGGTTACCTTCATAGGTGATCAGTAGGTGGTTAGAACTTTCCTGTAGTTCTCTGGAAAGAGAAACCAGTCCATTCAGAAGCCTCAGGAGGAGTTCAGGCAGACATGCATGAATTGGAGAGCAGAAGAGGGCCAGAAGATTGCAGAGTCCTAACCGGGACATGAGTCTGTGATAGGCATGGTACCTACAGAATGGTGAACTAATTAAACGCATCTGATCAAACTAACTGAGTCCCTCAGACTTGTCTGAAACCTACATGTAAGTGTGTTAAAGGGGAAAGTATAGAAGAGATAAAGCTGCGGGGTAGGTTTAGATTTGGGGTAGGGGTAGATGATTAAACAACATAATTGGGGCAGGGGGCAGCATTCGCCTAATGGTTAGAGAGTTGGACTTGGGATCCAAAGGTTGCAAATTCAAGTCCTGGTTCCAGTATGGATTGTTGGTGAGGAGAATATATATCCACTTCAATTCCATGGCTGAGATGATTCCCTTGAACAAGGCACCAAACCCCCAAATGCTCCCTAGGGGGCCCACTGCTCTGGGTGTGTTTTCACGGGTGTAAGTTGCTTTGGATAAAAGCATTTGCTAAATTCATAATTGTAAATTTAAATATAATTGGTAATTTATTAAGTATTATAAATAATTTTCCTTAACTTCTAAACTCTGAACTAAACTCTTGTTGGCTGAGTTTGACAGCCTTGCCCTAGAGGATCAAGTTCTTGGGCCTGGTGATCTATGATGTCCTTCGTAGCCCAGAAAATCACCACATCTGCAGACAAGAATGATTCACAAGTCCTGAGTTGAGTTACCTTGATTCCTGTGAAATGGATGTTTTCAGTCTATTTCTAAATCTATGACCATCAACAAGTACAGATGTCACTGGAAGAACATCACCTTTGTCATAGCAGGGGAGCAGACACATGCATGGATCAAGTTGGCATTTGGGCTGTTTACCTTACAGTATAGCTTCAGACTGGAGGCCAATCTGAGGACGCGACTCGTTTCCGGTCCACATTGTGGAAATTGCAGGTGTGGTGCTAACACCAGTCACTTTGAAGTAGGTGCTCCTGGTAGAGCTTGTGGTTCCCTGAGAGGAGCAATTAAAAGAGGAGAATAAACATAAATAATCCAAGATTCAGGTGCTATCAATGGAGTGAAAATATGCGGAGTACAAGGCACACTGCTTGCCCCTTGAATTTGGGTAAAGATCCTTTGCTGCCCAGTCATAATGAGCGGTCTAATTACTGGGGCTACAAAGAAAAGAGCCATCAAGTCTTCCATGGAAGATGTGGAAAGGGCCTCCAAATGGCCATGGCTTAGGAGAAGTGATCCATGAGACAGTGATGCCGTATATAGCTGATTGTGGCTAGGCAATAATTATCTTAATTTTAACTAATGTACTGTATAGCTTTTTATTTGTTAACCAAGTCAGATGATGTGTCCTATGACCATATTCCAGTATAAAAATGTAACTATTTATCTGACTCAAACTGTGAAAGACGGCTTCATTTTTATACATGTATTGACCAACCAACAGTCTTCAACTCAATGAATGTCTTTCGATTGTGCAGCTATTTACCATCATTCACAAATCTTCTCATGTGGACTCACAGGATATCAAAAGTGTACACCAAATGCACAATTTAGAATATCGCTGAAAGTTGTAGGTCATCCGTGTACTTTTTGCTGACTGTTTTCTAAATACTTTGAATTCAGTCATACTATGCAAGTAGCCCTATTCAAACAAAAAGATTTGACATATTTTACTCAGCATTCCAGTACTGTCTCCTCTGCAGAGGATGTATGCTGTTTTCTAAGTGTATTGTTTGCCTAAGAGCCTTCACACCAGGAGACCCATCTGTGATGGCTTAAAATGCTGTTTAAGTATTCGGCTCACTAGGTTCTGGCACACATTCAAGTCTTGTCCTATCTACATAAATTTTACATACACAAGTGGCTTGTTTCCGGGTGTAATGCTGTCAGAAGTCTCAACGGACTGTCCCTTTTGACCCGGTTGATAATTCATCCTTAGACGATAGGCTACACTTGTTGGATGTTTGTGTCAGTAAGATAGATGCTCTCAACATCCGTTTAGAGAATATGAGTTAAGAGGACCATCCACAGGATGCTACAGTAAGGCCTATTCAGATGGTAATTGTTCGTATGGAGATGTGAGGTCATTTTTTTTATTACCTACTGCCTTCTAAATTGGAGCCCTGCTGAAAAATATAGTGCTGACGAGCAGCACATATTGCATTTTAAATGGAAAATCTTTTGATCCAATTACCAATAACTCTTGACAAACAGCAGAGTTGTGTAGTAATTATATTTACATGTGAATACATCCAAGTTTACAAAAGACATGCAGGATCAGAAATAGTAAAAAAAAAAAATAAATAATAATAATAATAATAATAATAATAATGAATAAATAAATATTATTATTATATACCAATGCAAAGCATTTAAAGTGACTATGTGAGACTTTGACAGCATCAGTTAACATTATTACAGACTCTCTGGAATACTTCATTCTGATTGGTCAGTCGCTACATTCCAAGGTATGTTATTCCAATAAAACAACTGAAACTAATAACAAAGGCTCATCCAGGTACTTTAAATCATCTTGACCATCAGTGAATATGTTTACATCCATATTTATATGCTTGTCTGTTACGCAGCTGTTTTTGATTGTTTGGCGCCATCTTGATACATAGGTTAGTGTATGTTTCATTCAGACTTTTTTTGTCAGCCAAGCAGTTGATGTTTCTATCAAATGTGGGTTAAGTACCTGGGAAAAGTGCATTACCCTAGTTCAGTGTCATTATTTTAACATTGTATTTTTTACTTGCAACAAAATAAAATGCACAGTGCAAATCATTATAAATAAAGAGCACAAGAAGCGAAAATGTGCCAAAATCTAAATAATAACATTGTCTGCATTTAATTAAAATGATGTCAAGATGCAAATGTATAGATGTATATAGATGCTTATATATAAGCGCAGGCCTTTGGATTGCTGGTATTTCTGCTCAATACAAAAGAAACCAACAACAAAGAATTTGAATTTTTACATCTAGTCAATCAAGTACTTTTAAGTTTGGTTTATAGTCGACGCGTCCCCTAGAGCATCTGTTCATGAAGGTGTTTATAGAATTTATCAGATAAGCTGTGAAACCACTGAGCTTTTAATGAGTTTTAATGTATGTGTGTCAACTTAATCTAAACCAAAGTGGCTATACCCTTTATCTAAACTCGGTCATCAGCAAATAAATGTTAAGTTTATTTGATCCCTCTGACTCAGGAGACACCATCATCTCTCCCTCACACTGTCCTGTTTGTTCACGGCTGGTTTGGACACTTCTGATTGGGGGGAACAAAGGTGTTCTCACTTTCTACTGGTCAGTAAACCTGTCCCACAAAGAGGACCGTCATGTATTTGCTCTCAGATGAAGTATAAATATATGTTTATATATATTTATATTGCATTCATATCACAGCCTTTGCGATTAAACCACCTCTCCCCCCATTTTTTTACAGATCTAATTTATATTGGTATTGTGTATTTCCTTCTTATCCTACTTTTTTGCTGTTGTTTTATACAATATGTCAACTTCAGGTCAAGTTGCTAATAATAAAAAAGGGTCACAGCTGAATGTTCATGGGTAATGTGGGTCACATGTCCAAACTAGCAGTTTTTATCAACCAGCTCTCTACACCAGGGGTGTCAAACTCAGTTCCTGAAGGGCCGCAGCCCTGCAAAGTTTAGTTCCAACCCTGCTTCAATACACTTACCTCTAGGTTTCAAACAAGCCTGAAGGACTCAGTTAGTTTGATCAGGTGTGTTTAATTAGGGTTAAAGCTATACTGTGAAGGGCAAAAGTGTGACACCCCTGCTCTAGACCTTCTTGGATCTCTGGTTGAAAATATCTCAAAAACGCAAACCTTTCTGGACATGTATGATTTACAATGGTAATCGCCACAGATGAAAACAAAATAGACCTTAACTTCAACTAGAACCTGGAACTTCAACCTCGATCCTTGAAGTGTTATGATGGAAGAGCAAATGTTCCTGCACGGACGTCACGGTGAGAAACAATTACGGTCCAAATCTGGCTGTGCTAGAGTGGATTTTATAGCTTAGCTCTGTCACACCGCGGTCTCTTCCTTTAATGTGTAAACAGAGCGTGTTCTGAAGTGATTTAAAGCGGCGTGTTTCATGAATGACTAAGAGCTGTCATCATCCACTCCACATTGTTCTCCATTAATTTTCCCATTATTAGCTCCTGTGGTGGCCGCGCTCTGAGCAACAGCGATTGTCTAAGTGTTTTTGGCTTGATTAAGGATCGCCTCTCTGAGAGCTTCTGGTGGTGGCTTTGAGTTCGACAACAATAGATTGGGATTCTGGGAACATCGTGTTTTTCATAATATCAGTACCTTGAAGTAGTGCGCAGCTGTAACTGCATTTTTGTTACTTACTCCACCCTCTTACACACTCCTTCTGGTAAAGCATACACGTCTTTGTGTTATTATGTACAGAACATCCTAACCCCAATACAGTGTGATACGTCTGCCGCTCTGTTTACCCAATCTGTGTAATCAGGATGTGACCGCCTACGAACTGATACTACGCAAAGATGAACACTAACCAAATGAGCCATACTCACACTAATATATTTGAGTTGCAGCCCTGAAACACACTTTACAACCTGTTGGACTGGAGAAATTAAGAGAAAACAACGGGAAACTGAGAATGAAGGCCATGAAATATAATAATGAGGATGACCCCGTCTGTCCAGGATGCAAGATCACGATATGATCTACACACAAAACTGGATGTGCACGCCGTCCGTGAAATGTTATTACAGTTGACTAATATTATCAATCTGCTTTGTTGACACGGTGTTCTCACTCTAGTAGCATTCAAATAAAACAGACTAAATTACACAAGGAAGTTTCTATCAGCGCTAATCCTCGTGCCTCAAGCGAAGACTCCATTAAAAATAATTGGCTATAAATATGGCAGGTTTTTTTGTGTTGCACGGGTTCAAGCTCAACACGAGCAGGAGTCAGAGAAACATTAGAAGAGCATGTTCTTGGCTATTTTTGGTGCTTTTAGTGAGGATGTGACAGGGTTTGTAAATCCTTTGTTTGCAGTTGCATCTATAAACGATGGGAATGGTTGAGCGTGCATGTAAAAAAAAAAAAAAAAAAAAAGTGGACGCTTCCCTACTTGAATGATAATTACGTTGCCAGGGGTTGCTTGGATACAAACCATATGAAATCATTGGGGGTATCAGAGGTTGCAGCAGAAACGTGGATCCCCTTTGTGACTGCGAGTTGCAATGTGTGTTCAATACGCGGAACAAAATTACCACCTGGATGATATCAATTTACGACAACATTTTGTGGACAAAACGCGAAATTGGTTTAAAGCTGCACTGGATTCCTGACCGCGTAATTGTGTTTTTTGTGTCGTTAGCAATGGGATGGAGGTGTTATGAAAACTCCAAATAGCGTTCAATGAACAATAACACACCCTCATTGAAATTCTTTTCAGATGTGATTACCTTTTTTAAAAGAAACATCAGCAGCGTCTGACCTGTAATTTCAGTAATAAGCAAATGCATGTGCCACAAGCCAAGCTACAATCATAAATCACTTTTACAAATTTAAATGCGAGATTTCAGGGGAACGAGTCTTCGACAACGTCAAGTCTCAGTTTGTTTCTTTCCCCAAAGTAGATGGTAAATCCCATGTGGACGTTAAAAGCTCTTTCTGACAACCCAAAGGCCTTCATACACCTAATAACCAGCATGCATTAGCAATGAGGTTTAGCTACAAATTTGCACCCTTGGCAAAGCCATTAAATCTAGTGCGTACACGGCCACCAAGGAAATGAGAAAAGTTTGCGTTTTGCCACGCTGCATTGTTTCTTTGCAAAGGTTTCCATTTTCTGCAAAACAGCCTATTGTGCCACACACGAGCATGTTAATAAGGTGAATGTAGCCTATTTCACATCAGAAGTTCAGTTTTATATTGTGTTAGTATACTGCACCTGGGGTTATTCCTGTTAAGGCTGATTTGTACTTCTGCATCGAGTGATCGCCGTGACTCATGGCGCCTGCCTTGCACATAGCCATGCATTTATACTTCTGAATGCTGTTTGTGTTGCTCTGCAATAACAGGTTCGAAACGCTAGGTGGCAGTAGGTTTTTATGTTCCTCTGTGTCGAGTTTCTTCGCAGGTGTTTTGTTTTTTTCTGAACGTTACCTTAATGTACAAGAAGCTAAAACTCGCTCATTCAGAGGCGGGAACTGGCGGACGTGCAACAACTTTAATTATAAGGTAAACACAAAACAAAAGTTTCCATATGGAGCTCCTTCACGGGACTCGACACTTGTAAACACTCGCTCCATCGGGCTCGCAGCTCTCAGCTCTCAGCACCGCCCACACTGGTCACCGCTGCCAAGCCAACCAATCACAGAGCTTGCGTCATTGCGACGTGTAGTTACATTTTTGAGAGGTGTGCGTCAGCGTCAGCGCGAAGGCTGCGCCGGACCATACGCAAGCGAGTGACACAGAAGTATAAATCAGCCTTTATACAGTTCGCCTTCTAAATTCTATACTTATTATTTTGAACATAAATTATTTTAATGTGACGTACAGTAAGCTTTCTAACTCTGAACCGTTTTCACACCCCAAAAAAGTTTTATATAAAAAAAAATAAAAAATTAAATGAAATATGCTATGGTCAAGTTCAGGTGCATGATCTTTGTTAAGTGAAATGATTTTATAATTTGATCATTTGCGCACTGATGAGAATGCTGTTAAAATAATCCCGTTCACATGGATCTGCAAAAATAACACTGGTGTTCGTGAAAACAAAACAAACGTTTTTAACTGTATATCCTTTCCTAAAAAAAATTATTGTTTAGGTTATAAAACGCTCTACATAAAATGTTTTCTTTCCAAAAAAAAATGCAACTGTATAGATTATTAAGGACTGCAAATACATTTTTTTAATTTCTCTTAAAAGTGTAATTGCACAGGCTATAAAACGTTATAAATAAACTGCTTCCTAAGAAACACTGCAAATGCTTGGAAAATGTTTGTAAAACATTAATTATTTAAACAAAAACAGCAATAATAATTGTAAAAATGTCAAGATTTCCATTAATTAGGAATTTAATCACTAAATAAAAAAAAATAAAAATGGACATTGAATGTACTGCTGTTTTTTTATTTTATTGTGCCAATGATATAAAACACTAGTTTACTGTAAGCAGCTCAAGTTGAAATGCGTTGGCGTTGAAAAAAACAAACAAACAAGCAAACAAACAAACTGTATGGATCATTGAAGTAGTTCTATTTAAGTTGTTTACATATTAATCCTTGACATCAACCAACACATTTGTTACAGCACAGTTTCATTCAATGTTCTTAAAGGGTATTTTACTTGACATCCGTTGTAGGAAAAAAAAAAAAAAAACACACTTTCTTTGTGTTCAACAAGAAAAAAAAAAAAACTTAAAAGGTTTGGAGCTACTTGAGGGAGAGTAAATGATTTTGAGTAAACTATACTTTTAATTAAGCTGTTGAAAAAAAGCTGTTTTTGGCTGTTTTTGCCACCTATGGTACTGATCTATAAGATTGTGTGGTTCTGCATTGAATTCATACTCTCACCGCTTCTCTGATTCTACAGTTTACCCCTAAAATTAGAATAACAAAAAAAACTTTGCAATCAGTATATAAAGCCTTTTACTCAACTGTACAAAATTATTGCACAATTAGAGAAACTTCTTCCAAACTTAAAGTCCAGTTGGAGAAGATATTGAATGAGCGCACTGGAAGGCAGCCAGAGGGTATTAACACAGAATACTGGCATATTCAGACAGAACCTGTTGTGGGTAAAGGAGACTTCTCAATAAATAGCACACCATCTGTAGCAGTGTGTGGATCCAGCTGATGGCTCATCTCTTAACACCACGCTTTGTCTGGGACTATTTCGTGGATTTGGGCTTCGATGTACGATTATGTACTTTTTGATTTGGTGTTGACAGGACGGTTTAAGAGAGAAAGATTTTGTGTGTGTACCTGTTTATGTGGTTGACGAGGACTTGATATTGTATAATGACATAGGTAGGACTTAGATGTGCTATATTAAGGTTGTTTATGAGGACATGACTTGTGTTTTTTGACAAAGTTAATTCATTCATTCATTTTCTTTCAGCTTAGTCCCTTATTTATCAGGGGTCACCACAGCGGAATGAACCGCCAACTATTCCAGCATATGTTTTACACAGTGGATTCCCTTCCAGCCACAACCCAGTACTGGGAAACACCCATATACTCTCACATTCACACACACATTTACCCAATTCACTTATAGAGCATGTCTTTGGACTGTGGGGGAAACCGGAGCACGGAAACCCACATGAACACGGGGAGAACATGCAAACTCCACACCGAAATGCCAACTGGCCCAGCCGGGACTCAAACCAGCGACCTTCTTGCTGTGAGATGACAGTGCTAACCACTTGGCCACCGTGCCACCAACATTCAAAGTTATATCGGATAATTGAACTCATTGAGGTTGGGTTTAGGAGTAAGGGTAGGTTAAGGCAATAATAAGCGTTTTTTACTGTATAAAACACATTATGCCAATGAAGAGTCCTCATAAACCATATATACAAGTATGTGTGTGTCTGTGTGTTGTGAAATCAATATTTTATTTCAGAGTTTACTTTTTAACAAACAATGAAAGGTACAGCCAAATGCTTCCAGCTGATTACAATTACTTTCAGAGGATTTACATAATAAATAAATGCAAAACGTTATACTGAATAAAGTACTGCTCATGCGAGCCAAGGACAGGTTTTATGTTTCGCTACCGCCATCAAAAGAGACAAGAACATCTTCGGAGCTTTCTGATCTCACATCATGCTGCATTTATTTCATTTATTAAATACGCTGATGTATTTATTAAATTGGCGTTGTGAATAAGTATACACCATACACATACGCAAAAGGAATTAATAATCTTCTACAAGACCACTTGCCTTTTTTTTTAATTATGCTGTCTTTGATAAAACCATGGGACATAAAATGCAAAAATATGAAAATTATAGACAGTTGCATCTTATAAAATGAACAAATATGTAATAAATTCATAAAATTGCATTATATAAAAAACTGGCCTTCATAAATAATACAAAAGTTATGAAATGTTTCATTTAAAAACAAATAAGCACATTGGGGAATTGAATAAGTGCGCACTTTCCATTTTTAAAAGTTATATTTTTAAATATACTCATAAGAATTACTCATAAAATATTAAATCACAATTTGGTCCATTTTCATGGTTGTTTTGCAAAAGTATGTACTTTTGAAAGGAACAAAATAATTTAATTCCTTAATTTTCCTTCGACTTCCTTCTCTTATTTATCACGGGTTGCCACAGCAGAATGAACCGCCAACTATTCCAGCATATGTTTTAGGCAGCGGATGCCCTTCCAGCTGCAACTCAGTACTGGGAAACACCCATACACTCTCACATTCACATTCATGTCTTTGGACTGTGGGGGAAACCGGAGCACCCGGAGGAAACCCACTATGCCGCCCAAACAAAATAAATTACAAATGTAAATAAATAAATTGGCCATCACATTTAAATTATTTCTATGATTTTCATACCAATTATGTTAATACTGCACTTAATACTTAAACATTTATGAAGTGTTTTATTAAATAACAAACTGGTGCCTTGGTTCTTTTGAAAAAGTATGAGCTGATGAATAATTAAACATATTAAATTAAATATGTTTCCTTATTATTATTATTATTATTGTTTATTCACCTTTCTGTCCTCCAATAATGCCGCCTCGTTGAAATTCAAAAACAATTTGCATGTATATGTCATATATTTCTGCCTACAAAAAGTTAATATATTGTTGCAAACCTTTTCAGATTGAATTTGCGAGTACATACCTCTATGCCACAAAATAATAAAAAGAATTTAAATATTAAAAAACAAATTGATCAAAAGCAGCTATAAGCTTGTTGCGCTCGTAACTTTTGAATTATTTAAACCACTGTTTATCCGCGCGAGCCTGGAGCTAATATGTTTAATTCAGTCCCGTGTTTAACCACAGTTTAACTTACACAATGCTCTTCGTGCAGCCTTTTCAATGCGGAGAGTAGGACCGACATGTTTCAGTGTCTCTAAATAAATAATTGCTGTAAATAAATTAATATTTGATCATGAAACGAGGCCGTGCCTGTCCAGCTGTGTTAGAGAGATAAACCTGCATGGAGGGAAACAGCAGACAGTTTAATGGCCTGCAGGCGGGAAAAAGTACAAAGAAACTGAAGGACTGTAATAGAGGTCAGGAGACCTGTTCACCATTCAGCAATATATGAACACAACACAATGTCCATTCCTGGAGCCATTCAGAGCTGGAGAAGCACGGGTACAGCAAAACAACAAAGCGCAATTGAACAGAAACAAGCCATTTTTCATGGAATATGGGAAGAGAATAAGACTATTAAGTAGAATATTAAAAATACTGTATAAACAGGTCAGAATAAATTAATTCTCACGATAAGTGTCAATACTCTTGTTTGTTTACAGTTTAGAAAAAGAGTGTCGGAAAAGTCGGCACTGATAGCCTAGTGGTAATGTGCGCCGACACACTTGAGTTCGAGCCCCGGCTCGAGGTCCTCTGCCGATCCTTCCCCTCTCTCTGGTCCCTATATACTTTCCTGTCTATAATCTCCACTATCCTGTCCAATAAAAGGTTAAAAAAAACTACAAAATAATTATATATTAAAAAAAAATTCCCACAAAGTTCATTAGTTCTGCAAAATGTAATATTTTATATAATATTTTCAATCAATATTTTCAGCAGATAGTAGGCCAGATTAACATGTCAATTATGTGTCTAATTATTTGGTTCTTGGATGAAAAACACTGCAAATATCTGAATATTCTTATAAAGCAGTTCTAAAAGTTTAAATAATAAATAATAGGTGGCATGGTGGCTCAGTGGTTAGCACTGTCGCCTCAGCAGGAAAGTCGCTGGTTCGAGTCCCGGCTGGGCCAGTTGGCATTTCTGTGTGGACTTTGCATGTTCTCCCCGTGTTGGCGTGGGTTTCCTCCGGGTGCTCCGATTTCCCCCACAGTCCAAAGACATGCGCTATAGGTGAATTGGATGAACTAAATTGGCCGTAGTGTGTGTGTGTGTGTGTGTGTGTGTGTGTGTGTGTGTGAGAGAAAGAGAGTGTATGGGTGTTTCCCAGTACTGGGTTGCAGCTGGAGAGGCATCTGCTGTGTAAAACATATGCTGGCATAATTGGCAGTTCATTCCGCTGTGGTGACCCCTTATAAATAAGGGACTAAGCCGAATGAATGAATGAATGAATAATAATTATTCACTGTATTTCAAGGGCCCAGGATATCGATATCAATATTGTGAATGTTCATTATCACGATATATTGAGTTACTGAATATCAGCATGTTTAAAAATGCACAATTTTTAAATTATGCAATTAAGCAAGTGAACTGTAAAAAATTCATAAAAAATTCAATAGTGCTGTAAAATGTAATATTTTATATAATATTTTCAATCAACATTTTCAGCAGATATTAGACCAGATTAACATGTGAAAAGTTCATGTTTAAAAAACATCTTTCAAGCATTTGGTGCTTAAATGAAAAATACTGCAAATACAGTCTGAAGTTTATTAATATTGTGCATGTTCATTAACACGATATATTGAATTACTGAATATCGGCATGTTTCAAAATGTATAATTATACATACCCTGTCACGATATCTATTTTTGTTGTATGATATATTGCACCAAAATATATTGCGATAGGGCTGGGCGAAATGGCAAAAATGCAATCTCGATAATTATTTTCCATATTAAATGATAACGGTATATAACATTTTCGGATGACAAATTTTCAGTGGCCAAAACTTTGGTACATCTCTAATATCAACACACTTTTAGATTCCCATTGTTGCACATTTCTGCTGTGTGATTGGCTCTTAGATCAATAGAGAGTAAAAAAGTCCAGAGCTTATCATTGTTATTGACATAAATTTTATTGCGATTCGATATAATATCTTTTATCGGCCCAGCCCTGTATTGCGATAAACAATATTATTCTCATTTTAATACCATTTTATGCCACTCATCATTATATAATGCTAGAATGACAATATAATATCATCACAATGCAAATACACTCTACCCAAGAACACATAATATTTTATTTTTAAGAATATTGAATTTATTTATAGTCATTTTAACAGTTTAATAATTAGGCATTGGAATCAGAATGTGAAAACGCATATCCAAAATAAATAATAATAAATGTTAACAAAAAGCGCAAGGTAAAAAGTAACAGAGGCTGCGATATCTGCTACCAGATCTATTTTCATTTGTCAGACACCCACATGAAAATATACTATAGTATTTTATAGTAAATACTATGACAAATACTGACACTGACACCTCCAATTGACATAGAGAGGTTGCACAATCAGCAAATATGTTGCTAGAATTGGTTTTTATGTATGGGCGATATATATTGCATCACCAAAAATGAGGATGTGTCCATGTGTTGTGCAACAAGTCGATATATTGATTATTGTGACAGGCCTAATATTAGTTCAAATCAAATGTCAAATTATGCTGAATAACATGCTTTTCAACAAACTTGTGGCTGTTAATGCATACAAGGTTAGCGCTTATATCGCAAACAAAAGTGTCAATTTTAATAAAACCCTGCTTATTTTGCAATATTTCTCCACCCCTTTGTCTCCATCTGAATGAGACTGTACAGCGTGCAATAGCTGCAACTCCAGTGCTGTGGGCGATAAAGGACTGATTAACTAATATTGTTTCGGGAAGCTGTGCATAGCAGTTTGATATTAGCTCATGCGATTAGCCGCACAATGTACGAGCGCTGTCAGAAGATAAAGACAAAAGGAAATGATTCTGGAGGGCGGAGGGCTGTGCAGCTCCAGATACTCTCGAATGCATCAGCGCTAATAAGCTAAAAGGGACCAGCAGATGAAAACTATCAGCCAATAGGACATCCGGACAGCGTCTGCGTCACAATCACCACCTAATGACACTATGTAGATGACTAAACCTTGACTCAAGTGTGAGTAAAGTGGTCTATAGAGCAGCATGGCTGTTAGCAACACATGTCATTGGGAAGATTTTTTTTTTTAAGTCAGCCAAACAGATGAAGTTGCTTTTAACATAAACATGATTAATGAAACTTTACTGAAGATTTCCGATCTTTTTACAAATTACTTCCATTGTTTTAGCAAAATAGCATTAGTTTGTGTCCATTTTGGTACATTTGACACCACACAACTAAACAATTCTTGAAGAAATAGTTCACCCAAAAAATCAGTTCGATTTCTTTTTCAAACCTTTATGAGTTTCTTTTTCTCTGCTTAACACAGACAAAAATATTTTGGATAATGTTGAAAACCGGTAGCCATTGACATTCATAGTAGTGAAAAAAGTCATCCGAATATCTCATTTTGATTGATTAAATAAATAAATAAATAAATACATACATACATACATACATACATACATACATATATATATATATATATATATATACATATACATA
>CAIGQV010007757.1:5800518-5812297 GCA_903798115.1 Danio jaintianensis | reverse complement strand
CCTGTTAGAGACTAGCGATATCCTGTGAGAGACAAGTGATGTCCTGTGAGAGACAAGCGATATCCTGTGAGAGACTAGTGATGTCCTGTGAGCAACTAGTGATGTCCTATTAGAGACTAGTGATGTCTTGTGAGCAACTAGTGATGTCCTATTAGAGACTAGTGATGTCCTGTTAGAGACTAGTGATGTCCTGTGAGCAATGTCCTATTAGAGACTAGTGATGTCCTTTTAGAGACTAGTGATGTCCAGATGCGTTAAAGCCATTCAAAGCCAGATCCAGATCATTTTCTACTCATTTTGACGGTTATTACTTTCAGAAATTTCAGCTGTAATCTTATTTTGTGCTACAATCATTGCTGTTTTCCGATTAATAAAGGGATTCTTCAGAAGTGCCTTGGTTTAGCCTCACCTAAAATTCAACAACCATGAATCTATTTTATCTACACCTGCAGATCACCGCAAGACAAGTCTAAAACTTCCAAATCAGATGGCATCTGGAGACCAAGCATTCTGGCTCTTGCTTCTGTCATTTGGTTCAGTCATCTGAGGTAGTGTTCGGTACAAATAAAGTTTATCATGCAGCGCAACATATGGCAGCTCACAAAAGCCATGTGATGGATATTTTCTCAAACATTTTGTCTTGAATGCCTCCTGTTTAAGCTTGGATTATGGTGCTTGGAAGCCCCGGGGCACCAGCCTCTTGAAAGGCCCCGCTTGCTGTCATAATTCCACGTAGACTTCTAATGTGAGTTCATTACTCGAGATGAGATTTTTGTTTGTTTTCACAATCGACTGCAATCAAAACAAAGTCACAAATGCTGTCAATAGAATTTATTTTGGACCCAGAAATTCCTCTGTGTAAGTCATCATAAAGGTAGAGTAGACGAAAAGCAAAAATATCAAATTAAAAATAGATTTATGATACCACAAATGTGAGATGACAAATTTTAAATAATAATAATAATAATAATGAATTATTGAATAATAATTTTTATTCTAAATATATTTTAAATATTATATTGTTGATCTATTATTTATCATTTTTGTTTTCTGACCATTTGATATGATAATTATTATGCTTTAACTTGCATTGAAACACAAATAAGCCCTAAGTAGTTTTTAAGATGTTACTATATCACTAATAATGCATTATTGAATTTTTATACAAGTAATTAATTGTGTAATATTATTGATAATTATAAATGAATTATTAATCTTTTTTATTATTTTCTTCTAATTATTTAATATTGATATGATTGTATTTATACATTTATTTATAGTCAGATTATTCTATCAGTTATGATTATTCTTTTAATAAAAACAATGAAAATTAGCATGAAGACTATCAATATTTGTCAGAAACAAGCACCAGTTATTACTGATCATAACCAGTGGTGTGCGTCTGTATTCATTGACCGGCTATATTACTATTTATAATTTGTAATTAATTATTTTAATGAATGATTTCACACAATTAATTATTAGTAATAATTATTTTATTATTATGGCATATTATTGTATGGTTACCAATATTAAATACTGATATAAACGTCATTATTGTGGTAAAATGAGTATAGAGCAATGTCAAAAATAAGCATTTAAAAGATTTAACTGCTGCTTTGCCCAAGTTTATTGTTTGTATTTATTATTAATGATAATAATAAAATTATTATTAAGAAGAAGAATATATTAATTCATTCATTTATTTTATTTTCGACTTAGTCTCTTTATTAATCAGGGTTCGCCACAGCGGAATGAACTGCCAACTTATCCAGCATAAATTTTACGCAGCCGATGCCCTTCCAGCTGCAACCCATCACTGGGAAACACCCATACACTCTCATTCACACATATACACTATGGCCAATTTAGCTTACCAAATCCACATGTACCGCATGTCTTTGGACTTGTGGGGGAAACCGGAGCACCCGGAGGAAACCCACGCCAACACAGGGAGAACATGCAAACTCCACACAGAAATGCCAACTGACCCAGCCAAGGCTCAAACCAGCGAGCTTCTTGCTGTGAGGCGATCGTGCTACCCATCGCGCCACCATGACGCCCAGAAGAATATATTGTTCAAATATATTTTAGTTATTTTTGCTTAATAATGTAGATTAATATTTATAAATGAATACTGATATAATATTAGCAAATTATTTTATATTCAATTAACTAGATTTTAAAAAAGCACCAATGACTAACTGTGTAGACTTCTGTCAGACTATTTATTGTTTGTTTGTCAAATGTAACAGGTTTTCATTAATTAAAAGACACAATAATCAGTGACTTGTCCAGCTATTGACTAAGACTGTGGCTTGTTGTTCATTACAGGTGCAAAACAATGATAATATTTTTTTCTTTATTTTATTTGAGATTTCTACACGCTTCACGGCCTCAATCCAAAGATTCTCTTGACAAACAATTAAATAAAGCTGGCAGCGGTTGTTCGCAGTCCTCACCTGCGCTGAGGTAATTAACTGTCAAGTTTTTTATTTATATATTTATTTGTTTTTCCTCACGAAGTTGACCATTACACCTTCCTCCCTCTCATTCACACTTTTGAAGAGACGATCGTCAGGGTTTTTCTCCCACTGAGTGCCCGGTCATCTACCGGTCTCCCACTCACACGTCAGGACCCCCGGTAATTAAATCCACGCAGAGATCACTTCATGTCAAATACTACCGTAAGTGTGGGTGGAAATGCGCTGCTGTATCTTATCTTTAAATCTGACACTTAAAGGGGTAGTTCACTGATGAAAATGTATACTCAATATTTACGCTCCTCAAGTGGTTCCAAACCTTCATGAGTTTCTTTCTTCTGTTGAAAACAAAAGAAGATATTTTGAAGAAAGCTGAAAACCTGTAACCATTGACTGTCCTGGTAGAAAAAAAAGCTGAAAAGGAAGTCAATGGTTACGTTTCCACAAAATTGTTTTTTAAACATCGGTAACACTTTAGTTCAGGTCACAATTCACGGTATTAACAAACAATTAACTAACACTACTAGCTTAATAAACTAATTAGCTGTTTATTAATGGTTAGTAAGTTAGATGTTGGGTTTAGGTCTTGGGTAGTATTAGGGATGCAGAATAAGATCATACTTTATAAGTACTAATGAACAATCAATATCTTAATAGGCAGGTAACAGTTAAGTAACATTAACAGACGAAAGTAACATTTTTCATAAAAACCTAATTTTTAAAAGATAATGTTTTTAGCAGAAATATATTTTTGCTGTGGTTATAAGAGTGGTCTTTCAAAATCAGGTGTTATTTTGTATCAATGTAGAGCAACTCCAATATAACTTCACTTTAAGCAAAAGTTGCACATTGTTACCTTTGACCCCATAGGCAGGGACGAAAGTAGCACATGGGTGGGTCAAATGTAACACAGCAATATTTGCTAGATTTACTGGATTAATAGTGTTTATTTTAAATCTATCTGACTATGACCTTGTTAACTGCAAACATATTTTATCCTTTATTTTTGCATCAAATTTTTCAAATACAATCCAACAATGCAAAATGTTACAATTTCCTATAAGTTTTGAATATTTTTTATAATTATAGGGAATATGCATTAATCTTATAAAACATGTGAGTCAAAACATTGAAAACTAATGTGGAAGTGAAAAATAAGGTTTGTCTATTAGCAGTGGGACATAAATAACAGTGCTACTTTCATCCCCACAGGAACTCTTGCCATTTAAACCTGATTTACTTTTAAACTAAAAAAACTCGGACATTTCAAACTTAAGGATGTGTTATTGCAGTAAATAACCTGTAAATTAATTATTAGTGTGACACATAAAAAGAGAAACACAACTTGTAATAAGGAAAAAAGAACTGCTACAATAATTTACTTTTTGCACTTAAAAACAGAAATTTGGAGCTAACTGCGGGACACGGTCCCAAAATCACATGATATTTGCCAGATCCATCAAGGGTTGCATGCAGAATGTGCTGTTAGCCTGGAAATCAAATGTTGCCAGGGCTTCGAGAAAAACGCTTTGTTACTTTCGTCCCACGTTACTTGCGCTCCTGCTCTCCCCTAATAGAATGAATTGTGACCTAAATTAAAGTGCTACCAAAATATCTTCTTTTGTGTTTAACAGAAGAAAGATACGCATACAGATTTGAAACATGTAAAGTGTGAGTAAATAATGAAAGAATTTTCATTTTGGGTAAATTATCTACCTCTTTAATGCATGTAAAGTACCTAAAGGATCCAGAAAATGTGACAGGTCCGTTAAATAAAGACCTTATTTTAAACTTCGTAATTATCACCCGCTGTCTTGATGACTTAATGATGATCATACATGAGGTGGAATTATCATGATCCCTCATAATTATGAAGGTCTCTGTACATTTTCTCCAGAGTATAAATGTATTGCTGCACCGCTGGGGAATAAACCGCAGGCGGTGTTTTATACTATTTGTTAAATGCTGTGCTAAATTTGTTCTGGAGGGGGGAAAAAATATTTTTAAAATCACAAGCAGAGCAAACAGGGACATAATCGAGCGGATTTCTGAGGTTAACTGTCGACTGATATATTAAAGTCAAATTGTACTGAGACGAGATAATCGCTGACAGATAACAGCTTTTTTTCCGGTTTGTTCATTATCTGTTTAAAAACTCCAGGGGTTTGAGAAGTTGCAAGTGATTATCAGAAAATCTATAAATCAGAAAGTTAATGAAATATAGAGAGCAACAGTGAAAAATGCTTCATTCATTTTATTGCCAGCAAACACAGAACGTTCTCCTTACGTTTCCACATGGTTCCCATTTGGTCATTTATTTGGAAACCAAGAAAGGAGGCTCCAAACAAATTGACCCTAAACCACAAAGTTTTTTTTTTTTGGTAACTGGAGAGAATGTTTCAGAAATGTTATCGTAACCTGGAGGGAACGTTCTGTTGTTCATGGGAAAATTGAGTTTTCACAATAAGTGGTAAACCCACCTGTTATGAGGTTAATATATGCTTTTGTCAACTCTTCTGTTTACAGTAATTCAATTCAAAATCAGTACAGAAGTCACAGTACATAGTTCGAAAAACTATTTATAGCTCCACCCACTTTCATAAAGCATAGGAAATTATGTGACAGTTAATCCAGTGTTCCCACTCTTAGACAAATGTGAAATTCCCTGACATTTCTCTTACTTCATTGACTAAAAAGCTGAATTTCTATGGCCTTTAATGAAAAAAAAAAAAAACAAGCTGTTGTTTTTTGGGTAATAATTAAATGGTTTGATCTTGAATATCATTTTTCAATAATTGATATCTATTATGAGAGCAACAATGGATAATTTAGCTCAGATTTATTTTTAAATTAAAAGTTAAAAGAAACAAGAGCCCCAGTCTTTGAAGTTGTCATTTTGTAGCCAAAATGTAAAATTTCCTGGCATGTTTTCTTTATTTAACATGTAAGTGACTGCCATCTGATGGCTTTAAAAAAATAACCTGACCATTACATGTCAAAATGTGTGAAACAACGTGATGTAAAATATATTGATGCTGTATAGAAAAATTACATTTAGATAAATGGAAAGTAAATTTTAAAGCAATAAAAACAAAAATGCCTGATATTCCATGACTTGGACCAAGACACAATATAAAATTCCCTGACTTTCAGTGTCTGGAATAGACCTTTTAAAACTCCATGATATTCCATGACCCGTGGGAACCCTGTTAATCTCCCTTATTAATAAACTAAATATGAATATATAATACTATATGTTTTCTATATATGAATATATAATACTATATATAATACTATATGTTTTACTATATGTTTTATATTGAATATATAATACTATATGTTTCAAAAACAATCAAATTTAGGTTTATACGATTAGTCTGTGTATTCGTCTTCTTCTGTTAAACATAAAAGAAGATATTTGGAAGAATGCTGAAAACCTATTATCATTGATTTCCATTATTTTTTCTACTATGGAAGTCAACGGCTTTCCAACATTCTTCAAAATATCTTTTGGTGAGGAAATATTAAATGTGCTTTTAGATCTCTTTGTAACTGGCTAGCTTGATGTATGGCTTACACACATATACATATATATATATATACACTTTTTTTTTAAATAATGAAGGGAAAATACTTCCAGAAGCAGGGCTGCTCAAAGGGTGGATTTGTACTAATGAGCTCTATTATCTCTGACAAATGCATGTAATTGATATAAATGAACTGTGATTGATCAATTTGCATGTCAGTGAAACCACTGTTCTTGCCTATAAGAGGATGATTCTTGGCCTGAATAAACAGTACAACCACTGAAATACTGACTGATTGGTCAGTCGCTACATTCACTATTCACTATACATTCACCATCTTGTGACTGAATAATACGTAGTTTAATGTATACTCCATTCAGCCTATTTCATTTTCATCAGCTTTGCCTTTAATTAAAGAATTAATAAGCTATTATGGCTCAGAACAATGTTTTGTGTCTAACATTTACGTTTTGTGTCAAGTAGTCATGCAATAAGTTGGATAAAATACATCCAGAAGGGTGGCACGGTGGCTCAGTGGTTAGCACTGTCGCCTCACAGCAAGAAGGTCACTGGTTCGAGTCCCGGCTGGGCCAGTTGGCATTTCTGTGTGGAGTTTGCATGTTCTCCCCGTCTTGGCGTGGGCTTCTTCAGGGTGCTCCGGTTTCCGCCACAATCCAAAGACATGCGCTATAAGTAAATTGAATAAACGAAATTGGCCGTAGTGTATGAGTGTGTGTGTATGAATGAGTGTGTATGTGTGTTTCCCAGTACTGGGTTGTGGCTGGAAGGGCATCCGCTGCCTAAAACATATGCTGGAATAGTTGGCGGTTCATTCCGCTGTGGCGACCCCTGATAAATCAGGGATTAAGCCGAGGGAAAATGAATGAATGAATGAAAAAAAATACATCCAGGTGTTTGTTTTTGCAGGAAAAACCCTTCAGTTTCGGCTGGCGATAAGCCTGTCAGGCTTTATTCTGCGATAACAACCACATGGGTATACTTTATCACTTACATAATGGTGTGTATTTTAAATATTTTTCCAGTCAACATTTACAAATACACTAAACATTACTGAAAGCCCACTTTTGTGAATATGTTTTCAGCTCTTTCAGTTAATTTATAGTAGAAATTTCCAATCATGCTCCAGGAAAGTTTCTAGTGGATCAGTTTGGTGAGGGTTGGTGCTAAATTCTACAGTGGCCCAGTTTTGGACACCCATGATATGACACAGTCAAGTCTAGATTTTATTATTCCAGAAGTGAAGCTTTTCTGCCATTTTGTCCAAATCTGCAGTTTCTTTCTACAATAATAACAGACCAAAAAAGGCTCCTCACGTTTTATTTTCAGAGTGATTTCTCTCTTTGTTGAAAATACATTTAGTTTTTCAGACTTCAGTGGTTAAACATGTTGAGAGCACAACCAGGACAACCAGAAAAAAGCCAATATATCGAAGTGAGTCATACATCACGATTAGGTTTTCAGATATGGCAATAATGCACAGTGACGGGTAGTTTGTAGATGTCATTCAAGACCTTTGTTTTTAATCATTTTACTTGGTCACACAAAAATTGGACCCGACACTCATTCCATCTCACTCCAACTGGATTTCTCAGGCCTCTCTGCGCCTCCCAAGGGAAAAGACAAAAGAGCCCGACCTCACCTTGACCTGTGTCATCAGTCATTCGATATCATGCTGAATATTCAACTCAGTTTTGTTGTGCGTTTCTGCCATTTCGGCAGCTAAACCAGCGGCCCGTTTGACACATGGTTTATTAGTTGCAGGCTGTAACCATCACTGTGATGTTGTGGTACTAAAGATCCATCCATTATATCTAGGATGACAAGTATAATCTACAATTGAAGCCGGAGAAATTTGTTGTGACACCGGCCTGTCGGGTTCCAGTCAGACGAGCTCAACATCTTTTCGCTTAATGGTCCACAGCAAGATTTTAAACGAACCATTACTGGCAGGGATAGAAAAGACAATTTGTCCAACGAACAATATCAACACCTTCACAATTAATTATACAACATGTCAGGGGAATAAACGGGCCCTGTGAGAAGACATCGACATGCACGTTGAGGCGCAGTTGGACAGTTTCGCAGCACGATATTAAGTTTGAAGGCCAAACCAACAATCAGTTCTTACTCATTTGGCACTGTTTCTTTTTCAATAGTTCCTTTTTTCACATTTTGAATGACATCCAGCGTGGTTTGAGATGCATTGTCTTCGTATATTTCCACGCTGACAGATGATAAAATCACACCACAGTTAAACTACACCACACGCTGTATATCAAAACGCCACAACACACTTCTGAAATGGACAAATCTGCCACATATTGTGCTGTAATTGCATAATCATGCATTGTTGCATTTGTACAAAGAATGTGAAAGTCTTTTTTATTTTAATTTAGCCCCGCTTGGACTTGTTGTATAATGACACACAACATGTTGGCCTACTGTAAACAAGTGCTTCCCGTAAACTGCAGGTGATATATTACATTTGATAGAGGAAAGGACAACATAGCAGCCCGTTCACACCACTCTCCTCTTATCTCTCCGGCAGAGGATCTTTTTGAAGGATCTTCGGAAGTCGTTATTGAAGATGGTGTATATAATGGGATTGAGGGAGCTGTTACAGTAGCCGAACCAAAAGAAGAACTTGAAAAGTGTTTCGGGCACACAGCAGTCACAAAACGCTGTGAACGTGTAGGTGAAGAAAAACGGGAACCAGCAAATGACGAACACGCCTATGACCACCGCCAGGACGAACGTGAACCGCTTCTCTCGGTTTTGACGGCCCTTCCATCTGCTAGTTTTGGTAGTCTGGCAGGCCTCAGTTTTGTCTCCATCCCCTGGTTTGATTTGGCTCAACTTGGTCTTTCCCTTTGAGCTTTTCTTCTTGAGGGAGCAAGGATTGGAGACCTTGTGGTCCGAGGAGGAGGATTCCTCCATGTCCACACCATTTATTTCATCCTTATCCTCTGGTTCTGCATTCTGAATGCCATTGAGCTTCTCATGCGGGTCGTTTTCCTTCTTCCCCACTTCATTTTTCCTGTGGTCCCCAGGAGGCGCTCTAGTTCTCTTCTTGGCGATCTGATAGATCCGGATGTAGACGAGGACCATGATGATGCAAGGCAGGAAAAACGAGCCAATGCAAGATGAGACAATGTACCATTTTTCCTTATTGATATCACAGATGTCCCCCTCAGTTTTCTTCATGGTAATAAGAGGTGGGCACGAGATCACGGCGGCGATGATCCAAACGATAAAAATGATGCGCTTGATACGTTGCGGTGTGCGCTTCAGGTTGTACTCGATGGCTTGCGTAATTGACCAGTACCTGTCCAGACTGATGGCGCACAGGTGAGTTATTGAAGCCGTGCAGAAGAGAACGTCCAAGGCCAGGTAGATTTCACACCAAACCCCCCCAAACGTCCACATACCCATCAGTTCATTCGCCAATGAGAACGGCATCACCAGAGTGGCCACCAATATGTCAGCTGAGGCCAGCGAGACCAGGAAGAGGTTCTGGGGTGCCCGCAGAGCTCGGCTCGTGAACACGGCGATGATCACCAGGACATTGCCGAAGATGATTAGGAGGATGAGGAGCCCCACCGCAACGCTCAACGGTAGGGCCACCAGCAGGGTGTACTCCTTTGTTGCATTGGTCCCATTGGTTGCATTGGCCTCACAAATCATAGCTGACAGTCACAGTCTCTTCTCCACACGAGTGAAATTATGTTTTTGGTTGATGACACTTCACTTTTTCCATATTACTGAAGTCAAAAAGAGACGTTTCTAATCATTCTGACATCTAAAAAGAAATAGGAAAATGTATTATTAGATGAAACATCTCATTTGAATGCATCAAAAATATATATTTTTAAAAAGATTATTGCACAATTATTGTGATTAACTGCATGCAAAAGTTTGCAGTGTGTACTGTGTATTTATTGTGTATATATATATATATATATATATATATATATATATATATAGAGAGAGAGAGAGAGAGAGAGACTACAACAATAATAAATACACATAGAAAAAATACAAAAATATATTAAACTAAATTATTCACACGTTTATATATAATTTGTATTATATATGAAAATGTTATATATAAATAAATATTTTCTCAAATATATACATACCAGACACAGTACACACACATATAGATACAAACTTTGATGTTGGATGCAGTTCATTGTGATTAAACATTTGACCATTGCACTAATAGCAATAAAATAACACTATTATTATTATTATTATTTTTCTTAAATCATGGTACATTTATACAGTTGTTTCTCACACTTATCTAAAACACCACAAAAAAATTACACAACCAGAAAAAGTAAGACAGGGGTGGACCTTACCTAATAAAATAAGCCTGAAGCGTCCCACAAACTTAAGCCATCTAAGAAACGTCCTTTGAAGTGCAACTTCTCTGTGTAAAGTCGCTCAGCATGAGAAAAACTGCATGGTTAATCTCTCGCATCTCGTCGATGGAGCGTGTGAAGACCGCGCATCATCATCATCAGCGCTCGACTCGGCTGTGCGCGCGCAGGATCTGCCGAGAGCGCGCACAGCTAATAGAGGCGTGATCACATTAGCCTGCCGTGAGCGCGCTGGACTGTGTGTGTGTGGGGGGGGGGGGAGACGCGCACAGGAGATTATAATAATGACTATTCTGAGCCACGCCCACTTTCACTGAACGCCGGCCTCCGATTGACGTTGCTAAGCAGCCGCAGTGAGAGGCTCGGTGGACACGCCAAAAGCCAAAAACTGGTCAAATAAATAATTGAATAAATGAATGAATGAATAAATAACTTTTTAAATGTTCCTGAGTGGTTTAAACCAATGTCTGTTCTAGGTTTTACCTGAAAAAGACAACACAATCGATCCCAATGTCACGTTTTTTATCTATAGTTGCACAAATGAATGAACATTTTGTTTATAATGATATATTTTAGGATTAATGAATAAATATAGGCAGTTTTATACACACTGAGGTGAATTTGACCGTAAACAGTATAGGAATACTTACCTGAGGAGACATTTTTGAGCAGGCAAAACTTACGTTCAATTTGCACTCACTGATTTCCATGACGTCTCTAAAGGCTGGAAACCAAACATTTTACAATCCCCTCACAGTTCCAAGCTTTCTGTGACCGTGGGAACTCTACTAATATCCGAAAACATCACTCCAGAGTAGCTTTTTCAAGTAGCAGGCTAAGAGACGAATGAGAAAATAGGTAAACAATGCAGGAAAAGCGCGCGCTGACTCCAGTCAGTGAGACGCGCACGAGAGCGAGCAGCGATGAAACGGTGACACCTACTGGAAATACAACCTTACCAATATTTACACTAACTGCGGGTAAGTATGGGAAATACTGTTGTGAACAAAAATGCTACACAACATTTTATATCTGAGCTTCCTCAAAGTGTTCATCGTTTGTCTGTATTTCAGCAGAATACATTTTTAACCGCATTAATGAGGTGCATTATGGGAACGAATAGGACTTTACATGTATGCAGTACAATTTCAGATGATTTAACTACATGACCAGTTTCACTCAATTAAACATGTTTACACAGAGAAAAAGAGATATGTCTACAATTAATTTATGTAGTTAGATAATAATGTTATGCTTATGAGATTTCCGTGACACAGATAAACGGACAAAGATACATATAAATAGACATACATACATACATAGATAGATAGATAGATAGATAGATAGATAGATAGATAGATAGATA
>CAIGQV010007757.1:5754826-5800115 GCA_903798115.1 Danio jaintianensis | reverse complement strand
ATAGACAGACACAGATATAGATAGACAGACATACAGATAGATAGACATACAGATAGATATAGATAGACAGACATACAGATAGATAGATTGACAGATAGAGATACATACAAATAGACAGAGATAGATAATAGATAGATTGATTTACATTTAGATAGACACAGACAAACACTAAGAGAGCTTTGAAAGGGTTATATGCTCTGAAATAAACAATATCTTGACTGGATTATTGATCTAGATTTGAAATATGTTGTGGCAACCCTAATAAATCAGGGATAAGCCAAAGAATAGTGAGTGAGTGAGTCATTTGAAACGAATGAGGTTGAGAGAGGAGCACATTTGACATTCGTAAGGCAGTCAAATGAACATTTATTTGAAGAATGCTTATCAAAGCAAAGATTTGATCTGATGGAAGAGGGTTCTGTTACTTGTTCGGGCTGATTCAGAAAGAAAGAAAGAAAGAGAAATCAAGAGAGTAACCTTTAAGGCTGTTTCTTTTTTGTTTGTTTTTTTCAAGAGAAAAATTTGTTAGACATGTCTGCACAACACTTGATATCCTATGAAGTGTAAAAGAGAAAAGAAAAAAACAAAGTTATGAAAGAGCAACATTTCTGCACTTTTGTTTTTACATCCCTGTCCACCAAACCATACAATTATGAATCATAAAAAATAAGTCAAATGAAAGAAAATGAACATGCTTGTTTCCTAAAACAAAAATAGCAGGAAACGTAGAACATTCCTATGTTTAAAATAAAAAAACATGGAAAATGAACTTCATTTATACAATTTCTATGACCTAAATGACACAGAGAATATAAAAAATAAACCATACCCTTAAGCTCCAATCATAAGGATTCACAAGAACAATACAAGATCAAAATTTAAATTGCCACCTCGGCGGATTATAACTGTGGCCCATCAAAAAAGTACAATTATAACCTTTTTATTGTCTTTTTTTGACTACATTCCTGATTTGTGATGCATTATCATCCAAAACCAATCATACTTTTACCCAAGTAAAGACCAGTCCCGCTCCTCTGCATACAAATGGCACATAAATGCTGAAAATAATTCATAAAAAAAAGAAAAAAAGAAAAACACCTTAAATGGGACGGTGTCCCTAATGCACGTCTCACTTGAAGTACTCAAAGGCATTTATTGTCACATAATAATTCCATTGTGTTAACATCTAACTAGTCTCTCACACACACTCACACAAAAGAAAACTCAAATGTACAGTTCTAAGCTTTTATACAAAACCAGGAATGCAATGCCTCTGGTGTATATTTAAGCATGAACAGAGAAAGCCCTTTTTACAATGTTTGTATTTTTTTCTTCTTTTTGTTTGTTTGTTTATATTCAGAGTCTGCATCAGGTGCAAGATATGCACCGTATGGGCCGAGCAGGTCCAGAGGGATTTCATCTGTAGCAGAACGCCTGTGCTGGTCGAACCGGCCCCAACAACAACAAAAAAAACAGTCCGTAACATCTCATCTGAGCCGGTTCTTGTACAGCACTACATTTCTAGAAGGTCCATAAAGCAGCAACAGGTTCTGCTGGTTGATCAAAAAAAAAAAAAAAGCAGCGATTTGTGTCCTTTTCATGGCCCCACGAATGCGAAGTGCCTCTCCGAAGCCTTTACACTGCTGCCAATTTACAAAATGTCTTTACCAATTAAAAGGAAAGAGTGAGGGAACAAAGATGAAAAAATAAAATAAAATAAACAGCGTGTTCTAGACACAAAACTAAATACATTTGGCTTGATGAGACTAGAGTGAAAATGGAAAATTACAGTCACTTGATATATGTAAAAAAAAAAAAAAAAAGGGGCCTGCACTTAACAAGCAAAATATATATTTATATCGCAGCCACAAATTAACAATTTGTCTATGTGACTTACAAATGCATGTTTTTCTCATATGCATTGTGCACAGTTTACTAAACCATTCCACCATTTTAAGCAATTCACAGTCCTTATTACAAACTTTTTACATAATTTTCATGAAGTTGAGGTAACCAGTTAGTAAATCATGCCCAAAACGTACTTGAAACAAATTAGAAAACTGCAAAAAAAAGCTAAAAATGTACACAATGTATAGAATACAAGGAAAATACTTTTACAAATAAGTAAATCAAGCAAACAATGTACTAAAAACAATTGAATGAATAAGTAAATTGTCCATTACATACTTAAAACAATTGAGCAAATTTGTGAAAAGTACTTATGATGTACCTAAAGTTTAAAAGAAATAAAAATTGTACAACAAAATAATTACTAAAATGTACTGATATGTTATCCGATGGGAACAAATTTTAATGCGATTTATTTTTGCTGTTTTTTTGCCTTTATAGGATAGAACAGTAGCTGGACAGGGAGCTAAGTTTTAAAGAGAGGGGAATGGGATCAAGAAAAGTCTGCAAGTTTAAACTCAAACTCGGGACGCCCAAATCGTGGGTTCAAATTTAATTAGTGGCTGCTACATATATATATATATATGGTTTCTGCTTGTCGTGCAGAGCTCTAGACAAAACAACTCCTCTGTGAAAAAATTTTGCAAGTTCGTATAATCAAAACAGAGTCTTTTTAATCGCAATACTTGATCTGCACCATTTGAAACCGATATGAATTAAAAAAATATATATATACAGAAACAAAACTAGTGAGACAGTAGTTTAAATCAAAACATTTAATAGCATCAAAGCCTTGGAAGAAAAAAAAAAAGTCAAGAAATAATAGTAGAATGTTAACTTTCGAATTTGCGTAGGCAAATTTGTTTCAGTCATTGTTATAAAATATACATGATAGAGAATTAAAATAAAGATAAAATACTTCAGAAATAATTATAATAAATGCCCCCATCCATACGTTAAATCGGTAACATGAAAAATCGCGACCCTTTTACGTGAGAGGATGCCAAATATCAATACAAAGTGCATTAAAAGCAGCAGCATAAGAGGGGCGGTGTGTGGAAATTAAAAATGGTGCAAATACTCCTGTAACCATTGGTTAATATACTAGGAACGTAAATCACGGGGGTAAAGTTTGAAACTAACAAGAAAATCCTTCAAATGTGGAATAATAAAAACTAAAGTGATGTTGAATGGGCGTTTGGCATTCCTCACAGTAAACGCGGGCCTTAAACCGCTAGCACTGATCAAGCACCTGATACGTAGATGCAATTCTCACCGATAGGACACAAGCAGAGCGCAACACTGTGGATATGGCAAACAAGTAAACAATCACAAACCCCACCCCCTCCCTTAAGCTTGACGTGATTGCGGTCATAAAAAAAATGTTTGATTCTTCTGTTGCTTCACTATAAATCGCAGAAAAAATTAAAACATCAACACGTCCCAAAAGCGAACAGGAATGAATATTAAAAAAAATTATAAAGAAAATAATCGACAATAATTAAAAAATGAAGAAGGAATTACCGTATAAATTATACTTTCGTAAATGTATCCTTTTTGTATTAAAAACCTCTTGGATAATTATGTTCAGTCACAAACCACCCAACTGCACTGGATAGGCACAATTCTAGAACGACGACGACAACAACGGAAAAAAAAAAATCAAATCAAGTCAATAAAAACACTAAAATTTTGTTCACTGCTTCCAAACAGGTCCTCTGTACAATAAAAATCTTTTGGTTGTGGGATGATAAAAAAAAAAAGAGAGAATCTCTGGCTAAATAAAAAAAAAAAAAAAAAAAAAAAAAAAAAAACTCACATACAGTATGGCGGCAGCAGCAAAAATGAATGTGTAAAAATGTTGTTTTTGCATACAACTGTTTCCTGGCATCGAAACCCCTAACGACTTTCAATAAATTGGCAAAAAAATGATTGAAAGATTTTGAGCGCCTCTTCGAAATCACTAATGTACATTAATTTTGGCAACAGACGTCTAGACGTTGTTTTCTACGGGGACCTAGAACTGGCTACGATTCCTCCCAGTTACGCAGTTTTGTTTTTGTCCTAGATATAATGACGTGAAGCTAACGCCGAACTCGGTTTCCTCTTTGTACAGTGTGCGAGCGTCTCAGACCATGGCGCGGTAGGGGCCCTGCATCTTGAGGAACTGGATGATGAAGGATGGGCCTCCGGCGACGATCTGCGGCGGCAGGTGGCTGAGCGGGCAGTTCTCTATGCTCATGATGGACAGTTTGCTGCACAGCGCTAGCTCGAACGGCAGGCTATGCAGGTTGGGGTTGTCGTTCAGGTACAGGTCCTCCAGGTTCTCCAATGTGCCTGTGGGGCAGACAGAGAGAAAAGTCAGCTGGGTGTAGTTTTGTGTGTGGTCCAGTGTGTTTATGGGGACCGTACCAATCTCCTCGGGCAGGTGCTGCAGCAGGTTCTCTCCCAAGCCCAGGTACGTCAGGTTGGTCAGGTGACCGATTCCTCTTGGCAAAGTCGTCAGCTGATTATTGGTCAATACCAGTTTCTGTGAATAAATGAGGAATTCGTATTTTTTATATGCAAAATGGATGCTACAAAAAGAGGAAAACAGCTCGCTAGGTGTTCTTTGTGGATAGGTCAATCCCAGAATGCACTGGGAGAGAGATGATGAGGAATAGAAATCATTCTGTATTAAGAACACTTATATTTGAGAATCACTATTACTGCCTCTACAGACACAAAAATGGAGGGGAAAAAATTGTCCTTTAAGCATTTTCTCGTAAAACGTTTGTGGTTACGTTGACTAAAAAAGTCAAAGTTTTTTTAGTGTTTACTAAAAAAAAAAAACTGCATTTTCCTACAAAACATTGGGCTTTCTTTCCTCTTCTTTAACTTTAGATGGTCCTTACAAACATTTACAAAATTTTCTTCGCCAATAACACTGTTGAACTTTAGAAGTTCTCTTGAAAAATATTGTTTGAAATTGTGTTTGATCATAGAATTGTTGAGTTCTCCATAGAAAGCCTTCTGACCTTTTGCATTCTTTTCAAATAACTTAGTTTCAAAACGCTGTGTTTTTCTTTTCTCCCAAAACTTGACAGGCTGATGAACTCTGTGTTTGATTTCATAAAACTCTTGCCTTCCACAAAATGTCCCAATCTCACAATGCTCCCAACAAACGTTATGATGGCCCTGATGAACTCTGGCTTTGGTTTCTTAAAATATCTGAGTTCGATTGCAAAGTGTTTGGTTTTTTTTTGAAAATGGTGTTCTCTCACAAAATATGGAGTACTCCCAAGAAACAATCTCTTCTCTCCTATAACATTTTATGCTAACCCTGATTAACTGTGCATTCAATCCAAAAACACTAGTGTTTTGCCATTAAAAAAAACATTCACTACCAAACATTTTCTCGCAAAAAAAAATGTTTGCTTTCAAACCTTTAGAATTCTCTTGTAATTTTTTTCTCTGCTAAGAAGGTTTGCCTTCACACACAAAATGCTTATCTTCCTTTGCTAAAAAAAAAAAAAAATTGTTACCAAGAGGAAGTTTGCACAGAAGTTTGCACTCTTTCTGAAGCATCTGCACACTTCTGAGAACCATGCAAAACATTTGTGATGTAAATAAAATGCAGTGTATTTTACTTTATTTATTATTATTATTTTATTTTATTAAATGGGTATATTATATTGGTATATTAAATACCCGATACATTTGAATATTTTTGTGAGAAAAATATTGTAAGGTGTACTTGGAGAATCTTCTGTGAGAGCATGCAAAAGATTTATGACAAAACACCAGGTTTTTGAGGCAATGCACTTTTGCATGAGAATGAAAATTATTTAAATGCTTAGGGGCCCACACAGTACTGCAAAGACTCCACCAGTAACAACTGTCTTCTTAATAGACCACTGTCCTACCTGCAGATCCTTAAGGTAGGCAATCTCATTCGGGAGAGACTCCAGCTTGTTCTCCTCCAGATCAAGCTCTCGTAGTTTCCTTAAGTTGCCAATTCCATGAGGCAACTTCTTCAACAGGTTGTTGGACAATGTAAGCATCTAAAGAAACCAAAAGAAAAAAAACATGAGCAAAGGCAGACCCAAAAATAGGTTTGCTTTCATGAAACGTCACCTCTAAAGACACAAGGCCGCAGATGTCCTCTGGAATCTTGGTTAGCTGGTTTGTTGCCAGATTCAGCTCCACCATACTGGTCCATGTCCCAAAATCCAGCGGCAGAGACGTTAACTGGTTGTCCTGTATATATGATTAAAAAATAATAATAATAATAAAAAATAAAAGACGGAACGATTAAAACTGTATTGTTTTTAAGAAGTCAGAGGTGCTTGGCTATTCAAAACTAGTTAAAACATACCTAGCATAGCTGGTTATCAGTCCAGGGCTTGTACCATGATGGTGACTAAACAAATTTAGGATTTCTGGAATAAATCATCAGTAACAGTTTGAATTGATAAAACCAGACCAGTGCAATCAGGCTTTGTTGGTACTATGATTCTGATGATCAATTTTCTCTGTTAACTCATGCTTTAATCTTGAGTCGACATCATGAGTGTCTGCACATGAAGGGGTGACATCTTTAGCAAACAGCCAATCGCTTGCTTCAAAAACAAAGCCGGTTAGCCATTCAGCATAACATACCATGGCAACATGAAGCAATTAAAGCCGAGCTACATTTATGGTACCTAATCCCTGGATTGGTGCAAACTAAACTGAAACGTTACTGGCTAGCCAGCTAATCCAGCATCCAGCACACCCCAGTTTTAAAAAGGTCACAATATAGCAAAACCCTACTAAAGATCAAATCATCTGATTTTAAAAGAGATTATTTATTATAATTATTTTAGATGATTTATATAATTATTACACACATAATCCAGTACACAAAAGCAATTTTAGTTTAATAACCAAATTATTGAAATAAATTTACAGATACAGAGCTGGAATTTAAAGCTTTATTTTTTTTAATAAGGAGAAACTTACACTGTAAAAAATGTGACACAAATCGGTCCCAAAAAACCCTCAAAAATTGCAGTTTCAGCTCATTTTAAATAAGTAGTTTGAATAAGCAACAAAAATCATTTTAGTGTAGATAAACATTACATATGAGCTTAGATTTTTTGAGTCTCTGTATAGTGTAGTACCTGTATAGTTATAGTACCTATCATCAACTATACAAAGTAACTTCACTTGCACTAATAAAGCTGTCCTCTTTCATAGACTGGGCTTTTCACCTTGCTGTATAAATGTTTTTTAAATTCTCTGTATTTTTAAACCTTTTAATCTTTGCCTGTGAATTGCGCTGACTCTCTTATGAGAAGTCAATCACAGTATCCTTCTGCTTCAAGGCATATGATTGGCTGTTTGCTACTGGTGTCCCATATTCATGTGCATACACTCCATGAACCCAGGATCCAAGTTAAAGGAGAAAGTTGATGATCAGCATCATAACACAAACAAAGCCTGATTGCACTGGTTTGGTTTTGTGAACAAGAAATGAATCCCTTAATTCTGAGTTTGTTCAGCCAGCATCCTGGTACAGGCCCCTAGTCTCAGGTTTTTAGGCTGGTGTCCCTACTTTGCACTCTCCACATTTCATGTGCTCTCACCTTCATATTGAGCTTGCTAAGCACTTTTGCTCGAGAGAAAATGCCAAAAGGGATCTTGTTGATACGGTTGTGCTCCATGTTGAGAGAGTAGATGGTGGAGAACTGGGATGGGCCTCCCACTGGGTAAGACTGGAAACAGTTTCGCGCCAGCGTCAAACTTGTCAGGTTCACCAGACTGGAGAGAAGCCCCTGAGAAAGAACAGACAGAGACCAATGTAATACACACACACACAGAAACACACACACACAGAAACACACACACACAGAAACACACACACACACACACACACACACACACCAGATGCAAGCCTCACCTCTGGTAACACCGAGATGTTGTTGTTTTCGAGGTTGAGCTCTTCCAGCTCTCTGCACTTTGCTAAAGATCGAGGGATCGCTGACAGACGGTTGTACCTCAAACCTAGACGGTTTATACTTGCCAAGTTACCTGAAACAGTAAATGAAGGTGAGAAATCCTACTTGGATGGTTCACCCAAACTTGAATCATCTACTCAGCGTGGTGGTGTTCTAATGATGTATGCCTTTCTTTCTTTTTCCCCTCATGCTTCTCTATATAATGATGTCGATTAGCATCAGCATTAAAGGAATAGTTCACCCCATAAATTACTCACCCTCGAGCCATCCTCAGTGTATATGATTTTATTCTGTCAGATGAACACAGTCGGAGTAGTACAATTTATCCTGGTTCTTCCATGTTATATAACGGTGTTGGATTGTGACTTTTATTTTGAAGCTTCTAAAAAAATTGCATGAATCCATTGTCAAATGAACCCATAAGCCAGGGGGTTAACACATGAAAATACATTTGTGAACACATAAAACTAAAATAATGACTTTCTTCAACAGTTTCTTCTCCTCAGTGTCAGTATATAGTGCATATCAGGTGTTTCTGAAGTAATAGAAACTGTTGAATAAAGTCATTATTTTTGTTTTATGTGCTCACAAAAAAGTATTCTAGTCGCTTGATAATATTCTGAATGAACCACTGAAGGAATATAGCCTGTTTTGAGAATGTTTTTGGTATTTCTCTGGACTTTGAAAGAGTCTAGAAACTTGAAATCCATGGAGGATATGGGAGCTCTCAGACTTCACCTAAAATATCTTAGTTTGTGTACGGAAAATGAACAAAGGTCCAAAGGGTTTGGAACAACTTGAGGGTGAGTAATTAATAACAATTTTCATTTTTGGGTGAATTAAGCTTATGATTTAAATGTGTAAAGAGTTTACATTTACATAGGAATCAAAGCATACTTTGTCCACGCATTAGAGTATACTTAAACAGGCCATTCTAAAAAAAACAAACAAAACAAAAGAAAGGGAGAAAAATTCCCAAAGATCCCACCCTTGAGCTCATCCTCACCTATAGTCTCAGGCAGATCGAGAAGATCATTGTGCTGCAGGTCAAGGTTGGTGATCTGAGTGCAATTTCCAATCTCTTTAGGAAGGTGCTCCAACTGGTTGTGGGCTACATCCAGAGTAATCAAGTTACAGAGCTCACCTATAACACAAGACAACAGAATCACTGCAAACGAACACTACTCGAAGTAGAAAAGTTCACTGTAAGGGATTTTATGCAATGATGAAGTAGGAGAAAAAAAAAAATCTGTTCTCTGATGCATTATGATTGAAAGTGATGCGTCAGAAAGTTTCACTTTCAACCACAGCTGTGTGCTGTGAAGGCACTTATGCAAACATTTCAGACTGCCGTTCTGCTTGCTGCTAATTCTATGCACACATACA
This sequence comes from Danio jaintianensis, assembly GCA_903798115.1. Classification (NCBI taxonomy): domain Eukaryota; kingdom Metazoa; phylum Chordata; class Actinopteri; order Cypriniformes; family Danionidae; genus Danio; species Danio jaintianensis. Next base: position 5,790,840 of record CAIGQV010007757.1, on the reverse strand, counting down.
AATATACAAAACCCTTGAGCAAGTATCTAAACTTCCATAACTCGGAAAGCTTTTATTGAAAGAAATCGGGGGCTTATCTGCATGTTTTGAGTGTCCTGATATGAATTTCCTTGATGCTGTGTCAATTAAAAGTTAATTTGCCGCATTTGAACCAGCTAATCAAGCTTTTATAGACTCACTCAAAAGTGCGTTGGATTTGAATCATGATGAAATGGAAAAAAAAAAATTTTCTCCCACTTCTAATACATATAAACAGACCAGAGGCCATTATCAGATTTGTTAACCTATCAATAGAGGCAGTATCTTTTCCTGTCAGTCATTTTGTGTTTCCAGCACAACTCATTTAATAGGAAACAGGAAGCAGATAAGACACAGTTATTAGTCAATAATCATGTTTGTTTTTATTGTTTAAAGTAATTATTGTTAAATGCAAAAAGTGAATTGAAAATATTGATAAAACTGTACAGCAGTGTTTACATGAAATTGACCCAGATTATGGTAAAAACCTAAATAATACAATCATACAAATAAAACAAAACAAAATTAATAAATCAGTTAATCAATTAGTTGTGTAAAAAAAAAAAATTTTTCTTTTTAAATGGAACGACACAAGGAGAAAGTACTGAATTACTGAAATGTATTTTATACTTTGTGTATAAGGCTTTTTTTTGGAAATGACCGCTTCAAGACGCCTCTTGTATGGAGAATGAAGCTGCATGCATCGCTCAGGTCGAAAAATCTTGACGGTTCTGTGAGTCTCTTCTATGAACTCTGATCTTTAGTTCTTATTTTCAGGTCAGGTTATTGGGTTGGCCATTCTTTATTTTCTTTTCTGACTGCAGTTGAGAATTTCGTTGGCTGGGTTTGGGATCATTGTCTTGCTGAAATGTCCACCCTGCTTTCATCTTCATCATCTGGTAATGTATGTGTTGAGACCGGATCAGCTAATATTAATTAACACTGACGAGGGGCAGCATTTCTTTCTAACTACTGAGAGATTTCAGCTGCTGTCTGGGCTTTCCTTGCCTTTTTAGACCTCTCTTTCTTCATGGGTTCAATACTTTTTCCCTGCGTCATTCCTGTGTCATGTTATTAATTTTGATATGTGCTTAACATTATTTAAATGTAATTGAAATATTTACACTTTTATGTTTAAATTTAAAGGGATAGCTCACTAAAAAAAACCCTGAAATTTCTGTCCTCCTGTTGCTCCAAAACAGCTTGAGTTTCTTTTTTCTGTTGACCACAAATGACTTTTTGAAGAATCTTGGAAACTAGTATCCATTGAGATTCCATAGATTTGTTTTCCTACAATGCAATTCAATTCCTTCTGGTTTCCAGCATTCTTCAAAATATCTTATTTTGTGTTCTACAGAAAAAAATACCTCTTTAAACAAACAATAGACTACTAAAAGAGAACACTAAAAATGTAAAGTTATCGACTTTTCTACACACACACACACACATATATATATATATTTAATGAGATTTTTGTTGAAAAGAACAGTTTGCGCTCACCGATCTCTGCGGGCAGCTGTTTAATCTTGTTCTCTCGGATGCTCAGCATGGTGAGTTTGGACAGATTCTTGATGTCCTTCTCCACGGTGGTGATGCGGTTGAAGCGCAGGTAGAGCGTGGTGAGGGAGCTGACGCGGTACACCACAGCCGGGATCTCCCGCAGCTTGTTATGCCGCAGGTCAAGCATCCGCAGCTTCTTCAGGTTGTCCAGCGAGTCGGGCAGGCTGGTCAGAGAGTTCTCACTGAGCGCCAGCGTCACCAATCCCGACAGGCATCCCACCTCGGGCGGCAGGCTTTGCAGCTTGTTGCTATACAGGTAGAGCTCGGTCAGCTGGGTCAGCTCCTTGATGGACGAGGGCAACAGATGGATGGATCTCTTGGACAAATCCAGGCGCATTGAGTTCTCCTCGCGGCACTTGTTCAGCTCCTTGATGACCTCGGCATTGCTGGATTTTTTGCGCGTGCTGGGTGGCGGATTGGGCCGCTTTATCGCTTTATCGTCCAAGGTGAAGGCCACCGCGGGCGAAGCGCCGCTCGTGTCTTTCTTTCCGTCTTTGGCATCTTTCCCTTTGGTTTTGGATTTCCCTTCAGCTTTGGGTTCCCTCTCCTTAGAGTCTTTATCTTTGCCCAGAGTACTGCTCATGGCGAAAGCCCCGCTGCCCAATGGCACATGGGACCCTCAGTTTTATCACTCTCGTTCTCTCGCTCTTGTATTTTGTTCGTTGTTCGAAGGCAGAACCAAAGGGAAGGGTTGCTATATCAGTGTGTGCTCATACATACCTGTTTTCCTTCACCGAGGCAGTCTTTACTCCTGCAGGGGTTAAAACTCCATTGGGGCGAAGCGTGTTTGTCGTAGTCGGTGTGGCGTGGAGGCCACCAGCCTCATGCTTGTTTCAACTCCACTCTTTGTCTTGGCTCAACTAGAGCTGTTTTACACAGATGGGTCGCCAGGATTCACATCCTTTGGCTGTTGAACAAAACAAAAAGATTCAGTTAAGATGAATAATGACTTGCAGACAAGAGTTTTGTTCATATTTCAGATGCAAGAGCTTCCCTCAATAACGCAAGCGATGTGTGAGCTGATAACTACTAAATGGACAGTTCCTTCCTGTATGCCTATACCACAAGCGCTTTCAGGAAGCAGCAGCATTGAGTCATTCAGGTCGTCAGTGGTCGGTTACTTCAAGCAATTAGGTGCAATTAAACCTTGGATCTCTTACGGCGATGCATCAGATGAGTCTTTTCTGGTGGGTTTGCGGGAACTATATACATTTTTCAGAGACTTCAAGTGGACTCGCCTACTTCCAAACTAATATAGCTGAATGTGGCAATTGTCATATTAACAACATGCAACCTTCATGCTTTCGCAAATATATATATATATATATATATATATATATATGACAGACAGTTTAGCAATATTGCAAATAGTGTTACTTTCTCTACTATCAGTGCATAATCATAATTGCAAATGTACTGATTTTATACAAAGTCAAGAAAAAATACTGTTCTTTTTTTTTTTTTTCTTTTTCGCCAACATAGTTTCCAACAAGCCAGAGCTGAATATTTATTGATCTGAGAGCAACAGTAGTGTTTTCTTCGCAAATCAATCTGTTTGAATGAATCAAGTAAAATTGTTTCTAACTTAATCAGCTGTTTTAAACAAATGATTTAAATGACACAATGAATTACTCGTTAAGGACTTGTGTCTAAAGTTTTTGCCATTTTTGTGCAGCTGAATATGTTAGCTCTCTTCCAAAAATGTTTCTTTGACTGTCAGAACATTTAAAAACTCACTAATTAAAAAAAAAAATAATGCAGCACTTCCATTGACAACAACAAAAAATCTCAGCTTGAGTAACAATTCTTCTGTGGACACGCACCATAAGACAGAAATTTGCCACCACCAAATGGTGGTTTTAATGTAATATTTACAGACTTGAACCAACAAAGAAACCAGCAGAAAAAAACACTCAGTAAAATATTGAACTATCATTTTGTGATTAACTGCTGTTTTCTGCATAATTTACAATTTCACATTGCATTATGGGACATTAATTTATGCTCTGACAACTTTCCGTTTTGAAGATTTAACTGTATAGTTCAGCAAAATTACATTTATTGACATTTTAATTGGTATTACAGGGGCAGGGCACTTTAAATGGCTTATGAATGCTGTGCACTATTTAATTGCATTCCCATTTTGAACTATAGACAATTGGACATCAATTGTGTGTATTGACAACAACTAAATAATACAATAAAGTAAAACAAAAACTCACTTAGACTATATTATCATGACTTTTTAAACAAACTTAAAGGCTTATCATCATTTCTTTTGGTCTGCTGCTTGGTGGCGAGTCTGGCGACTCCACATTTTTGTCTCCCTCTTCTCTCACGGGGTGTGCTGACTGCACTCTCCTGCAGAGGATGAGCAATTCTTCCTCTATCATCCTCTTGCTATCCTCAACATCAGTCTTAAATTGGTTTTACACAAGAAGGAGTGGTAGTGTTTAGTTCATTTTCAATGGGAAAAATGTGGCAAGCTGAAAACTGCAAGCGGTTTCACTCTCCGGCTGTGCGGAGGTGCTCAATAATAAAACGTGAGTGTGTACTTACTAGTGTACTTGACAAATAAAAATAAATACAAACAACGTTCAAAATACTGTTATCTGACATGAAAATGCGCTGTTCAAGTTCCTGTTAGGAACCATTTAGATTTTAGCAAATACAAATATGGCCTTGTCTACTGTAACTATGGTGATGATGTGCGGGCAGAGCTTGACATTGCAAAATCTGTCCTAAACACTTCAGCTCCAATTCCTCCACTTCTGAAATGACTGCTTATCTGTGCTCGAATGCTTTTTTGAACCGTAATTAAAAAAAAAAAAAAAAAAAGATTTACTTTAAAAGATTGTTGGAGTAGAGATCAAGGTCCAATTCCCATAATTTTAAATCTCAATCGGAAGTATGAATAAACTGAAACCATTAATTACAAAATATGGGAAACTCAGACATTTTACAATGTATAACAGCCAGAAAAATATATTTTGTAACACTTGTTTCAACTACAGGAACAGAAGCTGTGAACTTTTACCTGTGAGACGCCTCAGAACATTCATTAAATCACAAATGGCATTCAACACTCAGTAATTCAATAAAAGCCACAAACAAAGCTAATCAGAAATGCCTCAGTTCTGTGCGAGATGCTATCTTTGCATAAGCACGCGTCTCTCTGTCCTGCATTGTGAAATGCAAAAGTGTGTGTGCAGTCAAAGTCCTCAATATGCGTGTGCCAAGCTCAGATCAGAGTTGCAGAAAGGTTAATGCCATGGGGAATAATCTTTGGAGCGCTATTCAAAGCTCAGGCCTCCTGTGGGTCAAAAGACCTTTATGGCCAAAGAGTCCAGCTCGTCAGTACAATAATAATAATAATAATAATAATAATAATAATAATAATAATAATACAGCATTACTGAGTGTGCGCATGGTCACAATACATTCCTTAAACTGAGGGTGTGTTCACACTTTTAGACTGAACCAAAACAGAAAATCTTATTTTGGCTGTGGTTCTGTAGATGTTCAGTGTTCAGATTCCAGCATTTACATAACCTTGAAAAAATTGAGACAACTTGAAAACTCTTAGTTTCTCTGGAATTACCATTTAAGGTTACCATTTATAGAACATTTATAGTAGTTTCACTGGAATTACCATTTAAGGTTACCATATACATTTAGCTGAGAAAAACATAGTTGTTGTATTTGGTAAATTAGTGAAGACATTGTCATTTAAAGTTTTTTTTGGCAATAAAAATACTTTTCAGGCATGTTTAGAATTTTTTTTGACAACAAGCACCTTTTTTAACTTTAGAAGAACTAAGAAATCAATATAAGGTGGAATAACCCTTATTTTTAATCAGAATAAATGAAAACCCTTGTTATTCTGACCATTGTCATTTTGTAGGGAAAAAAATAAAGCCGTTAATGACAACATTTACGTTTCAGACTTTTGTAGAATAAAACTCAAACTCATTCCTAATAAATCCAAGAAACTATTTTCAAATAGCCTCTTTGTTTTTTCCATTGCTGTGTTTACAAGACCTGCATTGACTGAGCATTCAAAACCAAACCTGCCAAGTGTGAACACACCCAAAAAGTGAGCAATGTGTCAAACATTAACTGACCGGCGCTCTCACTCAACACAACCAAGAGAAGTCAAAGTAACTTTCAGTTTCATGACCTTCGACTATCTAATCTTGTTTACAAATCAGTCAGAAAGTGAATCGCAGCCATTTGTGCTGACCTGTGAAAATGCTGTGATTGAATTATAAACAGGCCACTCTGATATCTTTTTTCAAAGTAGATCTGTGTATCCACTGTCAACTATACTCTTTACAGAGTGGCATCTCTGTTAAATTAGATGCAGGTAAGCCCATACGACTTCAGATAAGCTCCTTTTAAATCCCAAAGCTGTGACATTTCTCAGAAAAGCCACTTGTTGCCACTTCTGAGCAAGACTTGGGTTTCGCAGAACAGGTCTGCCATGAGGAAAGAGTAAAACAAAACAAGCATTTGCAGATCAATATCCAAACATCAAGATCCAAAAATTTAGACCACACTGAACTTCAACTCTGAAATCTAGACTTTACTAGAACTATGTTAAGCTGCTCTGACACAATCTACATTGTGAAAAGGGCTATATAAATAAACTTGACTTGACATGCACAGCATATCCTCTAATTAAAAAAATAATAATTAAATAAACTCACTCTGGCTTTCGAAACATGCATTATGATAAAATGATAGCCAGTTCTTAACTTTCTGACAGGGCTGGGCACAAACACTCAGAACTGACAGCCATGATTGATCACAAAAATACAGCAAGCGTACAACTTTTGTTTTTTTAGCTTTTCAGAGTGATTCAGACCAATTGAAAATACTAACACAAATGTGTCAAAAAGAACCTGCTCAACAGGTGATGCAAGATCCTGAAAAAAAGCATCCCAAGCTGATGTAGCAACCAAAGACACTCACCTGACATAAGTGTGTGTACATAAACAAACAAAACTCCACCGCACTCACACAGCTCAAATGATTTATATGTGGACAATCAAACTGACCTTTGAGGATTTGAAATCACTTTTGAACAAATTGAAAATGAGGATGCACAATACATAATCGACACAAAGTTGTTATTGCTGTTTTAACAATGTATGATTGCTTATGTTTTTGTCATCCATTATGCAAAAAATAAAACCATCTTGACAGTCCAAGAGCACTGACTGAGTAATGAGGCCTATTGTTATAATGACCCTATGAGTCATTGTTTTTATAAGATGACATAATTATTTTCACTCAAGCAACAGTATTATTTTCTCAAATATCCGCAATATCAAATTACACATTATTGGCAAATACCTCAAACGCAATATTTAGTTTTTCTGCGATATATATTACAATAGAAATATAATTTTACAAGATGACCATTTAGAAAAAAAATCTAAATTTTGCATTGATGGGGATGGTTTGGTTCTGCATAAATTATACAAATTACACGAAAATATACTAAATAAATGAGCAATATCACACGAGTAGCAGTGCGATGTGGCTGTATATCGGCACTGGTGGGAGGCGTGTGTTGGCACAAGGCTGCAGACCGAGTGCCTTAGTGTCCCACCAGTGATGATATACAGCCACATCGCACTGCTACTGTGATATTGCGTTTATACAACAGTTCGACGGCATAATCGTGTGTATTAAAAAAAGAAAATCAAATACGGAGAGTCTTAAAACCATTTTGTAAGAGGAACTACTTTCTTCTGCCATTCATTCACATCCGTTACTAATTGACCAACGTCATTTTAGTCATTTGAATGATTTTCTAGCGTAATGTCTACAGTGATGACAAAACAGGTGATTTTGCTCACATTTTAAGATTATAAGGCTGAACGGCATGAAATTCCATCAGTCTACAGAGATTTCCCAGTATTTCTGTTGCAATCGGGAGATCACAATATTACTATGGCATAAATACAGCACCACAACATACAAAAGAGAGAGATCGACTTAGAATGTAATTTTCCTGTTTAATAATGATTTGATTAGCTGTAGTTTGAAATTACGCTGTTTTCTCTTAGGGCTTATTATGCGGTCTCTGTTGCCATCTTGTGGATGAACATCGTCAACCGTCTTTGCTCAAAGACAGGTTAATGGCCAGCGCTGTCTCTCAGAAATTATAAATATTTAAAATAGACACTATCCTTATAAATAAACTGCATAGTTGCAATCTAAATAACTACATTCTCAACTAAAAAAGCCTCAAAAGTACAGTATGTTGCCCAAAAGCAGCAGTATTTGTCTGTAGAGTGTAGAGTGTCCTCTGCTTGTTGCTGTATGTGGGCGGAGTAATACACAAGGGTGAAGAGGCGGTACGAGTGCTGTTACTGGCAGAATATCGCACAGCTATCAGCCAATCAGATTCAAGAACCAGACAGAACTGTTGTATAAAATTAAAGCACAAATAAAATACGCGACAAAGATAAATATGAAAAACAGCACTATGTTTTTTTGCTGGAGTCTAATGGTGCGTTCACACCAGACGCAGATGAAGCATCAAGCGTGAGTTATTTACATGTTAAGTCAAAGTGTTGATGCAATTAGACATTCTGATGACATGATTCATGCGAATAGAGTGTTTTGCACATTTGATGCACTTATGCCCGATTCACACGGGGCTTCAGCATCAACGCTTGACAGAGGGCGTGTCTGAAGTTGGGCCTGACACGATCATCATAGCAGCGCCAGCCAATGAAATTAGTCAGCAATCGGCTACTGTCTGAGCTGTGTATTTGCATACAGCGATCTGATTGGCTGACGCTTCCGTTGGCGCTTGAAAAGTTGAGAAAGTCACAACTTCTGAAGCGAGCAACACCAATGAAGCTACGCCGACGGATCCACAATGCAGTTCGGCAATGCCTGACGTCACCCATTCAAAGTGAATGGGAAGCGTTGACGCTGACGCCCCGTGTGAATGGGGCGTAAAGCGCAAAATCTCAACTTTGGCAGACATTCGCACTGTATTATCCAATTACGAGCTTGCTCTTGTAGGGGGGCATGATTATGACATAGTGCCTGTTGTTGATGTCTCAAAGGGAAATCCTTCTGTCGACATGGGACAACAGTTAATCTAACTGGGACCTTCATCAAAAGCTTCCATCATCCAGGTACAGCTTCTAGAGGAGTTGATGAACTCACAGAGCTTGCTGCATCTCTGAATAAAAATCAAATGGACTCAGACATGGTGCTGAAATATACTAATTTTTCATCCTTCCTAAAGCACAGCTACTCTCTCAATAAAATCCATGTTAACCATTTAGCAATGAAACTGGAGTCACCAGGCGGACAGATCCCCCTAACATTGATGCGTTTATTGCGAAGTGAATTTGACGCGCAAATGAAGAGAGTAAAACCAAAATGTTCACACGTCTAATTACATGCGAATAGCACGATTTATTCGCGAAAGCCACATCTGGTGTGAACACCCCATAACAGTATTGCGGTGCAGAAATTCAAAAATCAAATGTAAAATAAAACTGTATAGTCTTCATTGTATAAATGAACAATTAATCTATTTTAAAGCAGCAAACTTTATAATTTCTTGTGTCCAAATAGTTTAATTCGCAGTCACATGTCTTAAAAACTCATCCAAAATAAAAAATCTTTTACATTATTAGATTATAGTTAAACATTGCAATAATTCCACAAATCAAGTGATCTGAACTTTGGTTAATTATAATCCCAACTTGAGATTGTAGATCATGCGATGTGTTTACATTGATGTTGAAACGATATATTGTGCAGCCCTAGTCTCATAGTAACAAAGCTATGTTTTCTTCTTGAATTAATGTTTTTGAATGAATCAATTACGTTAATGATTCATTGATCCAAATGAATTTCCAAATGAATCAGCTGTTTTGAACAAATCATTTGAATGAATCATTCAATGACAGTCCATCAGCTACGAGGGGGCAATCTGATTTCTTGACAACTGAAACCAATGATTACTCTCCTAATTGATCTGTTGATTGTTTATTTAAATTAAAGACTACTGAAATTAAAATTACAATTACAAAGTAATTAAACTGCTATCAATCATTTTGAAAAGAACTAGATTACAGTCTAGATTGGAAACTCACAACAATATTGGTTTAGACTTGATGATATTGATCATCAGCCCTGATACAATTAGCAGCCATTAGACAGTCTCAAATGAAACATCCAAAGTACAGGAAACACAACAGGATAGTTAATATGTAGAAAACCGAAGCGATTCTGGATGTGTGTTGTGGGCGAAGACTGTTGAACAGCACTGTAAGGCAGGGGTCATCCTGCACAACTTTCTCCTAATCTTACAACCGACTGCAGGAAAAAATACATCTCTCCTTTCTTACCACGCTTCAACATACTTAAATCAGCATGCAGAGATTATGCATCTGAATTTTATGAAACGAATCCTGAAAAGGCTGCGTTTATATAACAACAATGTACTGAAACTGACAGGTTTTTCAGTCGCCTTTTGAACGTTTTGCATACATTTATGACAATATCAAAATAATCACATGGACCTGCAAAAAAAAAAAAATCATTTTGCATTTTAAGTTTGCAAGCCAAACAAACAAAAAAAACAAAAAAATTATGGTTGTCTATTGTTTAGTTTTGATTGCAAACATGTTATTTTATTAATTCTAACATCAAATAGAATTTTCCAATAAAATGTCATATATAGATAATTTGTAATGCTGACGTTTTAATGATATACTTAAATTTAGCCAATAAGGTTGAGCCCTGTTCTACCCTATCAGACTTCAAACTTGGATTGGAGAGTTTTTAAATTAGGCTGTAGTCTTAAAAACATCACTTTATCAAAGGTGCATGTTTATTTTATCATCATGCTAACGTAGTCTGAAAGTCCAAAAAGAATGTGAGAGCGACCAAGGCTGTGAGTGACTATATAGTTGTATATAGCTGTATATAGTGACTATATATAGTTTATACTACATTTCAAGAAAGATGTTCACTACAGTTCTGTGAACATTCTGTTTTAAAACCATTATATGTTGAGGTAAAAGTGTAACATGATAATTAAATATTTTGTATAACTGGCATAGAGTGCGCATTTTTAAAAAAGCCTTCAACTATCCCAGTTGTTTTGATTTTTGCTATGTGTATTTGTGTTGTCACATAATATATACAACACAAAAATATACATTCATGTATCTGTTGCATTTTCAAAAATAGTAAAGTTATACTGTGTAGTGTGTACAGCACACATTTTGAACTGGTATTTTATTGTAGTCAGGCTAGAAATCTTTGCTCCAGTTTTTTTTCAGAATATGCTTGTTTAGCTACAGTATAGACAATGCTTTACTATAGGATATCTGCTTCAAAACAAGGCCATCAAACCCACATTCCTCCAAAGTAGGTTACAAATGCACTTGCACACAAGCTTAAAATAACACACAAGCACAAAGTCGAAACTGTACAGACGAGATCCAAGCAAAAATCTCACAAAAAGAAAAAAACTGGCAGATTTAACACTTATGTGAGTGACAAGCTATGCAATGTTACACTCTTTCTCAACTAACACAACACACATTGACAACAAACCCATAGCAAAGTCAATACAAAGCTTTGGAGAAGATAAATAACTTCCAATAAACGTATATGGATGTACATTCAAGACCTACATAAAACATTGTCAGGTAAAGCCACCAATATCTAGTTTCGTACATCAATAGCCATAGTATAAACCAACAACAAGTTTAAATGTTAAATAATAAAACATTTAAAGCCATAAGCAATACAATTTTGATGTGTGAAAGGATTCAGAGAGCCAAGCGTCTGTTTTGATACGGGTAACTAGCTAGCCATTTTTAACTGTTAAACCACAAAAAGCCCACATAAACTGTCACTAACACTGACTAACATTACATATATTACAAACGAAAAAATAACGAAAACATACTCACAGTATACTCGCAATGTCGTGACATATGACAACACACACGGATAGCTTGAAAGCTGGCTAAGGAAATCTGTCTGTTAGCATTAGCCACCCTTCAGCTGCGGCTAACAGGCTAGTAGCATTAGCCCTGCGCGAGCTCACACACAAAAAAACATGGTAAACACAAATGTCACCTCACACTTCTCACCAAACGCATACATTTTGGAATAAGCCGTCTCATCTTGACGAAAAGCGGTTAAATTCCCCTGTCTGGGGGTGTAAATGCTCGTTGTTTTCTTCAAACAGGCCCTCTGTGAAAACAAACTGTCATCCGCCTAACGGCACTCAGGCAGAGCTCGAGCTCAAAGCGGGAAGAGCTCAATCCGCAGCGGGTGCGCGCGTGCGCGTCAGACTCGGAGATCCGCGAGTCGACTCTTTCGAGCGGTTCGTTCTGAAGAATCGGTCTAAACAGCATAGGCTACTCTTTTAAAGGGATGGTTCACCCTAAAATTACAATTCTGTCACATTTTACTCACCCTCAGTAGTTGTAAACATATATGAGCAAGGCCAGACAGAATCTGCCGGCAAACATCTGCAGATTTATATGAAACAATTTTAAGAGTATAGGAGCTGAAAACCTAACACATGAAATAAAAACATAACATAACTGTTATTAACTGTTAGGGGTTACAATGCAAATCAGAAAACAACCACTAGTTTGGTAACCTAAGCTAGAGCAGGTCTATGACTAAAAAGACAGAAAATATTCATTTAAAAAACATTTGCATATTATTCAATAATGTTTCTGAAATTATTATAAAAATGAATGAATGTATATGTCTACAAATGTACATATGTAAAGAAATAGATTGAATGAGGGATTTCTGAAGGTCCATATTCTGTGTCGGCCTATGAAACAAGCCATGATGTACATAGTGGGAAAAATCTTTCGACTCAATCTAAGTCAATGATCTTCAATCTAAGCCAGTTTCCAATATTCCTCAAAAACATTCAAAAAAAACAGTTTTTTAACAAGAGGAGGGTGAGTAAATGATCACAGACATTTAAATCTCAGGTGAACCATCCCTTTTAAGTCAGTTGGAAATGTACATTTATTGTCTATTTTCTAATTGACTTCCATAGTATGTATGTGTTTTTTCCTACTATGGTTCTCATTTGATATTGGTTTCCAACATTCTTTAAAATATCTTCTTTTGTGTTCAACAGAAACAATAAACCTATGAAGGCTTGAAACCAACCTTCAGAATTATCCCTTTAAAACCTGTCCCATGCAAGCAAGTGCATCAGTCCGGTTTTGTAATTAAAAGTATAATTTTCTCAACAGGGAAATAGTTTTTGTTTTATAATAACTATTAAAAACTTTGACCTCTGTGGTTGTTGATTGATTGAATGCTTTTGTTGAACCCAAGTTTCCTTCAACTTTACTTAGTTCGTCAGAATGTGCCAAAAGATATCTTTAGCTCTCCACTCTACCTCTCCAAATATACCTGTAACAAGTCTACCGGAATTTTTGCAAGTGTGCTATAAGTTAAAAATCCAATCAATAGATTTATTTAAATAAAAATCATTTTAAAAGTCAAGGGGACAGATCCAATGAGTCCAAAATTCAGTCCAGTCTGATTTGTGATCAAATTGTTTAAGCCAATTGGTCAACAATTTAAATAAGGACTTTGACTGCTACATCTCTATGTTCTATATACAAACTTGTGTGGTGATCCCAATGTACCATATTTGCCATTATCAAGTGTCCTGACAGCCAACATTAGTTTACATATCCTTTCCACTGGCCTTAGCAAAGTGTCAATCAGATGCGCATGTCAAAATCTCGCCAGAAAAAGGACTACTTGATTATTCTTTTATAAGTTCTGTGTATTAGGACATGCTTTTTTAAATGCATAGACTACATAGTTATAGTATGCAATTTCAGTGCATTTCTTGGTAACCAGTTTAATCGATTCACTGAAAAGATCCGATTCTACAGAACAATTCATTCACGAATCGCTTGAGTGTGCGTGAGCGCGCAGCAGCAGTCGTGCTCTGTCTGATGAACTGACACTGATAAAGGTATATTTCCTTGCATTTTATTTCTCAACCAAGTCTCTCTTCCTTCAACGCTACGCTCACTTCAACTTCTTTTGTAGTTCATTAAATCTGCGTGTGTGTAATCTAATACGCTTTCGCAGTGTCGTAAATGTTAACTATCACGCCAATAAAGCTTTGTTGACTCTGACTCTATGACCATTTTGGGACAAATCACTCTTTTGTTTACTGTCGCATTCCGCGCGCATGCTTGGCTTCCGCAGCACCGTTCTCTTCATTCCCCCGCACAGACACGCACAATCCCTCGCTCTCTTTCTTTTCTCAAGCCTACGGAATACGTACAAAAAATGAAAACACATTCAACACACATAAAGCAGCGGCCATTCCGGGACTGAACAAAAGAGTGCATTCACACGCACCGGACGCGGACAGCGGTGCGTCGAGCGCGCTTGACCGCCGACCGCGGAGTCTCCCCGGTCCGAACACAAACCCCGCGCCGCGGAAGGTGCGACTGTGAGCCGCGGAGAGCCGTGAAAGTGCTTTACCTTCAGAGGTGTGACTCCGCCATCCCTGTTTCCTCCTCCTTTCCAGCAGTGCTGCAGCGCGCGCTCCCTCCCCGACGCGCGTCACACGCACGCAGTACCGACGCGTCACGAGATTTCTGGAGCTCCGCTTTATTTGTGTTTCGGAAATATCGGACGCAATAAAATGCCCTGGGAGTCCTCAAGTGCTGAGAGAGAGGGAAGAGAAATGGAGGACAGAATTACCACGAAACAAAAACCCAAACCCTTATTTTCTGTCGCTAAATGTGCAACTATTTAGATGTAGTGAAGCTGCAAATCAGAGAAGCGGTCAAACTGAGGATAGATGTAATTGTCAAAATGCTGAAACATATGCACAACATGAATAATTACAACAATCGTCCAGGAATGAGTTTTAAGTAAAACTTATATTATTCTTTTGATTAAATATGATCGTCCAAAGCTACAATACAGTATAATAATATAATAGTAATTATAATATAATATAGGCTAATAATAATTATATCAGGCTATATTATGTTATATATGCTGGGAGCAAATCATTTCAAATACAGGTTAAACAAAGACGTCAAACACAATATTTATGTAGCACTAAGAGTGATTGAATAAAGACAGGTTATTTTTTATTGTTCGTTCATTCAATGATTAGATAGCTAAGTCATTTCATTTAATTTAGTTTGTTTGTTTAATCTGCAATAATTAAAAATATAATATATATTTTTAATCTAGAGAGAGATTGTTATTGAGTCAGACATCATAAATATATATATATATATATGGGCTATTTATTTATTTATTCATTCAGTTTTAAGACGTGCCAAAACAAATATACACCATGCATATTTACATTAGGGGGAAATAATACAAAATACATGAAAACCTGGAATGAAGCAGCAGTTCACTAACGCCACTGAAACGGCTTGAATTCCACATTTACTTTATGAATGCAATAATTATCAATCTTACAAAAAATATGAGGTGGGATCTGCAGCAAATGTACCACTTCAAAATGTGCATGGAAACAAACTAAACCCGTGAAGAAAAAATAGGCTATTATATTAGCACTCCTGTTATTATATTTTTCCCGCTCTTAGGTCGAAACGTTTTGGTATTATTTAAGTAATACGGTCTCCTTTATTACAAGTAGTGTTTGTTTTAAACAAAAATATTAAAGCATATAAATATGATCCCCACATTATCACCCAAATCCGCTAATTTTGTCTGTGTGTGATAGCCCGTCAGTGTCACTAGGCGGCAGCAGCGACCCGTTTATTCGCGGAACCGGAAGTGCGTATAACACCAGCTGATAAGATAAACGGTAAATCCGTCAAGCGAAGCAGAGTAGATGCTTGTGTTTCTTTACAGCATATTATTAATACACAAAGATCATTATCGTTTCTCACAGGTAACATTCTTCCTTCTACCGCTCGTTGGTACTCGCTAAGATGATAGAAAATAGCTGGTGCTGCAAAATTCACCTCGGAATTAAAATAAGTATGGGATTACACTTATGACGATGTTTGTGATAATACCGACTTTAAGTAGAT
Source organism: Danio jaintianensis (assembly GCA_903798115.1). NCBI lineage: Eukaryota > Metazoa > Chordata > Actinopteri > Cypriniformes > Danionidae > Danio > Danio jaintianensis. Next base: position 5,775,169 of record CAIGQV010007757.1, on the reverse strand, counting down.
TTTATTGTGCGGCGTGATATTTATTTAGTGGAGTGAACTGTTGATTTTGTTTTGTTTCATAACAATGTTGTCGTTTAGAGCTTTTTCTTCAAATGCCAATTAATCAGAATAAATATAACAATAATGGTTTTAAACGTTTGAGTTTTCCACCAAAATGTTGATTTCTTAACTCTTCTTAAGTTAAAACATTCGTATTGCGTTGCCTAAAAATGATATATCATCAGTAGTTAACATTCATTCATTCATTTTCCTTCGGCTAAGTCCCTTTATTCATCAGGGGTCACCACAGCGGAATGAACCGCCAACTTATCCAGCATATGTTTTATGCAGCGGATGCCCTTCCAGCTGCAACCCATCACTGGGAACCATCCATACACACTCATTCACACACATACACACACACACTACGGACAATTTAGCCTAGCCAATTCACCTATACCACATGTTTTTGGACTTGTGGGGGAAACCCACGCAAACACGGGGAGAACATGCCAACTCCACACAGAAATGCCAACTGACCCAGCCGGGGCTCGAACCAGTGACCTTCTTGCCGTGAGGCGATTGTGCTACCCACTGCGCCACCGTGCTGCCCAGTAGTTAACATAATAAAACAAAAATACATAAACATAAATCCAGAGAAGCTGAGAAATTTGTCCTTTTTTGGTTCCAATTTTGTAATCCAAATGTGTGTGTGTGTGTGTGTGTGTGTGTGTGTGTGTGTGTGTGTGTGTGTGTGTGTGTGTGTGTGTGTGTGTGTGTGTGTGTGTGAATTTACATGACACTTACTCAGCTATCAATGAAATCTTTTATATTATGCGTAATGATGATCTTTTTTTGTCCTCTCCTTTAAGAGGTGTCTTACTGAAGCACAATGCCCGAGGTGAAGTCAATGTTTCGAGAGGTTCTGCCTAAACAAGGTGGGTTTTATATAGCCATTACTGCTGTTTTGTTTTGCCAGCAGATTTATAAGCGAAGCTAACATTTGACTGGTGACTTGAGAATATGAATGGTCCATAAATAATATATATTGTTTATTTTTAATGTGCATTATTTTACAAAAAAAAACAAAAAACGGACATAATTGTTCTAAAATTGAATTTCAATTGCTTTTCAATTAAATATAAAATCACAGTAATACCACAAGTGTTTTTAATATTGATATTTCAGATTTACATACGTTACATTATTTTATATAAACATATTAAAACCGATGTTAAATAATTTAATTTATATAACGTTTATGGGCACTTGGAGCACTTTACAGATTTGGGAGGGTTATCTCTTCAGTTTTTTCATTTGAGTTACTTTTTCTTTGGTAACAGAAGATTAATAAACCATTTTAATTAGGAACCTGGGAAGATTTTGCGTGGCAAGTTTTTCAATGCATGTTAAAGTGACTTAAACGCACAGCACTGTCAGAAATAGATTGTACATGTATCGAGTTGATCTGAGACACTGAACATATTATTTTCATGGGTGTAATTATAAAGCAGTATTACAATGGAGAAAAGGACATGATAGTCGCAGTAAACAATATTGCCTTGCATTTTTAAAATAAATTTTAACCAGTCAAATAGAAAGAAACACTAATGACAAAAATTGAGAGACCACATGAAAATTCAGTTTTTCTGGATTTATTAGGTTTGGATTGAGCAAAATGTTAATATTTGTTTTTTTCTATAAAATGTCTAATATATTGTTGTAATTTTTTATAATACAATTAATGTCATTCAGTAAAATTAAAATGTATTTTTTGTCCAGAAAACTACAATTGGTCAGATTAATTTCTTAAATCTTCTCGTCATTCTTATTGTGTCTAAAAATGAAAATAAACATCACACCTTTTTGTTTTTGTATGCAAAATAAATGATATATTTGACACTTTTATTTAAAATTCAACAGAAAATATCATCAATGGTTTACTGAATAAAACAAAAATCATATTTTACTCAAACATAGAACTACAAGTCTCAAATCCAGAGAAACTGAGAATTTTCAAGCGGTCTCTTCAAGCGACATTTCACCCAAAAATGAAAATGTACTCACTATTTACCCTCCCTCAAGTGGTTCAAAATCTTTGTGTTAAAAAAAAAAAAGAAAATATTTTGAAAAATGTTGGAAACCTGTAACCACTGACTTCCATAGTAGGTAAAATAAATACTATGGAAGTCAATGGTTACAGGTTTCCAACATTTTTCAAAATATCTTCTTTTGTGTTCAACAGAAAACAGAAACTCTTAAAGGTTTGAAACAAGTAAACGTTTAGTAAACCATGACAGATTTTTCATTTTTGGGTGAACTATCCCTTTAATATCTAGGAATAACACCAAAAATCCAGCTGTTTAGGAGCAAACACACACCCTTATTGCCTGTATTGTTTGGTCGCGCAGGTCAGCTTTCCATGGAGGATGTTCCCACTATGGTCCTGTGCAAACCCAAACTGCTGCCTCTGAAGTCTGTGACTCTGGAGAAGCTGGAGAAGATGCAGAGAGATGCTCAGGAGATCATCAGACAACAGGAACTGGCTTTGAAGGAGCAACCGCCGTCTGAGAAGGCAGAGTAGTGTTCACTTCTGAGGGATCGAGTACACTCTTCATTCACAACCACATATCCTGAATATAGTCAGTCAGAACTCAAGGGTGAGGGTTTGGTAGAATTTATATTTACACGCGAGGTTCATTATTATTTGTGTATTCAAATAAATATTAAAAACATGCTATTTTTAGAAATGTTACAGATATCAAATAGCTAAAAGTGACTTAAATTACTGACGTCATTGTGAAAGTGGGCTTTTGTTGAACAGTATGGCCGCTAGTTAATGCATGAGATTGGGATTACGCACGGTGTATTCTTCTAGTTTTTTAGGGACATTCAACTTTGTAAATGGTGTATTTAAATAAATATTTTAAAAGTATATTTATTCTTAAAATTGTGTTAATCAAGGATTCAATGAATTAATCAAAAGTGAAGGTAAAAATATTTGTAATGTTACAAGACAAAAAGTATATATTCCAAATAAATGCTGTTCTTTTAAACTTTGCATTCGTTAAAGGATCCTGACATAAAAAATACAATTATATTAGAAACAGATCCTTAATTCTGATTGGTTTAAAGCTGCTCTAAACATCATACCATACTGACTGCTACACCATACTGACTGTTGCTTGGCAACTATTCTGCTAAAGCGGTATTATTTGCCTTGTTTTGTGAAACCTTGTTATTTTTATGGAATAAAAGCAGTAAGTCTCAAGAAGCTGTGGTTTACAGTGAATAACACAACCCATTGGCTGTTATACATTCACTGTAAACCACAGTTTATTGCTTTATTATATCCATCAATATCTGTCTAGTTTTTGTTCAATCTGTCTTTCTATCTTTGTCTACCGTTCTATCTTTATATATCTATCCATGTCTATTGTTCAGTCTATCATTTTCATTCTGTCTTTCTGATCTATCTGTTGTAATGTCTATCGTTCTATTTATTATTCTTATTATTTATTATCTTTTTCTGTTTATCTATCGATATATATATATATGTATATATATATATATATATATATATATATATATATAATAATCAGTACATCCATCCATCTAGCTGTCAGTACATCTATCTTCATATCTATTGATTTATTCATCCATCCATCAGCATATCTATCTATCTATCCATCCATCCATCTTTCCACCAATCAGTCTATCTTCATATCTTTCTATCTTAATATTTATCAATCTATACATCCATCAGTACATCTATCTTCATATCTACTGATTTATTCATCAGTATATTTATCAATACATCTATCCATTCAACCTTTTATCCACCGATCAGTCTATCCATCTATCCATCCATCCATCTATCTATCTATCTATCCTATAGCTCATTCCATCAAGAACTAGTAGAGTCAGTGATGACGACAAATCTTTTTATTATTATTATTTATCCGTCAACCATTCTAAACAAAGAGAGCAGGTAAGTCCGGCACATTTCACATCCACCAGTCTACCGAAATATAAAAATAAATGTTCTGCACCCTTCAGTGAAATGATCCCGCTGCTGTACATCTGCTCAGGTCTGTCCTTTCGTCATTGACCACCAGAAACGACATCTTCGAAAAGTCAAAATAAACTCAAGCACAGTTTACAAAAAGCAGCTGAGGATGGGGGGGGAAAAAAGAGCTTGAACTTACAATCCCTCATTTTTAAAGCTATATACACAAATCCTCTAGAAACACTGCTAACTGGAGAACAGAAGAGCGCCGGTGAACTTAGCAATACAAACATGGAATGACTAAGTCAGAAATGTGGCACTTTCAGGATTATTAGCTTATACGAGTCACATCAGAAGGAGGATTGGGGGAAGGGGATTGATTTCTCCTTCAGATATTTCAAAGTGCCAGGCTTTTGGGTCCCATTGTGTTGTGTGACAGGAGGAAAGTTTGTTCAGGACAAATACAAGCAAGTTTGAAAGAAATACGAAGCTCCGGTGAGTGTTAAAGCTGGAGCAGCTGCCACTGAAATGGCTTGTTGGGCTGTTGAACTCAGTAGTTTTGCAGTTTGAGGTGCCCACCGTCTCCTTCGCTGATCAACCGCTTACGGCCCCTGAACAAGGACAAATGAAAACCAGTCAGTTCGTCATTAATATTCATTCATTTTCCTTCGGCTTAGTCCCTTTATTCATCAGGGGTCGCCACAGCGGAATGAACCACCAACTTATGTTATTTTGCACAGCGAATGCCCTTCCAGCTGCAACCCATCACTGGGAAACACCCATACACTCAGATTCGCACACATACAATACAGCCAATTTTGCTTAGCCAATTTACCTATAGCGCATGTCTTTGGACTGTGGGGGAAACCGGAGCACCTAAAGGAAACCCAGGCGAACACGGGGAGAACATGTAAACTCCTAACAGAAATGCCAACGGACTCAAACGGGACCGTCTTGCTGTGAGGCGACAGTGCTAACCACTGAGCCACCATGTCGCTTCATCATTAATAATAATACATTATTATATAAATCGATTTATACATTATATTACTACCATTATAAAATAAGAATATATAATATTAACATTCATTTTCATTCCTGACAATGATGATAATGTGGTACATTATGTAATGTTTTATGCATTATTGCTAAATGTATTAATACCCCTTTGTAGAAGTAGTTGATATTAACAACAAATATTTTTTTAAAATACATAAAACTAACAGTATTAATATTTCTGCTACAAAGTAATATACTATTATTATAGTACCATGTTAAATAATATTTAATTTATTTAATATTTGTTATTATTATATAAAATATATTATTAACACGGGCTGCACGGTAAGCTAAATTGTCCGTAGTGTGTGAATGGGAGTGTATGGGTGTTTCCCAGTGATGGGTTGCAGCTGGAAGGGCATCAGCTACGTATAACATATGCAGGATAAGTTGGCGGTTCATTCTGCTGTGGTGACCCCTGATTAATAAAGGGATTAAGCCGAAAAGAAAATGAATGAATGAATATTATTAACATTAATATAATCAGTTAAATTTCTTAAAATGCTGATAAAATTAGAATATTAATTTGTATACACTACAAGAACAAATATATTAATAACCTTTTTATAATGGCAAAAGCATAGTTTTATTTTGCAATTATATAAAAATAATTTATAATAACTAGACAGCATTTTCATATAAAATTTAGTGACATTTGATGTAATAGTATTAATAAGAAAAAAATATTCTTTTAAAAATTATTTAACTATAATGATAATGAAGGGCAGTGGGTAGCGCTGTTGCCTCACAGCAAGAAGGTCGCAGGTTCGAGCCTCGGCTGGGTCAGTTGCCATTTCTGTTAGGAGTTTGCATGTTCTCCCAGTGTTCGCGTGGGTTTCCTCCGGGTGCTCCGGTTTCCCCCACAGTCCAAAGACATGCGCTATAGGTAAATTGGCTGTATTGTATGTGTGCGAATTGGAGTGTATGGGTGTTTCCCAGTGATGGGTTGCAGCTGGAAGGGCATCCGCTGTGTAAAACATATGCTGGATAAGTTGGCGGTTCATTCCGCTGTGGCGACCCCAGATTAATAAAGGGACTAAGCCGAAAAGAAAATGAATGAATGAATGATAATGAACAAACCGTTAATATATTTTCAACAAAACAATAATTTGATTTACTGCTTAAGATGTATATTTTAAATAATAATAATCATCATCATCATCATCATAATAATGCAATTTATATAAAGTACTTTGTTTTCTATAATATTATTTACCTATATTACAGTATATCTTTTGTTTATAAGGTCTCTTTTTATATACATTATAACTTTATTTATTATTATGAATGAAAAAATATTAATTATTATATAAAATATGTAATGATGTAGTAATAATAATAACAACAACAACAACACCTTTATATAATATCTAGTCACCCTGTAATTATAACGCTTTACTTGACACCAACAAAATTATGTTGTTTCCCAGTACTGGGTTGCAGCTGGAAGGGCATCTACTGTGTAAAACATATGCCGGAATAGTTGGTGGTTCATTCTGCTGTGGCGACTCCTGATAATCAGGGACTAAGTCGAAGGAAAATGAATGAATGAAAGAAATTGTTGTTCGCCTATTTACATTTTAGGACTTTTCATTGAGAAAGCCTGATCCCCAGATAATATTTGGTCATATGAACCGCTAAAACATTAAAGCTCAATTTCTCAAAACCACTGTGAATGCAGAAAGAAAACATTCATTCCAAAATGGCGAATTATGCCCAAATAAACAAACTTTCTGACTCACCGACTAGGACAGAGGTCTCGCAGTTTCCTATCGATGACTCCAGCATTAAAGCTCTGCTCCACAAACTGCTCCAGGATCGAATAAGCACACGGCACGTCTATACTGATGTCCGGCATGTCCAGATACACCCGTTCAAAGCCCTGAAAGAGGACGGAGCTCAGATTACACATGCGCTTCAAGCTGCAGTAACTCAATGTGAGCAGCAGTAGGCGCTTCATACCCGTCTCAGCTGATCCACAGTAATAATGGTGGAGGAGCAGAGACACTTCAACAACTGCAGGAGCATCTGAAGTGTCCGCTCGCCTGTAGACTCCAACACCATGATTACTGCCTGAGGAAAAACACAAGCATCATTAATAAAAGAGCAAACCACTCATCAGCAGCCTCATGTTCTTACTTTTACACTGTATTTAATATTTTAGGACAATACAAGACACCACAGGCAAAAACTGTGTATTCATATACAGTTGAAGTCAGAATTACTAGCCCTCCTGTGAATTTGTTTTTTCTCTTTTAAATATTTCCCAAACTATGTTTAACAGAGCAAGGAATTTTTCACAGTATTTCCTATAATATTTTTTCTTCTGGAGAAAATCTTATTTGTTTTATTTCAGCTAGAATAAAAGCGTTTTTTAATTGTTTTTAAAGCATTTTAAGGTCAATATTATTAGCCCCCTTAAGCAATATTTTTTTATCGATTGTCTACAGAACAAACCATCATTACACAATGACTTGCCTAATTAACCTAGTTAAGCCTTTAAATGTCACTTTAAGCTGAGTACTAGTATCTTGAAAAATATCTAGTGAAATATTCTGTACTGTCATCATGGCAAAGTTATTAGAAATTAGTCTAAACTATTATGTTTAGAAATGTGTTGAAAAAAAAAATTCGTATTTCAGTTAAACAGAAATTGGGGAAAAAATATATTCAGGGGGACTAATAATTCTGACTGTAACTGTACATCAATTTTGAGGTTTTGATCATTTATATTAGCTTTCTTATATAAAGAACTTCCAAAACACACTTTTAGGGGCCAAAATGCGACGTGCTCAGGAATGGCGTTTTAAAAGGTGTAAAAAAACGGTGATAAAAAGTGCCTCCTCTGCCTTGCCTTAAACAGAAGCTTGCGTCACTTGCCCTGCCTCAGAGTTCTCAGTGGTCCGTCCACTGCTTAGGAACTGACATTAATGAGTGGTGCTATGTAAAAGTTTAAGTTCTTTTAACTGCGAGACGCTGCACTTATTTACGTATAAAAACAATAGAAAATTAGTGCAATGGAATGGAAATACGAGTCGTGTGAATGGCCCCTTAAAGGGTAACTTTATTAGCACTATCAATTTGAGTAATAAAATATATTTCACTTCAGTTCAGTGAAGATGATGTGCGCCAGGTTTTCCAAAAACAGAAGAGGAAAAAAGCACCAGGCCCAGATTTTGTAACACCAGCCTGTCTAAAATCCTGTGCTGACCAACTGGCCCCCATCTTCACCCTGATCTTCAACAGATTACTGGAGCTGTGTGAAGTGCCCTCCTGCTTCAAACGCTCCACCATCATCCCCATCCCAAAGAAACCCAAACTTACAGGACTTAATGACTACAGACCAGTGGCGCTAACATCTGTGGTCATGAAGTCTTTTGAAAAATTGGTGCTGGCCCACCTGAGGGACATCACTGAACCCTCACTGGACTCTCTTCAGTTTGCCTACAGAGCAAACAGGTCTGTGGATGATGCAGTCAATATGGGACTGCATTATGTTCTGCAACACCTAGACAGACCAGGGACCTATGTGAGGATCTTGTTTGTTGACTTCAGCTCGGCTTTCAACACTATCATCCCAAAACTTCTCCTGTCCAAAATAACTCAGCTTTCAGTGCCCAACTTTGTCTGTCAGTGGATCAACAGCTTCCTAACGGACAGGCAGCAGCTGGTGAAGCTGGGAAAATTCTCATCCAGTACCCGCACAATTAGCACTGGCGCCCCCCAGGGGTGTGTCCTCTCCCCTCTGCTCTTCTCCCTGTACACGAATGACTGCACTTCAAAGGAGCCCTCTGTCAAGCTCCTGAAGTTTGCAGACGACACCACATTTATCTGCCTCATTTAGGACGGTGACGAGTCTGCTTACAGACAGGAGGTTAAGGAGCTGGCTGTCTGGTGCAGTCACAACAACCTGGAGCTGAACACACTCAAAACAGTGGAGATGATAGTGGACTTCAGGAGAAACCCCCCTGCTCTCCCCCCACTGAGCATCATGGACAGCATTGTGGCAGCAGTGGAGTCATTCAGGTTCCTGGGCACCACCATCTCTCAGGATCTGAAGTGGGACACTCACATTGACTCCATTTTCAAAAAAGCTCAACAGAGGTTGTACTTCCTTCGTCAGCTGAGGAAGTTCAAACTTCCAAAGGAGCTGCTGAAACAGTTCTAAACTTCCATCATTGAATCAGTCCTCTGCACTTCAATAACTGTCTGGTTTAGCTCAGCAATGAAATCCGACCTCCGAAGACTACTTCTAATAGTTCGGACTGCTGAGCGAATCACTGGTACAATCCTCCCTATTCTCCAAGAACTGTACTTATTCAGAGCAAGCAGAAGGGCTGCCAAAATCACTCTGGACCCCTCACACCCAGCACACTGCCTCTTTGAACTTTTACCTTCTGGTCGATGCTACAGAGCACTGTGCACCAGACCAGCCCGACACAAAAACAGTTTCTTCCCTCAGGCAATCCATCTCATGAACACTTGATGATAGTAATTATGAAACAAACATCACTACTTGCTATACACTTTTTATACACATAAACACGTATTTAACAACATATTTTACATGCCAATTTGCACATAACATCTGCCATATAACGTTGTATATAGTAATATTCCTGTACATACACTTGTCAATTTGTATATTTGCATTCACTATTTACTTTTATTTTTAAAATATATTTATTATCTGTTTTTTGTCTCTGTAATTCTGTTGCACTGTAGAAGCTCTGTCACGAAAACAAATTCCTCGTATGTGTGAACATACCTGGCAATAAAGCTCTTTCTGATTCTGATATTTTTAAAGCCCATTTTCATAAACTTCAGATTTATTCATATCTGAAGGTTTCTACAGAGGGATGTTCATACGTAAAATTCCTAATATACAACATTTTATTCTATATTTAACTAATATTGTTTTTGGCTGTTTGCTGTATTTCCTGAATTATGATAGAAAGAGATTCCCAAAATCCAATCTGTAAAAACCTAATATACATCAAAAAACATGAAACAAGAATTTCTATACAGTGTTCAGATTTTTAAGATAGAAATGCATACAAATTATAGGGCTGGCCGATTAATCAAAGGTGATATTCATGTACATCTTGTCAGTAAAGCCGGTTCTGTAATCAGCAGTAAATCTCCAGCAATTTAATTTCAGATTTACCAAACAGAGCCATAGTTCACTCACAAGCTACGGAAAAGATTGCGGACAATTTAATTGGTGCGATCCTGAATTCGACTAGAATCATTCTGCAAAGAATTCATTCAGTTATGTTGCTCATCAGTGAACTACGGCTCTGTTGCTGCTGATCTGAAACCATGTGAAAATACCACATTTAATGTGTTTTTGCTCCAAATTCACTTCATAAAATCAGTCAAGTGTTTGAAATAAATCATTCTGTGAGATTATTCCATAGTTGTGGGATTATTATTCATGACGAAATTGTAATACAATTTTAAATGAACTTAATATTCTCCTGCAACATGTTCTAAAATAATTGCACTTTTTTGTTGTCATTCTTACCTCATAAACAAACTCATGGTGGAAATGTGGCACTTCCAGTTCTCTCAGGCAGCGCTCTGCCTCCACCGTGTCTCCTGACAGCAGGTACTCTTTCAACAGGAGATTAACCTGCAAAAACAAGCGTTACGCAATCCAAAGTTACCGCCTGAACGTGTGCTGATGCTTAATATGCTGGAAAATCTCACAGTTTGCTCTTTCATGCACAAACGGTGAGGTTACATAATCGAGGGGTGGGAAAGATGGACAGAAATTTTTTTACATAAAAGTTTTTTAAACAATCAATAATTATCATGATAAATGTCAATTCTGTTTCTGTTTAAAGGCAGATTTTTTGCCTCTGAGTCAATGTTGAAGAAACAAAAATGACTTTTTTTAATCAAAACATGACAAATATATTTCTATGAACATTTCACAAATGTGAGGTACAATATTTATAATAACCATTTCTGAGTAAACCTAAAAATCATTGTTTTCCCTTAACAAAAACATCTTTCACAGGGAAAGTAATTTCTTAGTCCCTGCATGGCTGCTATTGCAACGGCTGGTGTCAAATCATGAAACAGGTTTTCTTCCCAGACAATGAGGACCCAATGCAGAGGTAAGTTTATGTTCAGTAAAACAATAATTGTAAAAGCTGTACTGAAATATTCTGGTTTGAATTTTATTATTAAACTTAAACTGTCATCCATAAGATCATACATTTAGATCATAATAAACATGTCAAAACACACATAGCACCTCATTACCATGTTACAATTTAACAGATTTCTATGATTAACTTTTTGAAAAACACTCACTTGAATACAAAACATATAAATACAAATGCTGTAGCTTAACACCAATTCGCTATATTTTTATGTACTCATTTGATACACGTCTACATTAAAATATAATATAATTCTAATGTAAATATCATGGTAAATCAGTGTAATATCCTTCTAACTGCATGGCTGATGGCACAGCGTTTCTTCTGTTTGTCTGTACAGTTGAGAACATCAGCGCCATTTCATCTGCCTTTAAACTAATAATAATAATCATAGTAGAAACTTTTGTGTTCTTCACTAAATTCAAGTGCTTCTCTTTAAAACTGCTCATGTGATCAATTCAAGAAATGTATCCAAAATGTAAAAACTCCCACAGACTAAAAAAACAAAACAAAAAAACAATGTGTGTTGTGCAATCAAGTAGTGCCGTTGAATTCTGCTTTGAAGCATGTTATTATTTTATCAAGGGAAAACGACATGGCGACAGGTTAGGGTTATAGTTAGGGTTAAGTCCACATGAAATCAAAATTGAGAATGTTTATTATACTAGCGCACATTAATCTTAATGTGAACAATTAATCGGTGTAAGTTGATCCTTTAAATCAAAATCTAACCATTTGCTTCCATTCTGAAATGGCAGTGCTTCTCTGATGATGTCAGTTTGAAATATGCTAAGCCACGCCCCTCCAAATGATTCAAGTGAAAGATAAAATGAGGAACATAAAACTAAAGCCCGCCCCCTACTCAATATTCCATCTCAGTTGGAAATACGACATCATACTGAAATAAAAGCCTAGTTTATGTGGACTTTAATGGTGATGTAAGCAGTGAGTGGGCGTGTCCTTGCCTCTTTGATGAGTTGAGTGACAGGTCTCTGTCCTCCTCCCGAGCCCCAGAGGCTGTCGATGCGAAGGCCGGTCCATCGGCTCATTCTCAGCAGCACAGCGGCTCGATCCAGAGCAGCTCTGAGGAAAATACACATGCTAATGTCAGACTAATGTGTTAAAGACTAAAGACGAGTCGAGCAGAGCGAACGCTTCAATACCTGGCGTATTCACAGTCCACTCGTCCCTTGTAGCTGTCGAGGAAGCTTTTTGGGAGGATGCTGTCTGCAACGGCTCGAGCGATAAACTGACCGAGCATCTGTGAGACAAACCCAAAGGACAATCAAGCATTTTCATTTGAGGGAGAGAACAATTATTTTGACACAAAAACACATTGTTAACTGAAATAAATATTCTTTATAAAGATCTATGATACTTTTAAAAGGTTAGAGTTTTTTTTATATATTATTGTTAATATTAAATGTTACACTTGGACACATGCTTAAAGTTCACATTTTAATCAATTTTAATCTTTGTCATGAATAAAATAACAATTAAATGAATATAATAATAATAATGTGTTTCAAGGACTATTTTTACATTCACACAGTTCTAAACCAATATCTTTTTTTATCATTCATAAATAATAATGGCTTATATGCATGCCTTTTGTAATTACATTCTGAAATTATTGTTGAACACTTATTACTATTATTAGTATGTTATTACCTATAATTTTTTTTATTGTATGATTTAATTTACTTTATTTAAATACACACACACACACACACGTAAAACAGGCTTATATAAATTACATTCAGAACTGACATAGTACTATGAAATAATATTAAACAGTATATTACTTTACTGCATGTTAAATATTAAAATAGTTATACATATTTAATACCGATTCAGTTTAGAATCACACTTGTGAATAATGTGTTAAAATATTATTGGCCCATTTTATACAATTGTATTACTTCCTGTCATTAATAATAGGAATAAAATAAAATGCATATTTCCAGGTAAACATCACTGATTTTAAGCACTTTCCACCGAAAGCATTTCTCTAGTAAACAGAAGAAAGAAAAAAACAAACACCCAAAATCATTCACGAGATTCAAAAAGGGAAGTGAAATCCTTAAACTGTGCATATTTCAAAAGCATAAACAAGCCAATGTTCCTCATGGGTCTCAAGGGGACGTAAGGGAGTTTCACCATTTACAGGAAGAAAGAATGTGTGTTTTGCATGTAAAAATCCCTGGCCAAATAACCTACTGTTTTTTGTTTTGTTTGTTTTTTTACAAACACGTTGTGTGGTCATTTAATTGTTGTCCGAATCCACATCTGAGTTTCTAAAGGAGCTCAATCCAAGCAATCGTGTGCATTAAAATCATTGATTAGCCGTAAAAGCCGCCTTTTTGTGTTGTAATGACGATCTAGTCAGCGCTGACGCAAATGCCTCGGGTGAATCTAGCAAGAGTTTGATCGGATTTAAAGCTAAAATCTGCAGGAAAAAGTATCTCGCATGGCATATTTGAGGGCCCCACATATAAATAAATCATCTTAATGAGCGCATGAATGATCATGTTATAACTGTGGCAATAAATCGTTCAATTCTGTGATTTCTAAAAATCCATCGATATTCTATCTTGAATCGATTGCTTTTAACACCAGATGGCTCTGTAGGCTAGTTTTTAAACAGCAGATGGTGCTCTAGACTAGTTTATAACAGTAGACGATGCTCTAGACCAGTGTTTCTCAACCACATTCCTGGAGGACCACCAACACTTCACGTTTTCCATGTCTCCTTAAGCACACTCACCTGATCCAGATCATCAGCTCATGTAATGGGTGTGACAAAGACATCCAAAATTCAATTCATCTTTATTACAATGTAGATTGTGTCAAAGCAGCTTAACATAGAAGATGCAAAACATGCAGTGTTGGTGGTCCTCCAGGAATGTGGTTGAGAAACACTGGTCTAGACTAGTTTTTAACAGCAGACAATGCGCTAGGCTAGTTTTTAACAGAAGACGATGCTCTAGGCTAGTTTTTAAATAGAAGATGATGTTCTATGCTAGTTTTTAACAGCAGACGGCGCTCTAGGCTAGTTTTTTACAACAGACGGCACTCTAGGCTAGTTTTTAACAACAGACGGTGCTCGAGGCTAGTTTTTAACAGCAGAAGATACTCTAGGCTGGTTTTTAACAGCAGATAGCGCTCTAGGCTAGTTTTTAAACAACAGATGGTGCTCTAGGCTAGTTTTTAAACACCAGATGGTGCTCTAGGCTAGTTTTTAAACAACAGATGGTGCTCTAGGCACGTTTTTAAAAGACGACTATGCTCTAGGCTAGTTTTTAACAGTCAATGCTCTAGGCTAGTTTTTAACAGTCAATGCTCTAGGCTAGTTTCTAACAGAAGACAATGCTCAAGGCTAGTTTTTTAACAGTAGTCGATGCTCTAGGCTAGTTCTTAACAGTAGATTGCGATTTAGGCTAGTTTTTAACAGCAGTCGATGCTCTAGGCTAGTTTTAAACAGTAGATTGTGATTTAGGCTAGTTTTAAATAGTAGATTGCGATTTAAGCTAGTTTTTAACAGCAGACGATGCTCTAGGCTAGTTTTTAACAGTACATGGCGCTCTAGGCAAGGTTTTAACAGCAGACTATGCTCTAGGCTGGTTTTTAACAGCAGTCAATCCTCTAGGCTAGTTTTTAACAGCAAATGGTGCTCTAGGCTAGTTTTTAACAGCAGTCGATGCTCTACTATGGCTGTTTGTAAAAACTACAGTGCCATCTGCTTTCAAAAACTAAGCTTAGACTCATTTCAAGAGAGAATAGCAAAGCATTTTGAAAACCGCAGAATCAATGCCTCGAATTTTTTTTTTACCATAGCTCTTTACAGGCAAATTTATGTTCATCTGAATGCATGTACGTAATCACTGAGGAGCCACCAATGCGAAACAACTGCCATCCGAATGCGGCTTTATTATATTAGGTGTAAAGGGCGGCGTTTGCTACATTTAGTGGTGCATCATGGGTGAAGGTGTTTGTAGAGCAGTGCTGATCCAGCATTCTGCACACTGACAGACAAAAGCATCAGCTCTGCTGTTTGTATGAAGCAGAGGAAACAGCTGAAGGTCTGCTGCGCCGCTGAGCTTTCATTGTCAACCGCAGCTTTCAGCAGAGCAAACATACCGAGACAAATGACTAGGACAAAAGTTACACTGCACAAATAACACACGCAACGCAACACAACTACAGCGAATCATGAACCGACTCATGATTCAATGTCATGTTTGGTTCTCTTTTTTTCTCCTCATGACACTTAAAATACCACACCTTATAAAATAAGTCACATTTAACTTACAGCATGAAATCTATGAAAACTGTAAATAATTCCATAAAGAAATGCCATAAAGAATAATAGTACATTTATATAATTATACCCTTATATTTGAGATCAAAATAGCATTATTATAGTATAGTACTACATCTTAAAATAGTATCTTTATATCAGAAATATTACAAATCGTTCTTGTCAGCCTGCTCTACTTTTTCTATCACACTGCCAAAAACATAAGAATAAAATATATAACATTATTACAGGTTACTTAGTACAACAATAAAATATTACTTTTGTTAATTATATCAAGTATATTCATACAATACAAAAATAATATGATTAAAAGTGTCAGTACACTTAATATGAGTGATTTCTTTTATTACATGTATTTTATATGCATGTATTATAGTACATTTGATTTTCAATAATACTATATGATACTAGATAATAATATAATAATATTTGGCTATTTATTTGTTATATATGTTGTATATATTATTTATAGAAAAAAAACAACAACAGTACTTTACAATAAGGTTGTGTTAGTTAATGCATTTTCTGACATGAACAAACAATGAACAATACATTTATTACAGTATTTGTTCATGTTAGTTAACATTAGTTAATGAAAATACAGTTGTTCATGTTAACTAATGTTAATGAGCATGAATTTGAATGTTATTAATGCATTAGTACATGTTAAACTATGATTAATAAATGCTGTACAGGCATTGTTCATGATTGGTTCATGTTAGTAAATACATAAACAAAACCCAATTGTAAAGTGTGACCAAAAAAAACATTATAATAGTCTAAAACTTTTTAAAATAAATAATACAAGTAAACCATTAAACGCAAATATATCTGAACATTTAATACATATGTTTATAGGTTTTAATAATTCCATCAAGCATGTGCAACATTAAAAGTGATAAACAGCTCTGACTGACGTATGCTAGCGTTAGCGCGTTACCTGTGGAGCTCCAGGCGAGTCCAGCACTAGGTCGGGCAGTTCTTTCAGCAGTTTGTGGAAGGAGGCCTGGACGTCGCCGGCGGTGAGCACTCGACCGCAGAGCTCACCCAGCAGACGAGATGTCAGTTCCCTGTGGCTCGCTTTAGCCTCCAGTGCTAGCGACACGGCTAGCATGGGCACGTCGCCACGCATACTGCCCAGATTCAGCTCAGCAAGCAGTTCCTGAGCAAACAGAGAGAGAGAGAGAGAGAGAAAGACAATACAGATGTTTACTCGCATAGGTTTGCACAACATCGAGTGCATTTACGTTTTAAACACATATAACTGTGCGTTTATTAAAGAGCGAATGTGTGAAATGTGACAGAAACACATCCATACTGAAGATTTAAAGTACACATGAAATCAAAACTAACTATATTGATTTGGTTAGCTCACATTGCTAGTTTTGTGGTGAACAATTCATCTGTGCATGTCATTAAGAAAAAGAAAATGGTTTGCCCTTGTAATCTAAAATTGAAATCTGAAAATGCACTTCCTGTTTGTTTTCAGTTCAATTCTCAGATTACGTCTGTCTAAGGTATTGTGCGTGGCTAACATACTAAACTACGCCCTTCCAACTGTCAGTTATGACAGGGCTATGACAACAAACAAAAATGGCGAGGTTGTAATAACTCTCCTGAAACCCTTTTCCGGTATTTCTAAACGAAATGCCTACTTTACTTTTTCTTTAAATTAGGTACTTTATCTCATTTAATATTTCATTTCTCCAGGAACTGCGTCACAAAAAAAAGCTTCCGATTCATGCGGACTTTAAGCGCATCCAGACAGGGCAAATTATTTACAGTAGGAGAGGAGGAAATTGATATCAAACTCAGACTCTTTCTTGACACAAGAATAATAATTATAACTTCTCATATTATGCGTTTAGAGTAGTAGTGGTAGAATCAAAATGTGTATATTGTAAAATTTGTCATGTATGTTTGTAATGAGGCAACAGATACTAAATGTAAAATGCTGAATATAAGCATTTAATGCAAGTTTATGCATCGTGTCATATCACTCAGCTGTTACTGTGATTTTTCTGGAGTGAAAGGACGGCAATACATGTTTATGCAGAGGTTGATATTAATCTCTGTCTCTTTTGTCAGGTATAATCATAATTGATCCTATATTTCATCCACAACACATATCTCAGCAACAGTAATGGAGGATCAGACTAAGTTGCACACTACAGATAGCTCATCCACTAATAATGTGAACATCTTCTCCACTTCAGCTGAAATGATTTGCGATTTGACAAGGCATCTATCTACTCAGTTTGTTCAAATATTTTGGATGGGTGCATTTCATAGTACATCACGCTGTGTGTGTGTGTGAGCAGGCACTGTCAAGCTGAGGCAAAGCAGAGCTCATTAATATTCACGACCATTTCAAATATGGTCAAAAGCGGGCTTTCCATTCTAGTGGTAACTTCTGTGGTTACAAATGAGCATATAAAAACATATCTGGAGATTTTTTACTTACCTAAGACACACCTACTATGTTGAAGTCAGAGAACAATTAAATAGTTCAATCAATGTACTCTATGGCACGTTTAAATGATTTGTGTGCAATACAATTTGTAAAATAATGTCTTTTAGTGGATGAATTATATAAGAGACCTGCTTTACCAAATATGTGTTTGTAAATGGATTTGAATTGTAAAACTTAAATAAAACCTGTTAAGTAAATGTACATTTTTAATTAAGTTAATAAAAAAATTTAGCTTTAAATTATTGTCAAGTTTTCAGCTGCTCTACTCTAAAAATCATTTTGCATAAATCTCTCTTTTTTTTTAAATACTGCACAGAAATAGCTAAACATGTCAGCAGATTCTGTCTGGGCTGCTTATCAGCACATTGGCATGCATGTAAACAAGCTTAATGATTAGATATGAATGGGCAATAGGGGTCATAAAATCTCACCGCCACTTCATTAGCATCTCCGTGTTCAAAGTACTCCTGAACGATAGGAGTGACCGTCTTCTCAAACACCTCTTCATCCAGAGGAAGCACGACAGTCTCGTATACACAGTTTTCCTGGACACACAAAGTTTAAGTGATTACATGCCAGTTTATTAGTTATGAACTTAATGCAAACTTATTTTGTGGGTTGTACCTGCTCTGCATCATAATTGGGATCTTTATAGTCGATTTCATCTTCACCATAAACTTCTCCAGGTGTTCCCCAAACACCTTTACCCCCAGCACCACCTACAGAATACACATACTTTTCAAAACAAAAACAGATATACTGGAGGGACTTTGAGATCATGTCTAGAGCAGAAAGCAGAACAGAAACTGTACGACTCTTTAGTATTCGGCTTTAGCCAGTTCAATTGCATACTGTCCATGTTATTGTCATGCTAACCACACAGGGTTGTGTCCAGTATAAAATAATTCCCCAAAACCGAGCCAGGTCCCTTTAATTCACAGCAGCATGACATCATCTCTCGATTCGTGCAGGGCTCTGACCACAAGAGCTAATCTGATACTGAGCTGAGAAACAGAAACCAAATCCAACCAAACTGGTGAAAGGCACTAAAGCCTCATGTGTATATATAAAATGTACAGGTTCTACTAGCTAAACCTTCATGCCAGTCCATATCTGTATAAATATAGACTATTGTCTGATACTGTGAGTGCTGGAGTTTATTTTATCTGATGAAAGCAAAGGAAGATATACTGAAGAATGTTGGGAGACATTGACTTCCATAGTAAACTAATTTTTGTTCTTCTTACCATGTTGTTTTATGTTCAAGAGAAGAAAGAAATTGATAAAAAGAAAATGTAGAGCAACTTGAGTGTGAGCACATGGAGAGGAAAATTTCATTTTTGTGTGAACTGTGATTTTGATGACTAAATTCCTGTTGTGGACAAGAAACATGTCTGACTATGTGACCAATGTCACACCACATGTTGTTTCTAACAACTAGGCCTGTCACAATAATCAATATATCGACTTATCACACAACACATGGACATGACCTCAATCATTTTTGGTGCTGCAATATATATTGCCCATACATAAAAACCAATTCTAGAAACATTTTAGCTTATTGTGCAACATCTCTATCTCTACTGGAGATGTCAGTGTCAGTATGGTTAAAAAAACACTATTTACTATAAAATACTACAGTACAGTATATACAGTATATCGCAGCCTCTGTTACTTTTTTGTTAACATTTATTATTATTTATTTTGGATATGCGTTTTCACATTCTGATTCCAATACCTAATTATTACATTGCTAAAATGACTAATTAAATATTAAGATAAATATTAAATCTTAATATCTTAAGAATAAAATATTATGTGTTCTTGGGTAGAGTGTACTTGCATTGTGATATTATATTGTCATTCTGGCATTATATAATAAGTGGCATAAAATGGTCTTAAAATGATAATAATATCATGTACCCCAATATATTTTGGTGCAATATATCAAACAAAAAATAGTTATTGTGATAGGCCTACTAACAACAATGGAAATATTGCATTTGCAGGTCACCTGGGATACATAAGTGTAACATTATCATTCTTTAAAGATATGCCTATGCATTTATTTGTAGAAACTGACTCCCAGGAGGCCATATTACATTGCATAACTCAAAAAAAGAGGATATGTTCATCCAGAAATTCTAAATCCAAAGTTCCTCTGTGAAATCCCACGCTACAATCTCCCAGAAACACCTTATGTGTGGCTGCTTCCAAGAATAAGGTTTTTCCCTAGTCATCAGTGCTTAGAAAAGTTGTCCACATTGCTTCAATTTATGTAAACCTATCAGCACATCAATTTATGTAAACCTATCAGCACATCAAT
>CAIGQV010007757.1:5700406-5754816 GCA_903798115.1 Danio jaintianensis | reverse complement strand
TAAACCTATCAGCACATCAATTTATGTAAACCTATCAGCACATCAATATATATTTTTTTAATTTGACAAAAAAATATGGTAAAAAATGTGCACAAATCTGTTACTGAATCCAGGTTTATGACTACTGAAGTGGTGTGTGTTTTTTTTTCCTCTTCATCTTTAATTGCTATAGTTGTAGTCTAAATCAGTGTTTCTCAACCACGTTCCGGGAGGACCAGCAGCTCTGCACATTTTACCATGTCTCCTTAACCAAACACACCTGATTCAGACCATCAGCTCATTAGCAGAGACTGAAAGACCTGTAATGGGTGTGACCGACAAAGGTAAATGTGATGTGTTGGTGGTCCTCCAGGAACGTGGTTGAGAAACACTGGTCTAAATTCATTAGGAACGATTTTTTGAACTTGATGTGCTTGATGTGAAAAGGCCTTCATTCCACCAAGCAGCAACAATACCATCATCTCGCTTTCATTTTGCAACATTTGAAAGCTGTGTATGAAAGAACTTAATATCACAAGCATACTTAAAAAAAAGAAAAAAAGAAACATGCTTTCTAATAGAACGTTGAAGCAAATAGACATGGTGTTGGTTTCTGTCCACTATAATGCACAACTATTCTACATGTAAACTATCCATTATTACATCCCTATGCACGCTGTTGTTTGCATATTTCCCAGACACTCTATGTCAAATGGATTGTGCCAAAATCAGACTATGTAGTCTGAACCCGGCATTAGATGGTTTAAGGGCAAAAAACAGCTCAGCTCTGGTTTTTCAGCTCAGACTGACCTCAAAGCTTCCAAAGAAGACCGCCCATATGCCATAATCCACTTTTCAGGCCTCTATGGATGACTTCATATATGACATCTAAACGTACTACATTTTAACTTAAGAATCTGCGTCTGAGAGATTCTGGCCTAAAAAGGGGACTCCTGCTCTGTGGACTGACTCAACCAACACTTATGTAACACTACCAAACCACCTTTGCCATTACAGGGAAATAAAAAAAAAAAAACGAGAAGTGTGCCATTAAGTCATCTTGCGGGTGATGGGGGAGGCAGAAAGGTCAGGATAATCTCTGCTAAAACACTTCAAATCTCATCCAGACGATTAAATGGTCACCATCAGACACAAAGCCATTCGAGTTGTTGTTTTGCAGCCTTGGCATTATGCAAGTAAGCTAGCATATAGCGTACTTGTATATACACACCCAGTCAGCCAGTATGTAAGCCGTTTCTTTTACTAATCATTTCAGGTCTGCTGCACTCAGGGGTGTTGACCCGACAATGGACCTCCACTGGGAAAAACAACAAGTGAATGAATGGGAGTGACCGTCTGTTATGAATGTATGTGCGTGAAGTTTGGTTACTCATGCGTGTTAGTAAAGAATCGTTTATAATGATAACTATTAACTGTATAATTGTCTAAAACATTAATGCTAAGCAGAACCACAAGTCAACAGTTCATGTGTTCTGAGCACTTGATCATGAAGATTAGGGCTGCACGATATTGGAAAAATCTAATTTATTTTAATTCTGTGATATATATTGCAATATGAATACAATTTCACTAGATTAATTGCATAACTATTTGCAAAAATTGATTGGGATGATTCTGTAGGGTGGTACATATGCATAAAATATAAGAAACAATCTTCAAGCATGTAGTCAATAAAGAAAAAGACACAAATTAAATAAACAGCGGGGGGTTTTTTTCGAAGGAGTAAAACTGTATTCAGCTATACAGTAATTGAATAATCAAATGTAAAATAATACTGCATAGTCTTAGTTTTATAAACAATTCAATAAAATTAATCATTTTTTAATTTTTTTTGTTACAAACTGTACAATTTCTTAAGCCTGAATGCTTTTAAAATCTTCACACAATCACAGGCTTAAAAAAAAAACACTTGCGAAATTATAATTGTGTATTGTGTATACTCGCAATGTGACTAATGCGAATGATCACATTGCGATATCGATGCTGAAACGATATCTTGTGCAGCACTAATGATCATATGCACCAAACATCCGAAAGATTCATGATTTCTATTAAATTTAAAATAAAGAAACAAAAACATTTGCTGCGTCCCAATTCGCATACTCTCCATCCTAAATAGTATTCAAAAATAGAATTAGCATCTCCAAATCATAGTATGTTAAAATTAGGCCTGTCACAATAATCAATATATCGACTTATCGTGCAATACTTGGAGATGACCTCAATCATTATACATTTACAAATTCACAAATAACATTAAAAGCCATTTTACAATGACATTTACATTCTACCTCGCCAGTGTCAAAGTTTATAATTGGGCATTTATCTAATAGGACATTCAATAGTATATATATAATATGACATTTGCCTTTTTAACATTAAATTATAGAATCTAAATAACCTTAAGAATGATAAGTATTTTAAAGGGTTTATGGCTATTTACATTATTATGCTGTTATATAATCAGTGGCATAAAATGATCCCAAAATGACAATAATATCGCTTATCGCAACAATTTCTGTGACAATATATCACACAACAAACATTCCTTATTGTGACAGGCCTAGTTAAAATGAGTATATGGGGATGGTCTACTATTTCTGGTAGAAATGCGGATCTGTGCATATTCTAACAGCTAATATTGGCCACAATACATTGCGAGTTGGACGTGAATTTGATTAGAACTACAAATACAAGTAAGAAACAAAAAGTGTTAAACTACAAACATGGCGGACACGAGACTGACCATTAAATAGAGAGGCTTTGGTAAAGATTTTAAAATGATTCTTAATATCCAACTTTTGTTTAATTTTTTATGTTTCACGTTTCCCATGTTATATTTCATCTGCAACAACATTGTAAACTTTTATAGAGATGTTTAGCCATTAACTTCTAAATGCATAATTACACAAGCACCTGAGGAGATTTCTCTGCATGAATGACTCATGAATGGCCTGCTGCTGATCCTTCGATATTGTAGGAAATTAAATATGAAAGAAATGTGGATAATATGACGAGATGATTTACAAGACACTTTACTAAGCAACATAATGATCCGTTAATAAGAAAGTAGTATGTGCCAAAGTTTACATACTTTTCTGTTACGCACTCAAAAGTAAATGCCTTTTTTAAGTACATATACTTTTATGACGTAGTATAAGTAGACGGACGGAGATGCAGCAAGATAAATGAAGAGCACATTCTCATACCATCACATATGATAAGGGCACTATTTTCTCATATTTGCATGTGTTTAGGTGAACTCACGGTTTGAATGCTCTTTACCAGGAATAAATGATTGATTTCAGCATGAGCAATAGCATCTTAAAACTAAAGTATGATGTGATGTCAAAAAAAAGTATTCATTTTGGCAGAGGTGAAGATTTGAATGTTTATTTATTCTAAATGAAAATTGTGTCACTGTTTTGGAGCACACTAGCTTATAGATATCCTTAAGACTAACATATTGATATGAACAACTAAAAAAAAAAAAACTTGATTTTATTTTTGTTTAGATTTTACTGAGCCTTTAAAAGCATATCAGGAATGTGAAGAGGCATACTATGTAACTTCTGTTTGTGTTGTAAATAAACTGAATGTTTCATCTGCTGGTGTGGACACTAGCATAGTTATTCTTGGTGAACGTGCTATAAGTAGGCCCACACAAAATCTGCAGCTGCAGAAAACTGCAGATTGTTGAGCCTGTCATGCAGTCTATTTATTTACTTATGTAAATGTGTGCATTTCTTTATTCCGTTTTAGTATTCATTTCAGTTATATTATTGAATAGTATGCAAATGTTTAGATTATTTGTGTACAATACATATTTTTCAATTTGTAATTTATTATTTTTCATGTCTTTGAGTATAAAATACCTATTGTAGCTTTGTTTACCAAATAAGTGGTTCTAATTTCATTTGCATTGTAAACCCGTAAAAGACGTTCATTTTATTTGCTAATTTTCAGCTCCTATACTCTCAAAACCATTCCGCACATATCCACAGATTTTGTACAAAATTCTGTGCAGAAATAGCAACAAAAAATGTCCACATATTCTGTCTATAAAAAAAAATAATAAAACAAACAACAAAAAAACAGCAGCAGTACCTTTCTTGGGCAAGCCTCGTCCCTTGCCCGTCCTCGACCTCCGGTTAAGCAGTTTGCCTTTAGGGCTTGTGGGTGGAACCGCAGACCGGACCGCTTCGCCATTATCACTCAACGAGTCACCCCGGCCCGAGTCCCGGGAGGAGTTTTTCCTCAGACGTCTCTTCACCTTGGCCTTGAGTCTTGCCTCATGGATGGTGCCGGTGGGGGCCGATATCCAGTTTCCATTCATCTCATTATTAACATTTGCAGTGAAGGTGCTGTCCTCGTCCCCAAAAGGGAAGGAATCACTAAGATTTCCGGCCTCTGTGGATGACGACAGCATTTGGATAAAAATGCATCAAACTGCGCCAGCTGTATTCACACTAGTAGTTCAATTCAGTTAGTTAATTTGGTGGCGAACAACAAAAAATATATATAATTGGAGCTAAGTGTCATAGTTTTCACACTGTTGAACTGTTTATTTTGCAATGGCACTCAACTGAACATCCAAAACACTTCTGTGCACTGGTTTAAATGTGCTTGTGTGTGTCAGTTAGTGAAGTTAAACACAAGTAGTCAAAACAGAGTTCTGCCGAAAGAAGACGAGTGCATTAAACTATAACAGGCAACACTGTCACTATACTCTTTTTGTTTATGGTTGCATCTTGTGTGACATCATGTCCTGTTTTTAGTTAACTTGGATGTCTTTGGTTTGTGATGCAATCAAAATTCTGCTGAACCACACCAGGGTTAATTCAGAAGTGGACTGAGGCCCGTCTTCTTGACAAGTGTGAACACACCATTATTGCAGACTAAAATTGCACAATGGTTTACTGTTTGGATTTTTTTTTTCCACTAAGACAGTAAAAAAATAACTGTTAATCTTGACCTTTAAGAATCCACTTAAGTCTGATCAATGCCAAACAACAAACAGGAGGTCAAATAGTCCTTAAATACTTATCTAGACACATTTAATATGACAAAGTCAATATATCTCGCAATAATAATGAACTTAGAACTTACCAACAGGGTTAGCATTCAGCCATGCCTCACAATCAGTTGCCATGGTTGGGAAATTTAGTTTTGCCGCTTAAGAAATGTGCCTTAGCACCTAGAATCCAAAAATATGAAGGTTAATATGCTAATTTCTTTGGTACGCACATTTTGTATTAAATGAAAAGACAGCTGCTCCAATCCGCAGCGTCCATCTGGCTCGTCCACAAGCCTGTTACAATGAATGGATCACATTAACATACAGACAAAAGGCTAGCAGTGTATAAAAGAAAGTATTTTGATAAAGACATGCTTAGTTATATGCTGAGTGTTTTATATTTGATGTAGAGTGCGCATTTAATGTATGGCGTTGCGTGCACGCGCGCTACGTAAACATAAACAAAGCCTGTGGACGAGCAGTGAAAACCCCGTGTTTTGTCTTAATCTGAAGCACCGTGTAAAGCAACGCAGACAAAGTGTTAAAATATCGCATAATAAGTTGTTCTGAAACAATAACCAGTCGATATGAAACATATCCTACTAACCTGCTTTATCGCGCAGTCAAAGTTCAAACGCACTCTCTTCGCTGATGTTGACGTTGTGTTCTCTGCCCAGCAACTAGATAGTGTAATGCTGTTCAGCGAGCTCTCTGATTGGTCAGAATAATAGAGGGGGTTGACAAAGCGACCAATGAGAATTTAGTTCAGTGAGGCTGGTTTTTCTCGTGTTTTCTATGAAGCCTTCGGTGAAGTTCGTGAAATTCCGACGCCCGACGATGTTGCCCGTAACAGTAGTGATGTCATTATATACTATTATATAATAGTTTGCGCATGAGTGAGGATGAACTCAGTCTCTGTTATATTCTTTGCGCTTTGGTTATTTAACTGACCCATTTTTTTTAACACAATGGGTAAAGGCGTTTTTTAATCATGTACAGGCCTAGACAAGCTAGTCATTCTTTTCACATAAATTTATATCAGACAACATAATTTTCCAAAATGTTTATTCAATGTTTGCATCGATGCAATCCAAAAATAATCATACAGATTTGTCTTCCAGAAAATGGGTTGCTATTATTAACAGAATATAAAACAGCAGGAGAAAATGTTTTCAAGAATCATTCCAGCAACTTACTAGCATTGTAACACACTCAGCCTTTTTAAATGTTATATTAGAAACATGGTCCAGTTCAAGTATCCCCAAAATCTCTGTGTACAGCAATGATGAAAAGCAAAAGCATAGGACAGACAGTAGCTTTCCATTGTGTTTAACAGTTTTTAAATTATTTTTAATGTACTCATAAGGCACTTGTGAATATTTCGAGCATGAAACATGACCTGAACACTTTCAAAATTATCAGAAAATTCAATACAGACAAAAAAAAAAAAATATATATATATATATATATATAATTTAAAAAGCATAAAAAGAATATTCACAAGTATTCACCTGAGGATAATTTTAGGCCTCTTTAAATTTAAATAGAAATTAGGCATTTTCATATTTGCCTTTCACTGAGAAAAATCTACATAAATGCAAGGTTTATGTTTTGTATGAATGAATAAGGCAGACGCAAATGATGTAAACACTACACTTACCAGTGCATTTCACATTCTGATTTATATTTTTCACAGTGTAATAAAAATACCTCGCTGGACTACTGAGGACACACATACACAACTGCCTTTTGTATTCCAATAAAAGGGCCATGTCTTTAAAGATACTGTTTACTGAAAAGTTTGTTCCAAATATTCAGACTTCAGACTTTTTTCTTACCATGAAACACAAATTAAGATATTTTGTTGAATGTTCCTGCTGCTCTTTTCCATACAATTAAAATGAATGGGGAATGGGGCTTATTTATATAGAAAATATATGATTTAATACATTTAACATAAAACATTTGATTTATTAGAAAATTAGAAAAGTTGCCTTTGCAACCAGCTAAAATTTTATGTTTAGGGTTTCTTTTTGTTTTGTGTAAAGAGTTTTTTTTTTAATAGTTTTTATTTATTTTATTTACATTACTATTTATTATTATTATTATTATTATTATTATTATTTTCAGTTTGTTCCTCAGGCTAACCTAACCTCAAGAATTTAAATATATGACAAAAATGGCGTGAATTTTTTTAACCTGATTTCACAAGAAAACAAACTATTTTCCTTTTTGGCAAATTAGTGACTAATTCATATGAATCTCTGGCTCACAAAAATGCATGAACACAGTTACTATGTTTCGAGCAGACCTGCCCCTTAAATACAAGAATTTTAGAAAAAAAATTAAGCATTAAAGCTTACCCATAACTACGTGTTTAACATATAACCACACCTGGTGCATGAGCAAATCCTACAAAAAGGTACAGATAAGATTGTACAAATTTATACAAAGTAGTCATTAAAATATACGATTTTTGTGTGAACCAGAAGATTTCACTATGTTGATGTACTACAATATAGATGTACTATATTGAGTAGGGGGCGGGGCTTTCTTTTTGTGCATCATTTGTACAAACGATAAGAGGGGCGTGGTTAAGAAATTGTGGCTGAAGCCGTCAAACAGAGAAGGACCGCAACTCCAAATGTGGAAACAAATGGACAGACTTTGGTGGATCTTTTAGATCTTTTTGGTGGAAAATTTTGCAGATCATGCAAAAATATACAAATGAAATCCTACAATTCATACAAATTAGCTATTAAATAATGCGATTTTTAGAAAAAAGTCCAGTCCTTAACTCCTCCCCTAAACATAACCACATTCAAAAAAATGATTTCTGCTGGTTGTTTAAACTACTTAGTTATTTCAAATGAGTTGAAACAACACAATTCCTAATGTTTTTAGGGACAACTTAATTGTTTTATGTTCAAATGACTTAAATTTCTAAAAATGATAAATGTATTTGTGTTGGGACAACATGAAGGAATTGTGTGGAACCCAGCATTTTGACAATGCATCATGGGGTGCGAGAAGATCATAAAACATACGAGTGAGACATACACTGCAAAAAATGACAGTATATGACAAAAAGTCATGAGAACAAATGTGTTTATGTTACTTAACTTTTTTATTAATAAGCAAATCAGTTTTTTCTTATTTGTACAAAGTTTAACTTAATATTTTTAGTCCGTTTGACTGATGCAAGTTGAGACAAGAAAACCTCACTTGATTCAACAAAAAAACTTAAGACAGCACAATATTTTAAACATTGTACAAATCCGTATGAATTAGCCACTAATTTGCACTAATATTTCATGTCGCTCTTTTTAAATTTGAGCCACAATCCCCATTCACTTCCATTGTATAGAAAAAAAAAAACATTTGACTCATTGTATACATTGTATTTCCCTTTCACATTTTTGTCATTGACACTTTTGAAAGACCACACTCGAGTATACAGATGCTCCATTAGCTGCAATTGTCCTTGTTTACCTTCCTCTTTATTTTTATGCTGTGTGTCTGTTTCTCTGGTTGGATGTGTCTCATTCAGTGCGTCCAGCAGTCCTAGTGTGCCTCACGTGAGCTTTATTCAGTGTTTGGCGACTCCGTGTGGAAGTTCAAGAAACTTTCCTCTGCCAGCTGCGACAGATACTTCTACAAAAAACAAAAACAATCCCGTTAAGTTACTCAAATGACAGTTTGGAGCAGCCTGAAGAGCAACAGTTTGGTTTCTCTGACTAAAATGGCTGACTGCCAGCACCTGTTATGACTGGTTATACTTAAGTAAAGTTCAGCTACATTTGAATACTGTATTATATCTAAGCTTTCCTAGAAACTCAAGTTTGTGTGAAAGGAAGTTATTCGTTTTTTTTTTTTTGTGTGTACTAAAAAGTGAACAAAATGGCTGACAACTTCGAGTAACTGATGCTAATTTCATAGCTAGCTTTTAAAGTGCCTCAAATACACACCATTAAATGTTGCTGTCAAACTTTTAGTAAAAATTTGACAACATTAAATGAAAGTACACTCATATTTTTAAATAAAAATACTAATTAATTTTGCACTAGTCTTGAGCTAGTCATATACCATGCGGAAGTTTGCTTTAATGTCAAAGGAAACCTCTGAATAGTGAATAGAGTCCAACCAAAAAAGTGTGTTTGTTTACCAGTGAAATGGTTAGAGCTGAAACAGAAGAAGGTCAAAATGTGTGAGGAAAGCAGGCATTTCCTGTAACGTGTGTCTCTCTCTCTCTCTCTCTCTCTCGCGCGCTCAATTCAAACTTGCTTTATTGGCATGACAGTGGTGATAAAAATAAATAAACCACAACAATTACCAGTATTTTTAACAATCAAAATTTTAGGATTCATTTATAACAATTTAGAATTGTGTTTGTGTCTCTCTCCTTCTCTCCCTCTCTCTCTGTGTTTCACCTGTTTTTCCCTTCTGCTATTAAATTCAGCCGTCACCTTCTCACTGTAGTTCTTGTAAACTCAACACAGCTGGCAGACCTCAAGACAGAGCAGTGAAGTATGAGGTGACGCTCTTTGGCAAACCGCGCGAGTCTGAGAGACACGACAACTGGTTGCGGTCTGACTGTGATGACGGGGAATGTCCGGCTCCATGTTGTGCTGGAAAGTGTATTCGTCTGTCTGTATGTGTGCGTTTCTGAAGGGTTATAATGAGAAACTGTATCCCACCCCGAGGACCGGTCTCGTAAGATCAATCAGTTTTACATTGCCGTCAGCAGTGGCGGGGAGTAACTGAGTAAGAGTGGCCTTTTCAGTAACAAGGTACTGTTTCCAACAAGTAGCGTGTTAGCATGGCCAAATGCTACTTCGCTGTTTTGATTTCACATTGTTTGCGTGCGGTTTGGAAGCCAAGTGAGCTGATGCAATTAAATACGGTCTGCAAAATATAGTGCTCTCAAATATACAGCCGATTAATTTGGGGAAAGGATATTTTAAAGGTCCAATGAAATTAAAATAACATTTTTTTTTGATGTATCAGTATGTTTGTTTTAAGGATATCTATAAGCTAGTGTGCTACAAAACAGTGACAAAATTCGCGTTTAGAAGATATAAAACCGATATTGTCACTTACGCCTCAACGTTTTTTTTCTCATGTCACCTCATACTTCAGTTTCTCATCAAATCTTCTGACCAATCAAATGCTCTCTAGTGTCTGACATGCCCCGCCCCCTTCTAGACACTTCTCATTTGCTTTTTATTTGATGCGCTTGAGCTCAACCACTCTTACTGGCAGAGCTGTGAGAAAAACTAAACGCTATTTGCTGTTTTTTAAAAAAAGAGGAGGAAATACTCTATGTCCCACTCTCTCTTCAGTTGAGATTATGTCAAACATCGACTAAAAATGCACAATTCAAAACACTTCACTGGACCTTTAAGGATGAACATTTCAGTAATTCACCGATTCGTTTCTCTTAAACACAAACATGCTTTGACTGTTTGCATTCTTACACCGTTTTATGGAAAAAGAAGTTGTTAGCTAGTCTTTAGTGTCGCTACTCTGATTTGTAATGCTGGAAAGTCTGATTAATTTAAGTGAATATTAAAAATAATTCATTAAAAAAACTATTTACTTATTAAGTAAGTCCCTGAAGTAGCTACAATTAACTTTTATCAATTAGTTTCTCATGTTTAGCTGTAATTTTATCATTCGTTTTAGTTTATCTGTTTATTTTATTGATGCAGGCAATATCAGCCGGTAAATTCTTATTTATAATGTCAATAAATATTGTATTATTTAAAAATTTAAGGTTTTAAAATGTTATAAGCTGTCCACTGTATTTATTTGTGTTTTGTTTTTGTAATATGTTTTCTTCGGCCTATATATCGCTTATCGTATTTCAAATATTGTTGTCAGTATTAGCCAAAATATTTATATCCATATATTTCCATATGTACCACTGAAAAAGCCTGATTTGTTTTTGTGAATCAGCTGGTTTCAGAAAAGACCATAAAATATAATTTGCATTACTTAAATATCTTACACGTAGCTGGTAATATACCGCTGGAAAGTCTGTTTTACTGCTGGAATTTAGTTTCAAATGAGACACCATAGTAAATAATTAGTGTAGCTAATCTACTATGACTCATTTTAGTAATTTCAGTAAAAAAGTCAAGTCAAGTCAAGTCGTTTGAGTCCTTTAAGTAGCTTCCAATCACCTTGCTAGCAGTATAGCTAACAAACTTTTTAAAGTCTGCGTGAAATCTAAATTTACAGTGTTTAGTTTGCTAGCGAACATTGTTAGACTTAAGGTTAACAATTAATCTGTGCATTACTCCACTGAATAAAATGTTTGTTTTGGTAATATTTAATCTGCTCAGGAATGTTTAACTGCTTGTGCGAAATATGCTTAGCCACGCCCCTCCAACCATTAGTTTGCTGTGAGTGAAAGATGAAAGGAGGAGCACAAAAATGCCCCCTACTCAATATTTAGCTTCAGTTGGAAATACATCATCATACTGGAATAAAAGTCTGCAACAACTTGCAGTTCAAGTGGACTATAAAGAGTAGCTTAAGTACTAAGCTTAGCATTTAGCTTGATTAGCTAGTTTCATAGTACCTTCCAAAATAGAAAAGCAAAAAACAGGTTCACAAACAAGTATCGCACAAATAAGTTTTTTTTGCTGATACTCACACTGCTAAAACAATCATAATTTCCTATTTTAACCCTAAAATAACTGATTTAGCACTAAACATACATCTAAGCAAAAAATATTTAGGTATGCTAGCTCAATTCTAGACAAAACAACATTTCAGTTGAGCTTCAATGCAATTTATACTGCAACAGAAAGGACACATGCATTCTCAGTACTGCCACAAAGAGGAGCTATAGCTGTCATTAGCATTAGCTAATATTCCTACAGTTTTCTCTTTCAGTTTATTTACTGTGAAACACTGAGTTAAACTGCCGTCCTGATGAAAGTTCGCAAACACACTGAAAATCCAAATATTCTGTCTATTTGTAGTTCAACTTTCACATCTTTATATATGCATTTTGTTTCTAGCTGAAGATCTACTGTTCTCAGATGAGTTTCTAAAGCTGAGCTGACTCTAGAGCAGTGGCCGGGGATTACCGGAGATTAACAAATTGAACCGCTGACCCTTACTGAAAAGTTAATAGCTTTCCTTCTAGCTAATGGTGTCTGAGGCTGGAGTTAATGTGTCGTAAATGAGCAGTAATCGTCCTTAACTCCGTCACTGACCGACATTTGACGCCATAATTGCTGGATGTTGTAAACATGGTTTAAAAAGTTTGTTTGAAAAATGTCTAATGGTATCACAGTTTTAGGTTTCACTGACCTGTTACACAAGTGGTTTAAAACTTTACACTGACACCTATGGGTGTGGATGTACTGTACAAACAAACTAGTTTTTGAGATTGCAGAAATATCTAAGCTGAAATATCTAGTCTGCTAATCACACAAAGGTACAATATGAATATGAAAGAATTGGATTTTTCCACACAAATCAAGTAAACTACTTTTATGGTGCCCTTTTATAAACCCTCAAGTGGTGTTTGTTCATTTTTGGCTGAAAATTTGTATGCTTATGTAAACAATGTTGGTGTTGATTGTTAATTACGACAAAAATAATAAAAAATAATGTAAAGTTTCTGTGAGGCACTTACAATGGAGATTAAACAGGACTAATTTAAAGCTTTATATTGTATAAAACCACTTCTGTTAATTATTCTGTTAAAGTGATAGTTCACCCAAAAATGAAAATCTTCTTCTGTTGAACACATAACGTGGACTAACACAACGATGTTCCGTACAGATTTCCTTTTAACGCCAATCTCTGAATAAATACTTACGGGTCATAGACAAGCTATATGTCTGTATAATCTTTATTTCTCACTCTTTCACCCCCGAGCACAACAGAGACCCTCCTACCATATGTTTCCAAGAAAATTCAGTAAGTTTGCTACGTCCACCTAATGCGCTTGAAAATAGACAGTGGGCAAGCTAAAGGGGTGAGTGTAGCTTGGGAGGGGAGACATTTAGAGCAACGCCAATATGCATTTGCATTTAATTTATGCATAACATAATATTCATTTCATAAAGACTGTAATACTGTGTGATCACAAATTGTTAAATAGATTATCTTTTGTTTAATAAATGCTTTGAAATGGGGATATTTAAACGTCAGTTGTGGGTTATGAGTGCATGGTGCAACTCTCCGCCAGAGAGAGCCTGAGAGACAGGCTGCAAACGCTGTTTGGATAATCTTTGTGCAGTGATGATGTTTATATTGATAAAAGGTCAGTTAAGTTAGTGTTAATTTGCATGAATTCATTCATTCATTCATTTTCTTTTCGGCTTAGTCCCCCCATTAATCTGGGGTCGCCACAGCGGAACGAACCGCCAACTTATTCAGCATATGTTTTACGCAGCGGATGCCCTTCCAGCTGCAACCCACCACTGGGAAACATCCACACACACCCACTCACACACATACACTATGGACAATTTAGCCTACCCAATTCATCTATACCACGTCTTTGGACTTGTGAGGGAAACCGGAGCCCCCGGAGGAAACCCACGCGAACACGGGGAGAACATGCAAACTCCACACAGAAACGCCAACTGACCCAGCCGAGGCTCGAACCAGCGACCCTCTTGCTGTGAGGCGAACGTGCTACCCACTGCACCACCGTGCAGCCCTGCACCGTTACACCGTTAACACCTATCATCTTCTGTACACATGCGTAGGTGGTACTTTTCCCATCTTTTCTCAAAATATACTGGTCCAAAAGACATCAATTAACATTAGGATTGTGCAATAGGTATTCACCCATAGAATGATCACACAAACATGCTTATTTGGCTTTCAATGACGTTTTCAGTGGTTTCAGTGGTCGTTTGAGTGTGCTGAATAGCGAAAAGTGTACAGAACATGGTTAGGCTGCGTTATAAATATTTTGAAGGATGCTGGTTTCAGGCATCTGTTCTTTGTTTAACAGAACAAAAGAAACTCAAATACATTTTCAACAAATGAAGGGTGAGTAAAGACAGAATAAAATTTTTTAGGTGAACTATCCCTTTAAAATGTATTATTAGTTGCTTGCGAATTCGTAAAAAGGCACGCTACTCTACACAGAAAAGGATAAGAAAGCGAAAATAATTGGCTGAAAACAGAAAGGAAGACTGCATGCGTGTGTGCTTGACCTGTAGGTTCCTGTAGTGAATTGTACTCCGGCAGTGTGACGTCTTGGCAGTTTGTTCGCTGGTGTAAAACAAGCCACAAAGGTTACAATAAAATCCCGTCCTCGGCACAATGAACTCCACACCTGCCAAAACAACAAAACAAACAGTCGTAAGTCAAAAAATACGCCCTACCGCCACCTCCACACATTGATCTCTGCATCTAAGTGTGTGCAGGGGTGTAAATGCAGCTCTTCTGTGGAGGAATGAAGTGTGTTAGCGGTGTGGTAATGAGTACACAAGCTCGGGCCTCGAGGGTGCAATTCACACCTCACTCAACAGGATGACAAATGCTCTACTGACATCAACCGGCCTTAAAGGCTTCAGTTTCCCACTGAGAGCCCACAGCAGAGCCAGAGCTGATTAGAAAGCCTCGCTGTCCGCTTTTTTCAGGTCCTCCGAAGTGCTTTGAAATGCGCAGTTTTGTCCAACGTGTGAAGTCATCACAGCTGATGCCCCATCCACACTTCACTCAAAAAAATATATATTTTTGTTGCTTGTTCAGACTAATATAGTTTAAATGAGCTGAAGCAACACAATTCTTGAG
Organism: Danio jaintianensis; assembly: GCA_903798115.1. Lineage (NCBI taxonomy): Eukaryota > Metazoa > Chordata > Actinopteri > Cypriniformes > Danionidae > Danio > Danio jaintianensis. Next base: position 5,740,022 of record CAIGQV010007757.1, on the reverse strand, counting down.
TTTTTTTGGGGACAACTTAACTGTTTTATGTTAAATCTACTTAAAATTTGTAAAAACAATTAAGTTAACGATTGATTTTTGTTGGGACAACATGGAGGAACTGTGTGGAACCCAGCATTTTTTACAGTGTATGTTTTCATTTAAAAGCGCATAGTTTTTCTGTCCACGCTGAAGCCCCGTTTACATTAATGCATTTGTTTTAAAATGCATAACTTTTGATAGCTTCCGTCCACACTACCTACAGTTTTTAACCAATAAAAATTGAGATTTTTGACACCAAATGCTGTAGAGGCCATTTTCGTATGGAAACGCAGGTGCTCTGTGTCAGTGTGGACGGAGCAAAATGGAGACATTTGGAGAAAAAGGAAAATAGAGGCGTGGCTGCCAAAATTCACGCCCTGATTGGTGCTGCATCCCAATTTGCATACTTATACTACGCCCTAAAAGTATATACTTTTTTGTGATGAAAAAGTACTTTTGAGTGTGTAACAGAAGAGTATGTAAGCTTTGGGACATACTACTTCCTCATTAACGAAGCGTTATGTTGCTTAGTTACATCCCCTGTCGATCATCTCGACACATCATCCACATTTCTTTCATGTTTAATTACCTACCTTATTGGAGAAGCAGCAGCATTAGCAGTTTAATCTGCCGTTCACGAGTCTTTTAAGCAGAGAAATCTCCTCTTTGGATAATTATGTGTTTAGAAGTTAATGCCCAAACACATCTTTATATAAGTTCATATTGTTGTTGCAGATGAAATATAACACGGAAAACGTGATTTAAATATTTTCCAGTTGGCCAGATATTACTATAGTCATTCAAACAACTTTCTCTACTTGACGGTTGGTCTCATGCGTCAGCCATGTTTGTAGTTTGTTTACACTTTTTACCTGAGTTTGTAGATCTAATCTAATTCACATCCAATACACAATGTATTGTGGGCAATATTAGCGGTTAGAGTATTGATGGTTGTACACTTCGAATTTCTACCGGAAATAGCAAACCATCCGGGAACCTTTGGCTTACTCTGTTCAACATACTACGATTTGGGACATACTAATTCTAGTTTCAAATACTATTTAGGACAGATAGTATGCGAATTGGGATGCAGCATAGGTCGTTTGAGTCATTGCTTATCCTTCCCTTATTCGTCTACAAGAAGACGACAGACCAGTTCTGATGACCTATAAACAACAACATTGACACAGAAATGGAAGCATTGCTCAAATTGCTCAATCATTTTTGATCGCCATAGCCATCTTATATTTATTTGTTACTTTAAGTAATGATTCGACCTCATCGTTTGTCGTTTGTTCTCTAATCTTCATTGTTCAACAAGTCGGTGTTGTTGACAAGTAACCAAATGCCGTGTGAAACACGTACTTCCTGTTTATACTTGAACGTGCATGCCGAGAGTGCATGTACAGTCATGTGATGTGTATTTTCAGTGGTATAGTGTGGACAGTGACCTTTCAGAAATGCTTGATGAAACGCCAGTGTGGACGTGTATCATTTTTGTTCTAAAACACGGTTTCAAATCTAAAATGCATTAGTGTAAATGAGGCCTGAGACATTTTCAAAATGACCTCCAAAGTGGATACTTTTGAAAATGTCATCTTCCTGTCACAGTGTGGAATCTGAAAACAGAGGCTGCGTCCGAAATTGCATATTTCCATACAACATAGTATGCTAAAAACTGTATGCAAGCCGAGTAGTATGTCCAAATTCATAGTATTGGAAGGTCATATGATAATGACTAATGGCGGATCTATTTATACTACTCACATTCATACTATATAGAATAAACTTTTCTAACAGTCGTGTAGTAAATTCAAATTTAAATCTAGTACATACTCGAGTAGTAGGTGATTTCGGACACAGCCAGTGGCTTTCCAAAACAATGACGAATTTTTAATCATGTGACCAATTCAGCTAAAATGGAGGAGGACTTTGTACAGCAGTTGTTTTGGATGCTCTCCGTTTGGACAGCATTGTAAAAGGATCATGAAACCCCTGTTTTTCAGTTCAAGTCTACCTGAGATTATTATTTTTTTTTTTTTGAAAAATGTAACTTAAATGAAGGTGGGCACTGTCGCCTCACAGCAAGAAGGTCGCTAGTTCGAGTCCCGGCTTGGCCAGTTGGCATTTCTGTGTGGAGTTTGCACGTTCTCCCTGTGTTGGCGTGGGTTTCCTCCGGGTGCTCCGGTTTCCCCCACAGTCCGAAGACATGCGCTATAAGTGAATTGAATAAACTAAATTGGCCGTAGTGTATGAGTGTGTGTGAATGTGAGTGTGTAGGGGTGATTCCCAGTACTGGGTTGCAGCTGGAAGGGCATCCTCTGCATAAAACATATGCCAGAATAGTTGGCGGTTCATTCCACTGTGGCAATCCTTGATAAATATGGGACTAAGCCTAAGGAAAATGAATGAATGAATGAACTTAAATGAGCATGTAAGGCAGTGAGCAGTAGGTATGGCAGTGGGGATGATGGGGCAAAACAGAGAAAGAGAAGATCTGTCAGTGATCCATTCAGTATCAGTATCTTCTGTTCAGCTCAGCCCAGACAGCGAGTCATCTTTATATAAATCTTTAAAGTACTGGTGTTTGAGATGCAACAAGTCCTGAGACTCATTAACAGCTATTGAATTTTCTCAATTGAAATGAGTAGAGACTGTGTGGAGTTGTGGTGGATGTACCTAATGGTATGCTGTGTTCGCTGATAGCCTTCTCCTGCTCCAAAGAGGGTGATGCGGCAGAGATGTCTGATGCCTGAGGTGAAGCGGCCGGTAATGAGTCAGGAATATCTAGAGGAGAAAATAGATTAGGAAAAATGCTTTAATGTTTGTCAATGTCAATGTCAATGTTATTTATATAGCACTATTAAACACAACCAGAGGTTGACCAATGTGCTGCACAATACACATCACAACAAACAAAAATATAGAATTATAAAATTATAACTAAAACGGACAATTTTCATTGATAAAATGCCAAATGAAAGAGGTAAGTTTTCAACCTAGATTTAAAAACAGACAGATGAAACAGATCTAATACCGAGGGGCAGAGCATTCCACAACCTAGGACCAGCTACTGCGAAGGCACGGTCACCTCTGCATTTCAGCAGTTGTTTTATTGTTTATCAGCTTGAAAATGTTCACTATGAAACTGATTCCAACAATATGGTAATCATTATAGCTGTGGCCTATAAGTGGGTTGTGTGTACCTTTTTTCTGACTGTCCAGTTTGAGAGATGCTTCCTTGTTGTCCATCTCCACCGTCTTCCCCTCATCATTACTGGAGTCTGTCATCTTTTCCCCTGCACCGCTGTGGTCTGGAGAATCGGCTGGTGTGTGTGTGTGTGGATGTGTGTGCTGCCATCAGTGCAGGTCTCCTCCAAAGCGCTCCTGAACTCTTGGGATGGAAACCGGTTGAGCTGAGAGACCGTCTGCTCTGGGACGATCACCGTTTCTCCAGGGCTGGACTTAGGACATCCAGAGGTTTCTTCAGGGGTCAGATCCAGTGCTGGAGGGTCAGGGGGGTCGACCGCTGGCTCTTCTATTGCTTCTGTTGGGGTTTTTGCAGTGGTTTTAGGGCTCTCTGCTGTCGACTGAACAGACTCGACTCTCTGGTGGTCCTCTTGAAGATCAGGTAGATCAGGTTCAACTATTGAGTCGTCTTCTCCTCCTACTTCATCCACAGTTACCAGTTCCTCCATGCTTTTAGGATACCAGCTCTCCTCCTCCTCTCCATCATCTCCATTGTCCTGCGCCTGACCAACAGAAAGAGTCTTAATATGTGAGAAATTCGCTGCTGACATACATTTTTAAGTTGATGCAAATTAACTTCACAAGTTATTGGAGTTATGTTATATTTAACTGACTTAAAACATTAAGTTTTTAATAATAATATTAATAATAATAATTCCTTATATTTATATATCGCTTTTCTGGACACTCAAAGCACTTTACACATTTTTGGGGGGAATCTCCTCATCCACCACCAGTGTGCAGCATCCACCTGGATGACACGACGGCAGCCATATTGCACCAGACCACACACCACACACCAGCTGATTGGTGGAGAGGAGACAGAGTGATGAAGCCAATTATGATATGGGGATGGTTAGGAGGCCATGATGGACAGAGGCCAGTGGGCAATTTTGGCTGCCCAATAGGATGCCACAGAGAGCCGGGTTTACCATCCGAAAGATGGCGCTCACTGAGCAATATAGAGTGCCCATCAATATACTGGGGCGTTAGGACCCACACAGACACATAGACTGCTGGTCTCACTAACACCACTTCCGGCAGCAACCTAGCTTTCCCATGTGGTCTCCCATCCAGGTACTGACAAGGCACAGCCCTGCTTAGCTTTAGTGGGCGACCATGTGAGAGTTGCAGAGAGCTAGCTGCCAGATTTTTGTAATCAATTTTAATAGGTTAACATTGTTGTTGCTTATACAAGATTTAACTTGATGTTTTAAATCAGTTTGATGTAATTTGAAATGATTTTGGTAATTTAGATTTAGGCAGCGACTAATTTGTATATTAGTAACTACATTTTGTCACACAATACTGTAACAAAAAAATTCCATTTCAAATTAAGCAAACCCAAAAATAACTCACTAAATGACCATTTTAAGAATTAAAAAAGCAGGCCAGAATATAAATGAATAAACAAATGTTTTACCTCAGAGTCACCATGTTTGTCACACTTTGAGGACTCGGCAGGTTTGCTGGTCTGAGGAGATGCCGATCTTTCTTTGGCTTTATGTTCTTCTTTCTGTGATAGATAAAAACGTAGTGGCATTAAAATATTGTCTGTAGTTATATAATCTGAAATAAAATAAAATAATATAATATAATATAATATAATATAATATAATGTAATGTAATGTAATATAATATAGGGCCGGGCGGGCGGGCTGGCAGTGGGTAGCGCTGTCGCCTCACAGCAAGAAGGTCGCTGGTTCGAGCCTCGGCTGGGTCAGTTGGCATTTCTGTGTGGAGTTTGCATGTTCTCCCCGTGTTCACGTGGGTTTCCTCTGGGTGCTCCGGTTTCCCCCACAAGTCCAAAGACATGCGCTATAGGTGAATTGGGTAAGCTAAAATTGTCCGTAGTGTATAAGTGTGAATGGGAGTGTATGGGTGTTTCTCAGTGATGGGTTGCAGCTGGAAGGCATTTGCTGTGTAAAACATATGCTGGATAAGTTGGCGGTTCATTCCGCTGTGGCAACCCCAGATTAATAAAGGGACTAAGCCAAAAAGAAAATGAATGAATAATATAATATAATATAATATAATATAATATAATATAATATAATATAATATAATATAATATAATATAATATAAGTAAACATGTTATTTAATTAATTTAAATTTAAAATAAATATTATTAATATTTATATATCATCTGAATTAGCATATTTCTGATATATAATGCTTAATATTCAGAACTGTAAAAATATGTTTCATTGGAAACTATATACACAATATTGCAATATTATTGAATTAAATGTATATTTTTAAAATTATACATTTTAAATGCAAAATAATTTAACAAAAATAATAAATATTTGATCTAAATTTGTATCTATTTTATATTTTTATATGTTAAAACGGTTCTCTGCGATTCCTTTGTTTCAGTTTACATTCTTTAAATGCAATATAATATTTCAAGCTTATTAACGTCATCAATATTTCATGTGTTTTAAATAAAACAGTACACAATTGAACTTCAAGTGTCTATATTTTTAATAATATAAAATAAAATCACATTAACTATTATTAAACATATGATTTACATTTTTATATTATTTAGATTTTATATTTTCATATTATTTAGAATTAAATCCCATCCTTTATATTTAATGTTTAAAATAATAATAATAATCTGATATAAATATTTGCGATTCAGCTGAAATGTTCTACACATAATATACATAATGTAGATGTGAAATGTGCAGGAGGACGTGCCTGATTTTCCGTCTCCTTCTCGGGTCTTCGGCTCGTCCTCTTGCTACGTCCTCTGTCCTCAAGTGTTCGACTGCAGGTCATATCGTCCGTCAGGTCTGACTCCGAGTGTCGAGATCTATGATAATCTTCCCTTCTCTTTATCTTCCCTTCGTGTCTCTGATGCTGCGTCCTCAGTTTATCGCTCTTATACAGAGAGTCCTTCTTGTAAAAGTCGTCTATGGAGTGGTAAGAGTACCAGTCTCTGCCCCGCTCGTCCCCGAGGCCCATTCGAGGACTGATGCGCTCGCCGGTTTTAAAGTATGGTTTTCTGCGCTCTGACAGCCATCCGTTTGGTCGATCATCCTCCTCGTTTCTCCAGTCATCTCTTGGGTCATCATTCCCTCTTGAATGGGATGTCCAGTCCCAGGAGGGCCGCCGGGGGCCCATGCCGTTACTCCAGTCGGGCCGACAGGACGGTCCCGGTGGACTGTGGGCAGAGCTGCAGGAGGTGAAGCTGGGACTGTGTGAACGAGGACTCATAGATCGACTGATGGGACTGCGGGATCGAGCACGCTCTGGCAGATACCTTGGAAAAATACAACAGAGACCGTCACTATGTTTTCATTCACTTACACTCAAAAAACAAAAAGATTTTGCTGCTTGTTCAAACTTCTTATTTAAAATGAGCTGAATTAACACAATTCTTTACTTTTTTGTAGGACAACTTAATTATTTTATGATCAATCCACTTCAATTTGCAAAAACAATTGAGTCAACTTAATCAATGTTTGGACCACGAGTGTGGAACCCAATTTTTTACAGTGTATTTCTATGCGCAGTTTGAAATATTGCATAAAAACGTAAAAGTAAAAACTCAAAATTGACCTTTATTTTGCTCAATATTCCATTTCAGTTGGAAGTATGTCAAAATACTGAAATAAAAGTCTCGCGCGTGGAAATGCCAAGATGCGTATACATTTTTAACAATGCAAATAAAATAATGTATGCGCACAACTGAGTACGATAAACCAAAAGATGTCTGATAAGAAAAAGTGTGCATAAACTACGATGGAAACACAATATAAAAATAACACAATTATTGACAATTAAGGCTTATTCAATTATTTAATTAAAAAAAATATATATATATATATTTTTTTTTACTTTTTCACATACTTTTAGAGTGCCTTGGACTTTTTGGACTGGATTTTTTGTGTATTTTTATGAATCACACATCAATTACTCCTGAACACTTTTTGTTTTATTCAGGGATTTATACGATGGAAACACAGCTACCCAGCAAATTCCAGCATGTGCATCAAAAAAATCATGTGATTTTGTTTTAACAGACCATGTGATGACAAAAATGGACACAATGACATGGCATTAATGGACAAACCGGTGGAGCGACCACGCTGTAAAGCATCTGAAATGTTGTTTTGGTCATTCTAAAATCCTCAGCCAAAGTCTGTCATCAAAGTGGTCCAGTATTTTTACCGTCTTCAGCATCTTTGTTACCAAAGAGTGTCTCTATGCCTCTAAAAGTCACTGCACGTTCATTACGCAAGTAATTTATTATATAAGAAAAACTTCTTGCCTTTTAAAATCTATACACTTAGCAACATTATAATGTGATGTGACAATGTCATCTGATACTATGGGTAAACAAATTAATTTTTTCACAAATTTTGCATCTGAAATTAACCTTGCCCTATCATAAAAAGGTGAAAGTATCTGCTATGTCAAGCTGAGTTTTGTAATAGACGGACGGACGGACGGACGGACGGACGGACGGACGGACGATAGATAGATAGATAGATAGATAGATAGATAGATAGATAGACAGACAGACAGACAGACAGACAGACAGACAGACAGACAGATTTATCAAATGAATCTCTAGTACACACATATATCACAATCTAATAATTATCTTAATCTAATAAGTAATAAACAACTTAACAACTCATAAGGGTCTCCACCACACGACTTACAGTAGATTTGAAGGACAAAAAAAGTCATTAAAATGTTAATATGCAGTGATGTTTATTTTTTTTGCTGACCTGGCATGAATAATACATCATTTTTAGTCGCTTTTACAACAGCAAACTTATCAAAAATGAAAAAAGTTTCACCTGTCATTCTCCTGCATCTCGTCTCTCTCTCTCTGCGAATTGATGTCTTGGATTATTGAATCGACGTCTTTCCCTGGTTTCTGGATGAGAAACGAAAACACTTGAGTTTAGTTTGTTCAGATCTGTTAGTCCTCTTGAAGTGAGACGTCTCGTACCTTCAGCTGCAGCTCTTTGTATCTCTTAGACATGCGGATCAGTAGTTTCTGTCCATTAATAGTGGCTGGCTGGAGCTGATAATACTGAACCATAGCCTGAGCCGCTTCCACAAACGCCATCTCTAGAAAAGCCTGAATCGAACGCAAAACAGCAAAATCAGAATCAAGCACTCAACAGCCCTGTAGTATAAATTCTTGATATTAAACATCATACAACAACACAATCAAATTCAGTTTCTCATCAACACTGAAATATTTTAGTTTCTGCATCATAGGTTTTTGGTGTGGTTGACGTGTAACACATCGTAAATCCTCAGGACAGTTACAAGATGAGTTTAACGACAGGCATTTCAGACTTTGGCACCGGACCCAGAATTTGATCCTAACAGCACTAATCAAAAAGTCAGTCAAATTTGATGAAGGAATGGAAGTGATGGAGATATCATCGTGTGTCAGGGTTTAATGTGAGAACTGCATAAAGTACATATAGTGTTTGTCGGAGTCTATTTCTAGCACAGCACTTTATTTACAATAAACTGTATAATATAAACTCAGGAGTTAAGGTTTTTAATGCTTATTAAAGATATAACTAACTAGTTTTATTTTTATTTACAATTGTTTCTTTTTACTTTAGTAATAGTAATAGTGGTGATACGGTGGCTCAGTAGTTAGCACTGTCGCCTCACATCATGAAGGTCGCTTGTTCGAGTCCCGGCTGGGTCAGTTGGCATTTCTGTGTGGAGTTTGCATGTTCTCCCCGTGTTCGCGTGGGTTTCCTCCAGGTGCTCCGGTTTCCCCCACAGTCCAAAGACATGCGGTATAGGTGAATTGAATAAACTAAATTGGCCATAGTGTATGTGTGTGAATGAGTGTGTATGGGTGTTTCCTAGTACTGGGTTGCAGCTGGAAGGGCATCCGCTGTTTAAAACATATGCTGGATAAGTTGGCGGTTCATTCTGCTGTGGCGACCCCAGATGAATAAAGGCACTAATTTAGGCTTTTCTATATTTTTTTAGGCAAATTTAGACTTAAAATAAGTGAGTAAACCTGTTATTTTTAAAACGATTAGTTGGCTTTACTTAAAATAAGTGAGCAAACCCATTGCCTTAAAATCTTTAAGTAAATGAACCATGCGCATAATTATAAAAATTAAGTTAAATTAACTTAAATGTCCCAAGTTACAACGGGTTTAAAAGCCAACTAATTGTTTTAAAAGCAACAGGTTTACTCACTTTATTAAAAGTAAAGTAAGTAAAATAATCACTTTTTACACTGTAGCACTCATTAGCAAATTGTTATAACTACTATAATATATACGGAATAATACACTTTACTATAGTAAAAATGTAGGCTGCACGGTGGCGCAGTGGGTAGCATGTTCGCCTCACAGCAAGAAGGTCGCTGGTTCGAGCCTCGGCTGGGTCAGTTGGCGTTTCTGTGTGGAGTTTGCATGTTCTCCCCGTGTTCGCGTGGGTTTCCTCCGGGTGCTCCGGTTTCCCCCACAAGTCCAAAGACATGCGCTATAGGTGAATTGGGTTGGCTAAATTGTCCATAGTGTATGTGTGTGAATAAGTGTGTATGGATGTTTCCCAGTGATGGGTTGCAGCTGGAAGGGTATCCTCTGCGTAAAACATATGCTGGATAAGTTGGCAGTTTATTCCGCTGTGGTGACCCCAGATTAATATAGGGACTAAGCCGAAAAGAAAATGAATGGACTAAAGTAAAAATGTAGTATTTACAATAAATGACCCTGTATTACACTTGACAAGGCAGTGTTTCAGTACCTGGTGTGTGGAGCGCATGAGGATGTAATTGGTCACTTTGCCGAAAGGAAGACCCAGGTTTATGACATCATTCTCGGTGCAGCTTCCCTCCGGCAGGTTACAGATGTGCACCACGCGGCCTGGACACGCTTTCCGCTGAACAAACTGACAGAGGACACACAGAAATACACGTTACACACTGTACATTACACTCTTTGCTTTCATAGATTGTTCATATCTGATGGACAATGAGGAGAATATTGATGAATACGGTGAAAGATGATCAGACTGATCTGCTCACTGACGTCCCCTACTGCTGGAGGAATAAACACTATCCCCTACATCTGCACACACTTCAGGCTGATTTTAGGATTTACAATGAGAGTGTGAGTGTGTGTGTGTCTTGTATTCCTAGTATAGCAATACCAGCAACACCAATTTTGACCTTGTTGGGACATTTATTTGGTCCTCGTAAGAAAGAAATATCATAAATCACACAGAGGGAAGTGTTTTGAAAAAGCAAAAATGCAGATTGTTTCCTGTGAAGTTTGGGTTTAGGGGTTGGGTGAGAGAATATAGAGTCTGTACAAGATCGTTACATCTGTGGGAAGTCCCCATAAAGATAGCTGTAAGTGTATGTGTGTATGTGTTGTGTGAATAGAAATAATTACAAATAATACATTTTACATAACAGCAAATTACCAAATTTTATTCTAATATTAAGCTAATCAATATTATATTATTTCACCATTTAAAAAAGCACCACAGAGTCTCTAAATAATATATTTAAATACTTCTTTATTTTAAATGTTTTATGATAGTTCTGTGTTGTGTTTTTAATGAAAAAGTGTGGTTTATTAGCTTTTGAAAAATATGAATTAATGAATAAATACAAACATCAAATATATTTTGATAAAATGGTCTTTTTTGGCAGATTTTTTTGTAATATATATATAAAGAAAATAAAAAAATAAGTAAAAATACAAAGAAAATTGTATTAATGTTTTTAAAATTTTTTAAAATATATTATTATTACTACCATATATATATATATATATATAAATATAATTAAATTAGACCTGTATGCCTGTATGTATATACTGTAGCATAATCTAAACACTCTGTCAGATGAAGCTGTGCTCAGTTTTACAGCAGTAACATAAGCTCTAGTGAACAGGCTGTTTTTTTACATGCAGGAGGCAGGATTTGATTGACAGCAGCAAATGTGATGTCATTTTACATCAGCAGAGGGTCAGAGAGGAGGGTCACTGTTTACACTGCAATTTACATGCGAGCGCCGATCCTCCACCTTACTCATTCAAACATCATACACTGTAAGGAGAAATACAACAATTCTGATTTTTCATGACCAACTGATTTGGAAACCCGATTTACAATAAATCTAAATAAAATAAAAAAGATGATATATATATAGAAATACAAGTCATATATATATTTGAAATCTTTTTAAAATTAGATTGCATAATTTCAAAGCATGAAGTAAAAGCATGAATGATTTGACTTTAGGTTTGTGAAATTATGCTACATAAAAACAGTAGAATATCTGAATAAAAAGGTAGAGTCACTTCTCTTCCAGTAGATGGCGCTTATCCAGCTTTTTTCTGCATGTGACGACTGTTTCAAATTATGGGTTCCATACGCTAAAAATATTCCATATACATAAAATATGGTGGCTGAGAGACCTCGAACACACTGTAAGTTATACACAACACATATGCAAATAGAAAAAAACATTTTGAGTAAACACCACACACATTTCACATTTCAGTTGTGGTCTGTGCTATTTGGAGTGCGTTTCTATATTTGCATTTGTTGTGAGAGTTTGTGTGCACATTTGTGCGTCTTTGGCATCTGTTAACATTTACACACTTTGTAGTATAATGTCTATCTGTAGTTTATTTCTGGCCTGTCAAAGTGCATCCCTACTACACTGTAAAAAATTGATATGATCTTTATTCCATGGTCCATTGAAATTCTTCATTCTGATTGGCTGATTGGACAGTTCCAGTCAGTTTTGATCACAGTTCGAAATAAATGCGCTTCTTTCAAACATTAGTAGTAATAATAGTAACTCAGAGACAGAAAAAGGATCAAAAATATTCAGACAGAGGTAGCTAACACATGTTACTATGAGCTATTTGTCACGACTGCTTTCCACAAAGGCACGAAACACGGGAGTTATCAAAACACGTAGATTTATTAACAAACAGAACACTCACAACTGGGACACTCAGGAAGACGATCATGGGGTGAAGACAACATGACATGACGTACACTACCGGACCACGAAGGAGACAAACTAAGGGGTATAAATACACATGGGCTAAATGGAACTGATAACACACAGGAGAGGAACACAGGTGAAACTAATGAACATTAGGAAACGGCGGGAAACAGAACAAAGGAGCACATGATCACAACACAGAACAGACACCTGACACTATTAGATATGCACATGTTATTTACATGCATACACATGATCTCTCTCTTGAGCACTCCGTCTCTGTCACAACAACTGACAATAAATTGGTCAAATACTAGGTTTAATTGTCTATAACTTGGCAAATGACTACCATGTCTGGTGGTTCTTTGCCACCACATTGTGCATTTAAAATTCTTTACCGCACAACAATACATTGATTATCCTTTACACAAATCATGCCAACATGTTTTTACGGTCGATCTCATGAGGAAACGTAACTATTTTACATTTTGTCAGTTCGTACGAGTTCAGTCATACGATAGTGTACAATTTTAAAAAGGAGGCGTGGCACCCAACCCCACATCCTAAACCCAACCGTCATTGGGGGATGAGCAAATCATACTAAATAGTAAGATTGAGATCGTATAAATTCATACGAATTAGCCACTAGATCAAAAAGTTACGAATTGCCTCATTAACTAACTTATTAAACTAAGTTATTCAAGTTTCTAACTTTATTTTTCAGTCAGTTTAATATAATTTAAGTTAAAATTACTTATAAGGTCATGATTCAACTTTAAAATTTAAGGCAGCCATGTAATTTTCTTTTACAGTGTAAAATCAGATCTCAAAGCAGAACCAAACAGCCCCAGCCTTAAATCTATGTTCATTTAGACATGGTTGGTTCTGGGGCTGATTTACATCCGGCTGCAGACCGACAGTTTGAGCAGAGCTTGTGATAATTAAATAAACAGCTTCATGCCGGGGTTTCCCTTTGCCCAAATGTGCCAAAAAGATCATGTGAGGTTTGCCTCCATAAACACGTACCAAAATAGACCCCTGAATAGGCTGTTTATGCATCTGCTATATGCTGTACATGTAAGTCTGAATGGCTTCTGTGTGAGCGAGGCTGGTTAAATGTAACACTTGTGTTTTACTTATTGTGGGCAGCCAAATACTGTTGTGACTCGAGGTTTGGCAAAGAACATGGTGATTATGTTGAAATGCTGGGTGAACTATAACTCTGGCGCTGCTTTAAAAGAGTTGAGAGGTTTTGGCTGCTGGTGATTGACTGGAATGGTCTTACAATTAAAATAAGTTTGATTTTATGATTGGTCTACCAAAGACAGTGAAACGTTTTGTCATTACTGTGACATATATCTATAACAGTGTAAAACAGTTTCTTGAATGAGAACAAATATTGGGAATTGATTAGATTGCAGGCGACATGGTGGCTCAGAGGTTAGCACTGTTGCCTCACAGCAAGAAGATCGCTGGTTCGCTGGGCCAGTTGGCATTTCTGTGTGGAGTTTGCATGTTCTCCCCGTGTTGACGTGGGTTTCCTCTGGGTGCTTCGGTTTCCTCCACAGTCCAAAGACATGCGGTATAGGTGAAATTAATAAACTAAATTGGCCATAGTGTATGAGTGTTTTCAGTGTATCAGTTTTCCAGTACTGGGTTGCAGCTGGAAGGGCATCCACTGTGTAAAACATATGCTGGATAAGTTGGCGGTTCATTCCGCTGTGGTGACCCCTGATGAATAAATGGACTAAGCCGAAGGAGAATGAATGAATGAATGATTAGATTGCTGTGATTTGCTATTGGTGGATCTTATGTAATTGACATGTTGTCCTGCCTTCATCGACAGCAATCAGAGTTTAGATGTGGTTGAAGGGGAAGGGTGATTATGAGGACACATGGATTTAAAGGGATTTTTAACCCAAAAAATGAAAATGTCCTCACCATTTACTAACACTCAAGTGATTCTTTATGAATTTCTGTTGAACACAAAACAAGATATACAGAAGAATGTTGGAGAGAAGCAGTCATTGGCATCCATAGTAGGAACAAAAATACTATTGAAGTCAATGGCTGTTTTTCAACATTCTTCAGAATATCTTTCTTTTTGTTCAGAAACAGGTTTACAACAAGTGGAGAATCAGTAAAAGATGACAGAATTTTATTTTTGGGGGGGAACTATCCCTTTAAAAAAACAATGTCCAACTGTGCATGGACAAACCATTTATAATTAATACTGCAAAATAATAATAATAATAATAAGAAGAAGAAGAAGAGTGGTCCATTTTGATTAAATACTGACTTTAAGTATAAATTGTCCTTTAATTGAAGAGATGGGCAGAATTTCAAGGTGAGAGTCTTCAAACAGAAAGACCTGCAAAATAATGACTCAACAAATGTTTCCATTGGTTGAACAAACAGATAGCCCCACCCTCAAACTCACACAATTGGTCGAGTCAGTGTTGCTATGCTGGGCAGGTAGGGATTCTCAAACAAACAGAGCAATATTTTAAAAACATCAGAGTGTAAACAGTGGCTTCAAAGCCACGTTATAAAACAGATAATTTTGGTGCAAGATTCTGATTGGTTGAGGTGCAATTGAAGAAGCACTGAACAATAAGCGAATGTCTACCTGAATTATTAAAGTTAAGAGTGTTTTAGGCACTAACAATGATCTTTAGCTGTTATAAATTCACTGTAAACCACTGCTTCTTAAGGCTAATTGCTTTAATTTGATGGGAAAATAACTTACTAATGGCCAAGTTGTCATATTATAAACTCACTGTAAACCATGGCTCTTTCTAAGGCTTACTGCTTTATTTTGATGGGAAAATAACTTACTTATAAATAAACTGTCTGTATATTATGTTCCAATGTTATTTTAGTATCATTTAGTATACTATTTGAGTTTTATTCATTTTAAATTTTAGTGAAAGATTAAAATGGTGGTGTTTTTGTCAGTCCAATCTCAAACTGATAATACTAAATACAAGTCCAAAGAGAGTCCAGTTTTGAGCTTGTCTACTTTTCAGCCACTTTCAGAGGTAGTTGAAACTTGAGCATATCTGAAAGCATGTTAATACCAGGTGGAAACAGGAGCCTGGTGATGACTGGCACCGAATTATGCTACAAATGCATTCACATCTGTTTGATTATCCAGAGAGGGTTTACATAGGCTCTGAAACACATTCGTCTGAAATCTATAGCCCGCACATTGCGAATTTCATGTCAGAAAGCCTTCATCCCCCAAAGATCAGGTTACATTTCTGAGGGCTGAAACTGAATTCACTCAAAAGCCTACAAAGACAGACACCAATCATGACTACTTGATCAGACTGAAAATGCAACACCAAGAATTTCTTTATATACTGATTTTTTTTTTTTAAATGGAGAAAACAAAAGTCACAAAAGCACCGCCAATGTACAGCTGCTGTATAACAGGTGGGTTTTATAGGGGCTAACATTAGCCTCGCCTCCGGACTAAATCATAAATAACTTGGCCAAATAGACCGCTATAAAGATCTTTGTGCAAGTATCTGAATCTAGACACTGGCGACTGAACGAAATACCGTCCCACAGAGGACATGCTTTCAATTATAGGTGGTAGACTCAAGGCAAGGTCAAAGCATCTAATCCACAACAATGCTTCATGGTGTGCATATGTGAAGACCCGTCAGTCACACTCAGGACATAAAAACAGCCGTCCGCTCACATTACTGGGCTTTATGCTAACAAAGAACAGGCATGAGAGATTAAATGAAAAATAGACTGTCTGAAGACAAACTGATGACAAGAATAATGCGGAAGAAACGTATTAATTTGTTATTTTGAGACAGAGTAAAATTAAAGTAAATGAATTCAAAAATAGTAAAATTACTAAACAAAAAACTAATAATATTATTTTTATTTGTGAGTATCTAAAATTTAGTCCGTAAATTTGGCCAGACATTGTTTTTAGGAACAAAATATACTGTAAAACTATACTCAGGCTAATGTCTAAGCACTGATGAAAAAAAAAAAAAAAGATTAGATTTTTTCTTAAGTCAAGAAATTTAAATGGTGGAACATTCCTGCCAATAATCGTACAAAATAACAAAGTACGAAATGACATATGATCTATAGATGTTGATTTGTTGTAAAACAGGAATTAAAACTGTTATGATGTCATCTTTTCTATTGGTTTGGTTTCACAAGTTTGGTCATAATTTTTAAGTTAACCTTGTCACGATCACCAGCGATCCCCTCCTGGCAGATCTCTGGTGAACTACAAATGTCACATTAACGAACTACAAATCCCATCATGCCATTTCATACACACCAGTTGCCGATCACCACTGATGACACACACACAGCTGAAACTTGCTATTGCTGATCATTCGGACTACTTATAAACCACTGATACACCAGTTCATTGCTGAGTCTTGTTTGCTAGTGTTTGTGTTGATATTTGTTTTGCCTGCCGTGTTTTTGATCATAGCCTTGTTTATTGCTATATTCTGTATTGCCGCCTATTTTGACCTCATGCATGTTTGATGACTATGATTTGGATTGTCCATATGTACCAGCAACTCCTGTATTGACCATTGCCTGCTTGAACGACTTTTCTTATTAAACCTGCACTTGGATTCTTACCTTTGTTGCCCCTCGACTTGCTCCCGCACGTGACAAACCTACTTTAATTTTGACAAACCTAATTCATTTAAAGATGCATTAGCAAAATAATAACTGTTATTTTTTATTCAATTAATGTATCAGTTATAACAATCCACTCATAATTATAACAATCCACTCAATAACTTTTGAACAGCCAGATGAAGAGGTCCAATACCAACAAAAGCACTGGGAAGAGACAGATAATATATACCAAATATATACATTATTACAATCATATGTGATTTGTTCTTCAAGAGGTATCTGGTATTTCAATGAGAGTACTGTGTATTTATTATGCCAATTGTTAGCATAAGTAGCCTTTAGCATCGTGTATTATTCTATTTAAGCCTCATACAGTGATCAATGTAAACACGTGCTTGACGGATGTGCATAACCGCTTAGCTCACATCTCGCATCTATTAAGGCGTTTAAGACACACAGCACCACTCATCAATGTCAGTTCCAAAGCAGTGGACCAATCAGAAGTACTTTGAGGCGGTGAAAGCATTGTGAGCCTCTGTTTATTGTAGCAAGTTGGCATGGCAACCGTTTTAATTGACGTTAATATGGTGGAGGTACTGGCACATTTTTAAAACATTTCCTGAGTGTTGCGTCTCACGCTTTTAAAGACACGTTCTGTGTGAATGGCTGCTCAGGTTATTTTGGAAACTCGCTGGTGTCTGAAAGTGTGTTTTGAGCTGAATCTGTTGTAAATGTTTAAATGTTGATGTTAGCTGCTAGAAAGGCATGAAAATATGGGGAAACATAATTCTCTTTACGCAGGCAAACTGTAGATGACACACTCTCTTCCTCTCTGTATGCACCAGACACCTTTTTATAAGTACCTCATCAATATTGTGCAATTCTGAGTGTGCTCCACACAGGTGAGTGGGCTTGACAAACCACCTGTAGGACACACTCTCTCCTCTCTGTATGATCGGACAGAAAACAAAAACACCAAGACTTGTCAAAGCATTTAAATACTACTACTCTCTGATGATTTGAAGCGCTTTTTTTATACTCACTGGTACGTCGCTTTGGATAAAAGCGTCTCCTAAAGGAATAAATGTAAATGTCTGCTAAATGAGTAAATGTAAACTCCTCATGTGTTCATGACGTCTCCTCAATCCCCAGCTGGCCCGTTTTGGCTCAAGGTTTCTGGCATACCAAAGTGTGCTAGTGCAACTGGCCATGGCACGCACTAGCATGCTTGCTTTAAGCCCAACAGTGGAAGCTCAGCTATTGACTTCTGTATGTCCTACTATGGAAGTCAATGGCTCTTCAAAACATTGAGAAAAAAGAAACTCATAAAGGATTGGAACCATTTGAGTACATTTCCATTTTTGCGGGAACTGTCCCTGTGTGGTCCATTTTTTCCTAATCACTCAGCACTAGCAGGACTGGAAAACAATTTAAATCTGGAGGCTGAACGCGCAGCTAAATAAAGTCACTGGACAACAAAAACAAGTGTTCAGTTTTCACACGAGATCAGTCACGCCGGCTGGAGTCCAACATTATTAAAGCTGTACAACAACCAAAATCAGCCAACCAGTACATTTACCTAAAAACACACAGTCATGCACTAAAGTTAGCAGAGCTGAATATTCACAACTCTCGACACGGAAACAATCCTCACTCGTAAAATGATTGAGCCACACAGTACAGTTGACCTCCACCTGTTCTCAAAGGGCTCTATAGCTGTGAAGATGGCTTTAATAATAACCGTTAGACTGCGATAATAAGCACTAAGTAATCTGTCAGTCAGTGAAATAGTGTGAGCTAAATATAGGCTGCTCTGTATCTCAACACTCTTGGCTGCTTTACAAACCTCGTGAGCTAAAAGAGCAGCGCTATGAGATAAGCCCACAGACATTCGAAGAGCTCAGCCAATAGAGCTGCGGCACATGTCTAATATCGCAAAACTGACCAGAAGTTTTACACAGTTTTCTTGAAAGTCAACAGTGGCTATCATGTTTGTTTTTTTAATACATTACATATTTTCTTTTTGAAAGTTCTACCTTTGCTCCTGATTGGTGAACAGGAAATCCCACCCCTGAGAGAGAAAATGACTTCATGGCCGTGGTGGGCAAATAGGAAGTGCTTCCAGTTGAAACATCTGTAAAAAAAGTAGAAAGTTGCACTGTGATCATGACGATATTTCGATTAGTATTATTATTTTTATTTGAAATATGCAGTAGCTATATGTTACTCCTCTTTAAAGCCAAATAAAGCACATTTAATTGCACTCAGATTACTTAACATTACTTTATACCTTTAAAAAGGATGTATCTTATCCAAAGCGAATAAATAAAATGTAATTTAGAGCTTTTTTTTCAGAGATTGACTATTGATCAGAATAAAAAAGTCACATTTGTGTGTGTGCGTGCGTGTGTCTGTGTGTAAAGATAAATATAAATCGAAAAACTGATAATGTATAGAAATCAAAGTGTTTTTTAATGAAATATCTATATATACACACACAAATGTGGGCAGTAATGCATTTCAAAACTAATGTGATTACAGTAGTATAAAGATTTGTAACGCCGTAATATAACGCATTACTAATATTTTTTTTTGCAATACTATTACTCATCACAATCTCAGTAACGCAAGTTACATCAATGCATTTTAACCCAATGTGGTTAACATTAGGTTTTTAAGAATGTACCAACACCACAAGACATTGGAAACATCACACTGCATGCATCAGAGAAAAAAAAGACATGGATAACGTTAAAATAGTATGTCTGTTTACTATTGCTGGAGGTATCACAGGATTTTAGAAAGCTTGTCAGCAAAATCACTGTCAAAACCAGCAATGACAAGGTAAGCTACTCATATACACAGGATTCTGTGCTCCAATGAAAAAAACAACGTTAAAGATTTGTAAAGTTTAGACCGCCAAGTATAAAAGTCTCTCCAATCCGTGGTCGTCATAATTTAATTTATTCATGTAACAAAATAAGTTTGCGCTTGTTATAATATAAACATTTAATATAAAATTTGTATTTAAACAAACCATTACACAAACCGTTTAATTACGAGCAGACAGATTTTAGAGCCGCCTTAAATCACTGTAAAGATGATTTTAGTGAGCCATACAGAGAGAGAACTAACTAACAACCTAAATAACTAGTCTGATAATGGTCCGTCGATCTTATATTTACACATTTCCCTACTCTTTTAGTGGTGCATATATCCCGTAAATAATCATATGCATTGTTTTTCATATGGTTTTCATGACAACCCAACATGCCGTCTGCCCTTCATGATGTCGTAAAAGTGAATGAATATTGTATTTATTGTTAAAAGAGATTCAGCTAATAATTTTAGCGAACATTTTGATTGCTTTATGTTATTATATAATTTTAATATTTGGGTCATTCTACAGAAAAGTCAGTTTTTCTGTCCTTAGCCTTTACAGATCTATTACACTTGAAAAACTCTTTAGCTTTACAATTTCTTTACATTTTAAAATGAAACGATATGTTATTTGAACAATTACACCTTTTTGAGTCGTCAGTGTGGCAATGATTGTTGTTTAATTGTTCATGTAAAATTTCAAACACCACAAATCTGCTCATCCCCACAGCCATGGACAGAAGGACGATGTTTTAATTTGAGGTCAAAAACAAATGTTTCTATTATTTAAAATATAATAGCATATTCATAAAATCAAATATATGATATAAACAACATAAAAATTAAAATGGCAAAATAAATATTATAATAGTTCCTTACATTTATATAGCGCTTTTCTAGACACTCAAAGCACTTTACACAATGGGGGGAATCTCCTCATTCACCACCAGTGTGCAGCATCCACCTGGATGATGCGACGGCAGCCATATTGCGCCAGACCACACACCACACACCAGCTGATTGGTGGAGAGGAGACAGAGTGATGAAGCCAATTATGATATGGGGATGGTTAGGAGGCCATGATGGACAGAGGCCAGTGGGCTAATTTGGCCAGGATGCCAGGGTTAAACCCCTACTCTTTTTCGAAGGACATCCTGGGATTTTTAATGACCACAGAGAGTCAGGACCTCGGTTTAACATCTCATCCGAAAGACGGCGCTCACTGAGCAGTATAGAGTCCCCATCAATATACTGGGGCGTTAAGAACCACACAGACCGCAGGTTGAGCGGCCCCTGCTGGTCTCACTAACACCACTTCCGACAGCAACCTAGCTTTCCCATGTGGTCTCCCATCCCATCTCCCTCTTCAGTGGGAGACCATGTGAGAGCTTCAAAGAGCTAACTGCCGGCATTATAAAATATATAATAAAAGTAGTGGTCCCCTGGAGTCGTATCACTGGTGTTACTGTTTAACAAAAATCTATTATTTTAAAATAAAAATCACTCTTTTGAAATAACTTAACTATCTTCCTCCTATTTCCGGAAGATCTATGAAGAAAAGCCCATCGTAACTCCACTGTCATTGTTCAGTTATCAGAAAATTGTCATATTCATCTCATGATTTCATATGAAGCTTTTAGCTATAATTACACAGTGGTGTGACCTTCTTTATTGTAAAGGAAATGTAAGAAAACTAGAATATAAATGGATTAATCTAGTTAATTTATTGAGCATACCATGATTGTCAACATGAGATTAAATACACATTATATGGTGACTGGTTTACTTTTTCTCTGGGTAACACAGCTAAAGATCATTGTGTTTCTCACTGGTGATTCATTTGTGTCACTAGTGTTACTGTTTTTTTCCCCATCACATTAAGAAAAATGTGTTGAGACAATAAATGAAAAGATAATAATATCACATCCATTGAATTCTGCTACACTCGAGGTTAAAAAATTGCATCGTTACTTGTTTATAAATGATTTTCATTGTCATAGCAAATGTGTGACAGATCATTAAATCACACTTTTAACAAGCCTGATTAAAACAGATACAACATAATCTCCTTGTTTGTTGCATTATCACAGTTTTTCAGCAATTCCGATGATTACATGTGCTGAAAAAAATGAAAAAATAATAATATTTTAATATTGTCATAAAAGTAGGTACAGTTGAAGTCAAAATGATTCACCCTCCTGTGAATTTTTTTTCTTTTTTCAAATATTTCCCGAATGATGTTTAACAGAGCAAGGAAATTTTCCCAATATTTCCTATAATATTTTTTCTTCTGGACAAAAACTTATTCGTTGTATTTCGGCTAGGGTAAAAGAAGTTTTAAAAAAAAATTTTTAAACCATTTTAAGGTCAATATTATTAGTCCCCTTAAGCAATATTTTTTTTGATTGTCTAAAAAACAAACTAACGTTTCACAATGACTTGCCTAATTACCCTAATTTGCCTAATTAACCTAGTTAAGTCTTTAAATGTCACTTTAAGCTGAATATTAGTATCTTGAAAAATATCTAGTCAAATATGATGTACTGTCATCATGGCAAAGATAAAAGAAATCAGTTATTAGAAATGATTTATTAAAACTATTATGTTTAGAAATGTGTTGAAAAAATCTTTCCGTTCAACAGAAATTTGGGAAAAAATATACAGGAGGGCTAATAATTCTGACTTCAACTGTAAGTGACTAAAAATGGTATATGTGATTTTTTAATAAACCTACAAAAAATATAAATAATCATTAAACTATCATTTATTTCTTTTTATAAAATCAAAGTTAATCGATTAATGAGTTCCAGGTCAAAATATTAGAAAAAGACCAGAAGAGGATGTATCTGTAGAATGACCCATTTATTGTTAAAAGAGGTTCAGTTGATCATTTTAGAGCACACTTTTATGTGTTACATCTTTTATATAAGATCTGTGGAGCACTGGCTGCTGTCAGACCTAAAATCTCACAATTACAGCAAAATGAATGTTTATTGAATAATATATAATTTATATAAATAAATAAAATACAATTACTCAAAAATGTCTCTGTCAGTGTTTTCAAACAATTATATTTGATTAACCAAAGTCACACAAGTGCCAATTTCACATCTGTCACATCCATAACGGAGAGACGTCACATTCACAACCAAGCTTTTCCCTCATAAATGCAAAAAAATGTCAAATAAAATAAAATCAATCACTTTTGTTCTAGTGAGCCAACTCTTATCCTTTTGATTAGCATTATCTCTTTTGGGTTGTGCAGTTTAATTCACAGAATTTCTACAAAGTATGTTGTTTACTGTAAACTCGCAGACTTTTTTGGTCACATCCATAACGCATGTTTATTTCCCTCATTCATTCATTCATTTTCTTTTTCGGCTTAGTCCCTTTATTAATCTGGGGTCGCCACAGCGGAATGAACCACCAACTTATCCAGCATATGTTTTACGCAGCGAATGCCCTTCCAGCTGCAACCCATCACTGGGAAACATCCATACACTCTCATTCACACACATACACTACGGACAATTTAGCTTACCCAATTTACCTATAGCGCATGTCTTTGGACTGTGGGGGAAACCGGAGCACCCGGAGGAAACCCACGCGAACACGGGGAGGACATGCAAACAGAAAGGATTTCCCTCATTTAAAATCTAAAAAATGTTGACATATTGATGTTTTTCTGATCCCATAACTCTGTGGTTAGTAGTTTTGGAAAATATAAACAGATGTTTCAATATAATGTTAACATATACTTTCTCTGTCAATTTATGTTTTAAGTTTTTACTGCAAATGTCACATCCATAACACTGGAATTGCTCATATAATGTACTACATTTTGGAAGAAACTTGCCCAACTCTGTTTACACGTCACTCAGTGTGCCCCGTCTACACACACGCCGTGACTAAACTGAGAGCCCTAAAAATAGAGTCCTCTGGAAAAAATCCCATCCAGAGCTTTCAGTCTCAACCAAGAGCAGACGAAGAGCTTTGACTTACCTTGACTGGCAGCCGATGTGTACGCCATGGTGTTACTCAACGCCATGTTGAGACATCCTTCAGACGACACTGGAAAGTGCACTGCTGCGAGCGTCGGGCTGCAAGGGGGAACAGCACTGCATTTAGATCCTAAATCCCAGTGCATCTGGTCTGACTAGATCTTATGACACAGCTCTCCAATTCGGGTCATAACCCTCTCTATGTGGAAGAAGACTCTTCGTAAAAGATCATGAAAGATGCTTTTACTCGTAAAACGCTTAACAAGAGTATCACGGGTGATGAGCGGCAATCAAAATAGACCACATGCGAACAAGACCTTTAAAAAGATCTCATTTCTACACCAGGTTAGCAATGATTACCGTAGTACCTAACGGTTTATTACAACGTTATAACTACAGCAATTAATCGTAATGGTATTTTCCTCACCTTTCGTTGTAGAGTGAACAGTTTTGCAGATGTAACTTGCCCTTCACATGCTGGTCCCAGTCCTGAAAACAACACACACGCACGCACACACACGCACACACAAACACGATATGTCCGTCAGATGCAAGAGATTTTTTTTCTTTGTGTATCTCAAAAGCATATAGGCCAATTAGAGAGCTGGTAGTTCGGAGAGTCGAGAATGAATGTGAATGTGACGAACTCCTGCAGAACAACTGCGTCCTCCTCCCCACTCCACACACACATGCCAGCTGCCACCAAAACATTCACACCCCGGGGTAACCAATGAGCCGGTTTTAGTCCCGTATCACAAACAATTTTCTAGCATTTGCAGAAATATTTCGATAAAAAAAAAAAAAATACAGTTGAGGCCAACTGGATCTCAATAATGAATACTGAATATACTGGAGGCGAGACATCTGGATAGACATATTGCAAGAGTAGTGTGCAAAACTCACATGAAAAAAATACTATAGTAATTTATCTATAGTGTTTTATAGTACTATACTAGTATAGTTCTTGAGTTAATCTCTTGTGGTAATTTTATACTTGCAACACAATAACTCTAGTAAAATAAACTAATTATTGCTCAATACTATAGGGTATATTATGCTACAATACACCACCGTTTACTGTGGTAAAAACTAAAGTATACTACAGTATGTATTACAGTTTATCAATATAGTTCAATATAGTTAACACTACAGTATGATGCAGCATTCATTAACAATGAGTCATAAACACTATAACATATACAGTATAATATATTTCAAAAACACAACAGAATTTATTATAAATTACTATAGTATTTTTCATACTAGTATTTTTCAACAAACAAAACAAAACAAACAAACAAAAAAAAGAGTTTTAATTTAGTTACTTCTATATTTTGGTGTCGCCTATCCGAAGGAAATATAAGTTTACATTCCCAAACATGATTTTTGCTTTTAATGATTGTAATAATCCAGTGAGATGATGCCTGCAGAGCTATCTGCGCAAGTGTTAGGACACAAGCATTTTTAAACACAAAGGGTGGTTACGCTGAATTATTATTACTATATTATTATAATTATTACACTAAATAATCATTATTATAAAAGATTATTTGAAAAGGCAAGGCAAGTTTATTTATATAGCACATTTCATACACAGTGGCAATTCAAAGTGCTTTACATAAACAGGAATAAAAGAGACAAGTATAAAAAAAATAAAAACAAACAATATAAAAACAGATGAAAACAGCGTAGAGACAGTTTTTACATATTCCAAAACACCGGTGTATCATATTTCTTATTTTACTCTGGGACGTTCCCCATTCTGGTGATCACCCCCCCTCTGTGTACTTTTTTGGTACCTATTTATTTATCTATTGGGCGTCTCCAACAGATTCGATTTTTCACCTAAGATCGAAAAGTTAAGCTTTACAGCTCTAATTTCGTGACCCCCAATTTTAACTTTCTTCTGGAAGTAAATCGCACGGCCCCTGATTTCTACCCCCTCCCGGGAGTAGACCGCTTTAGCTAGCCAAACGTAATAAAAGGTCTTGATCTCAGCCAGACGCCAGGGACTTGGCGAATTTAGCCAAGGGATAGTTTTCATTTGTAGTTTCTTGGAAGGTAATCGCAGGTAAACATTAAACAATAAACACGTACAGTACATAAAAATTTGCACATACTATCAGAGCTACAAAAAACAGTAAAAATATTGTCCAGTAGAGATGATTTTAAATACGATTTCAGTTTTAGTTTAAAATATATATAGATGTGCACGTGCTTCTGTCTTCTGGTAGAGTTTTCAAATGAATAACGCAACACATGCTTCAGCCTACATTTTTGTGACGATGCAAAAACAAATTTAACGTCTGTTTGACAGCAGTTTCTAAGTGAAATGAACTCTATGGGGCCATATGACTCCAAAAACCTTTGTTGCTTTTCACATAAATCATATTTACATGGTCATAATATCAATGAAAGGTGTTCTATTTGTGACGCAGAGTGCTCGGGTTCGAGTCCAGTGAAGCACGGTTTTGCGAAAGATTTAAAAACAATCAAGACAAAACTATGTGGTCGCATTTTCTTACATTTGCTTTTGACACAAATTTTGCTTATTGGTTGGGTTTAGCTCAGGTGATCTGTATTGTGTGGATGTATCTGAAATGTACATCATAATGTATACCAATTAACGCATTTCAGATTCACAAAAATACAGACAGCGCCCTCTAGTGGATTTGTCATCTGAAACGTGCAATGAAATGTACACGGAGCAACATATTTTACGTTTTGCAAAAATGTAGGTTGAGGCACAAGTCTGAGCTAAAACATCCAAAGTCAGAGTGATGAAAAAGAGCAACATAATAACTGATAGATGATTTAAAGAATCTGCAGAGCGAAAATGCACCAAACAAGATAATCAAATAAATCAATAGAGCGCCATGGCTGCTCAAAGATTCCTTGTGCAAACAAGCATCGCACCGCTTATTACAATTAATAGGAAAAATTATGTTTGGAAATGTAAACTTCTTTTTGTATTTCCACAAGACATTACAATATATAAACAGTAAAGTATAGACCAAAAATAACATCCAAATAGAAAAATAATGAGCAAAAAGCAGACAGAAAAACACTAACAAACAGAAAAGTAAGAACACGTACAGATGTATAGATGCGTGTATTGTTACCGTTCATGTCAAAGTATTTCTTGTTACTGTTATCATTTTGTGGAAACGTTTTAACTGCTTTTTCCTACTGACACACTACACAAAACTAATTATACTAATCAGAAACTAATTATTTAAAAAAGTAATTATTTAGTTTTTTGTGAAAATATTAGTGCCATAAGACTTTTATGCTGTTCTGTATATATGGTACAAAATTCATGAGCAGAGTAGCAAAGCTTAGCAAAAAGCAGTTTGACTCCATTTCCATAATTGAGTTTATTAAAACCTCTCTGTGATTTAATCATACATTTTCAGTATTAAATACAAGTAAACACTGAGCCATTTTTTTTCATCCCATCTGGGGTGTTGAATACAGTTCCTCTGATGTTTCTAATAAAATCAACATTCAGGCTGTGTTTACACTTGGTGTTAAGAAGTGTTTTTGTTGATCCTATTACAAGTGGAGAGGCTAAAACAGGTGTGAACGCAAATAATTTGAGCTTGTTCACTTTTGACCACTTCCAGAGTTGACATAATTCTTAAAGAGCAGGTCAAACGAATCCTCTCAAATGAAAAAGTAATCTTTGAGTTGCTTTAAGAAGTCATTATATTTTCGAAATGCAACAATTTAAATGTGTTACATAAGAGCTGGAAAAATTATTTCAGATTTTTTACAGTTATGATTGTATTATGGGTCCTTGATCTCTGCTCTGTTGACTTTTTGAAAGTTCAGCTGTTCAAGTTTAACAAAGTGACCTTTATTGACATAAACAATACAATATATTGTATTATATGAAACAATATATTGTGTAAAAAATAACATATAGAGAGTTTAAGGCCGCAAAACAGAAGAATTACTGCCAGTTTATTACCAGGTTGCTTTTTTATCATAACTTACAATACAGACCCAGACAATAATCATTTCAAACTATTAAAAATTTCAATAAAAGTTACTTTTTCAAACTTTTCAACATCAAACGTTGTTGGAGGAAAGATCAAGGTCCCATAACTCAAGAATAAAATGGACTAAAATAACTGTTAGAAAGCCATTTTATAATCTTATGAGTTTCTGACTTTCTCAGGAAGTGGTTAAAAATGGAGAAGCTCAAAACATTTCAGACCCCATTTACTCCTTTATTTTACACTATCTACTTTTAATCAAATCAAGGTAGACGCATATTAACACCAGATGTAAACATGGTCATATAATCGTACTGCAAGTGCTAACTCATCTTTTAAATTGGTATAAATGAGAAATGTCCTTTAATCTCAAACAACAAGCCAGATCAACTCACCTTCAAGTTGTAAACCTTCTTCTCACAAATGGTGCACTGATGGGGTAGGTGTGAAGGTGTTGTCCCGTGATAGTCATTGAACTGGTGGGGCTGTAATGACAAGGTCCCGCCTTCCTCAACTTGGGAAACCTGTGGCTGTGGTTGAAATCCCCCTTGTTGCCCAATGGGTGGGATAATACCTGGGCCACAAGTCGAGTTGAACTTAGGATCTGCTGTGGGTTCCTCAGGGTTATACAACTCTGCTCTCGGACCCACAAATCCTGGTCCAGGTGGAACCCAACCCCCGGGAATTCCTCCTGTAACCATATCCATCTTTCCCAAGTTCATCGGACCTTTCCATTGATCCTTGGAGCCAGAAGAGGAAAGAGATCCCAGACTCTGATCATTGCTTCCTCCTTTGAAACCAGTTTGTTGTACTGGGCTATTAGAAGAATAGAAGTCTCTCTGGAAATTGGGCTGGACATTGTTTCTGGGTTGTGTGTTGGCTCCACCATACTGTCCTCCATCACATACTTTACTAGAAGTTCCTCCCAGGTATCCAAACTGCAAGCGACGGTCCATATCTGCCGGGTATGTTCCAGATTTCTTGCTGAAGTCGTTGTGTTGACTAGATTTCTGGTTGGACAGTCCGCTGAAGGCGCTGGGCCTGATCCCAGTGGGATTTGGGGTAAAGCCACCACCAACCAGTTGTCCCAGAGCAGCATTCGGAGGTGGGAAGGGTGGAGGTGGAAAGGCTCCGCCGTGGGACTGGCCCATGCTTGAACCCCGAAGGTGGTTGAAGAGAGGCTGGGACATGGCCACATTGGAGAGGACCTGATTGAGGACAGTGGCTGCAGCGGCAGTGTTGGTGGTCTGGGCGAGTTTGAGACGGTGCAGTGTGAGCTGGGCCTGAAGCTGAGCCAGCTGGAGACTGGCAGGACTCAGCAGCAGATTCTGGCCCACTCCACCATGAGCACCACCCAGAGGAGCAGACGAATTATCAAGCTTTTCCCCTGAGGTACTGTGGAGAGACACATATATCATCAATTAAATGATCAAGAGCCAGGGAAAACATTCATTTAACGTGTGATATGGCATTTTAAATCTTAACTATGTAGAATTGGTCAATAGTTTCACCAAAACCCTTACAAAAAATGTCCTGTAGTAATCCTGTGGAACTGTACTAGTTCAACATAAATCTACTAGACAACAATTGAGTGGGAAATACTACAGAAATGTGAAAGCAATACTACACATACAGGAATATTACACACCTTACAACAAAACAGTATGGTAAATGCCCCCAAAACAGCACAGTACTACACAATACTCACACTAGTTTTTTGTGGTACTTTTGATGTTTTATCATATAGTTTCCCACAGGAGTTTTTGTAAGGGAACCTCCCTGGAAATCCAAAAAACAACCTCGGAACTCGGTTCCAAAAATTTTGTACAAAAAAAAGAAAAAAAAATTCCCAGATCAGTAAAGAGACCATGGGTCAATATTTCACTAACAAACTGAAAACTGAAAGGCGTTGCTTTGCAAAACCTGAAGGTTTCGTCCAATTCTTCATGGCCAGACATAAGGACAGAAACTATGGACTCCCCCTGTCCCTGTATGAGAGGACTGATTAATGCACTCACATGCTTGCTAAATTTAGCAAGCTCTACTATCAATCAAAATATCTGTGCAAGCCTGATACCGCTCTCGCTGAGCACACACCCTCCAAGCCAAGAACTGACATAAGAGGCAAAGCCCCAAGAGAACGCTGTAATAGTGGTGAAAGAGGGAACAACAATAGCCATGTTTACATCCACCTATTTTAATGGACATTTAGGATTATTGGATAAAAATATGCTTAACGAAACTTCAACTGAGTAGGAGAAACTATACAAAAAACATTCACAAACTATTTTGGAAACATTTACTGAATAAATTCCAGTGTTTGCATCAAACAGTCATGTGGTTTTGTTTTAACAGATCATGTGATAACTAAAATGGGTGCGATGGGACGGCATTAAAGGACAAACCAGCAGACTAACTAAATTGTAAAATATCTAAAATTTTGTTTTGGTCCTTGTAAAATCCCTCAGCCAATCTGCAATTTTTCTTTTTGATATTTGGTGCCTGTTTATTACGAAGTGACGATTTTGTTCTCTTTGATGGAAACTGCTTTATTTGCAAATGTTTTATGTGATATTCCAGTTTTGCACATTTAATTCGCATCTTTCGATGCAATCCTAGCTAATGTCTTTCCAAGGTACAGACCATAATAATGAGGTAAGTTTCTTAACCCCAGAGGTTCATTCCTGATCGACTCTCTGTGTTTTTGGTGTGTTCTAAACACAAACAAAGGTCATGCTCGAGCACTCTAGAAACAACTGGAACAAGGGGAGGTCCTCAGATCCTCTCAATATGAATTTGTGCAACTGAATCTTTTGGGGGATTAACACCCCTCCAGAGCGGTGCTGGAGTCATTTAAGATTATGACATGGACTTACAGGAGCCTTTCCAGATCGTAAAGTTCACACATCAATGCCAGCTCTTAATAAGTTATGCCTTCTTTCTTTAGACCAGAAAATGTTAAGATAATCATTTTCTACTTAGTACACAGATGTAGATAGATACAACACACATTTCATTATAGATTTGCTGATAGGAGACGGAAGGTCCCTACGTAGCGTTCAATGGCTTGTGGGTTAATTTAGTTCTCCACTTCTTGTGTGTTGATGTGCTGATGGATTTTGTTACACCAGTTGTTTGCTTTACACATCAGACGTCTGCACAGAGTCTGGCAGTACACTTTGTGGTACCTGACGCGGACCCTGATGCACACCTCTCAAAAAATGTAACTACACGTCACGGAGATGCAGAGAGCAAGATCTGTGATTGGTCAGCTTGGTAGTTGTGACAAGTGTGGGCGGGCCGAGAGCTGTAGGAGGGAGCGAGCACAGTGGCGTGAGTATTTAACAAGTCTTAACTCCCGTGGAGGAGCTCCAGATGGATACTTTTGTTTTGCGTTTACTTTATAATTAAAGTTGTTGCACATTCACTGGTTCCTTCTTCCTTGAGTGAGTTATTTTGAGCTACTTCTACAGTAAGTTAGCCTTTCGCGCATTTCTGGTGTTAACTCAAAAGAAACTCAAGACAGAGGAACATAGAAACCCCACAGCCTGTACTTCAAAAGTGTTATTGTCAGAGCACCACAAACAGACATATAAATGCAATGTTTAAGGTATGCGCCAAGGGGTACAACAATCTCTCAACACAACGATCTCCAACAAAGTATAAATCAGGGTTTAGGCTCAACTCTAGATGCATTTTCGTCAATCCAATCAAAAGGGGACAATGCTAAATATAGGTTAGAATACATATATATATATATATATATATATACTCCTTACACTCCCTACACAATGCTGGGTTGTTTCAACTCAAATTTTGGTAAAATAATAATACAACCTAAACGACTAACCCAACCACTGGGTTAAAATTTGAAACAGATGTTAACATTGTCCTTTTGTCCTCTATCGTGATGTACATCCACTTCATCCGCTTGAAACGAGAAAAAAAATGTAGGCTGGTGCATAATTTTGTCATTTGGGAATCGATTGGATTGTTGAAATTGGATTGCAATTGGACTGCATTGCTAACAAAATGAAGGAAGATTGACAAATGAATGAAGGCAGAGCAGAAAGAGACATGCACTGAAAGAAATTTGAATTAAAAATTATTTAAAAAATGTAACCCAGTGCTGTGTTTGTCCATATTTAACCCAAAATTGGGTTAAAACAACCCAGCAATTTTGGGAGTGTATGATTTTGAGCCTTATGTTCCTTCACTGATGATAAACAATTATATATGAAACCTGGAACTTACTACTTATCATCATCATCATCATCATCATCATCATCATCATCATCAACAAATTTATCCACACTCATGGCCTGTCTGGGGGAGATAAGGGTGTAGATTAATCATAAATTTCTCCAGCTGAATAGCTCAAAAACAGAATCTATGCTCATTGGTTCCCCTCATCAGACTAGAAGATCCACCATAAACCTTATTACCTTTTCTGTCCAGGACATTTCTATGTCACCATTAGTCACCAATCTTGGTGTTAGGTTTGATCCTAATATTTGAGGCCCAAATCAAACATCCCTTTTCATCATTTCAGGAATATAGTAAGACTATACTTCCCACACTCACCCAACATGATGCTGAGATACTCATTACCGGATCACACTTCCTAATAAGAGCATTCAGAAACTCCAGCACATACAGAACAGTGATATGAATACGAGAACATTACAACAATTCTTCAATCTATACACACTGGCTTCGAGTATCGAGTATAAAGTTATCGAGTATAAAGTTACATCAGTGTATCCATGGCGATGCTCCCATTTACCTCAAAAAAACCCTCTGTATTACTCCACAGATCTGAGCACGTTGTCTCCGCTCCACAATGCTCACCGGCTGCTTCCCCCTAAGACTAAGACCCAGATTATTGGGGACGGAGCCTTTTGCGCTGCTGCCCCCGCCTATGGAATGCTCTTCCCTGAACACAAACATCTGATGCTTTTAAAAAAGGTCTTAAAACATACCTTTTAAAGACATTTTTTACATTTCTTTATTCACTATTTACATGTAAATCTTAGTTGATAGCTGATTTTAACTTAGTCTTTTTTTAAAATCATGTTCCTTTAGTAGCATATTGAGATATTCCTTCAAATGTAAAGTGCTTTATAAATAAAATTTATTATTATTATTATTATTATCTGAGATGGCAGAATCACCTTGAAGTCTATTGCTGCCCATTTTATACTTTTTATACAAACTAAAATATACACCCAAAGCACATGGCAATAAGTATTTCAAGCATTAGTCTAATGAATATACAGTTGCAGTGAGAAATTGGCAAGCCGGCCACCTCTGTTTGAAACACTCGTGATATTCCTGCAGGGTTACAGCAACTGTCATCTGTCAATGACATTACACAGCCTGGAGCTCATACATACTGCCAATATAACTACACTGGGGAAAGTTGTGGTTAGAGTTATAAAATATGGCTTGGGTAAAACTGAAGCAAAGTTAGCCAAATGCTAGTTATACATTTTGATAAGAGTAAAAAGACAGGACAAATATCTGTGGTTTAATGATTAAATTAAATGTAGACCATTAATTTAAATCAGACTTTAATGTTTCTCAGACTGCACATAAACATAATCTGTTAGCAAGTTAGCATATATCCGAGGACTTGCTTTAAAACTGACTTTATATCATTGTTGACGGATGAAATACACATAAATCTTTCACAGTTAGATTTTTTTAAATTAATATTTGTCAAAAAAGTATATCAATTAAAATTTTTCAATTTCAATATGGATTGTTATTAGCAAATTAGCATGTAGCAGTAGCTTCTTCAGCCCTGAAAGTTGCCTTACATCTCAGTGGACATTAAGAACACTTCATAAAGTATACATATATTAGTTTGTTTATTATTAATGTTTTTCAGCCCACAAATAAACTTAGGTTATAGTTTTAATAAAGTTTTGACGTTAGTAAGCTAATTAGACTTTAGCTTTGTTAGGCACAACATAGCTATCTTTGTGAACATTAAGAAAACCCTACAGGCTTTATTTATTATTATTAATAATCATATCACAAATAAGCATAAAAACTTCCTTATCTTTTAATTAGATAATTATTAATGCATAGAAAACAAATAAACATAGTGATAGCTGTTCAATAAGGGACGGTTGTTTGCATGCTAATGTGCAGCAAAGGGCTTCTCATGTCTCAAAAGGCATCTTATATCTTTATGGAAATTAAGAAAACATACATAAAGCTTAGTGTTTTATTAACTGACAATTTGATCACAGATAAACTAAAGTAGCACTTACAATGAAATTTTACTAGCATGTTAACTTTTATTTCAGGCCACAAACATTTTTTAGTTTCAATAATATTTTATATGACAGCTTCAAATGCCTTTTATGTCTTTTTATGTCTTTGTGAACATTAAAAAAGTGAATTAAATTACATTAAGCCTGTTTTTCTAGAGTACAGTTTAAATATAATTATTTTAATTAGAAAAATGCTTTGATATTAGCATGTTAGCAAGTTTCCAGATGTTTTACTATGTCTTGAGAATAACTTTTTTTTGCAATAACCCTGATTTTTAGCTTCATTTAATTTAATTTACTTTATTATTATAAGCAGTATAAGTACAGTAAACTGGTACTTAAATATGGGTGTGTGTTTCCACTTTACTAGACATCTGCCTGTACGTTATAACCTGGCATGTGAAACGGCATGCGAAAATGTAATGGAAATCTTGAGCTAAGACATAACATACATAAATTAGATTTTATGGTACAACTGGCCTTTGACACCCAACAGCTGGTCAACTTTAGTGCACCAAGAAACGAAGTGAAAACATAATGCTTTATGGTTACCATGCTAGTGCACATAAACGCACTTTGATGGGCTGCCTTTCAAAAACATTGTAACATTAGCAGCATGTAAGAATTTAATACCAAAAGCCCATTTGCTAAAAGCATAGCGATTTGAAAGGAGAGTTTAAATGTGACTGGACACTCGTCGCTAACATGTTGAGGAGCGTTTGCTGATTACAGCTAAAAATGCTGTAAATAAAGTACAGTGTCTTGCACAGACAGATCTTTTTAGTTCATAAGACCTCGATGTTTCGTCAGGAGACATTTTGTTTTACTTACAATGTAAAAAAAAAAAGCAGGGTTCCACACAATCCCTTCATTTTAATGCAAATCAATTAAGTTAACTTAATGGTTTTTACAAATTTAAGTTGATTGAACATAAAACAATTAAGTCGTCCCTAAAATAACCTCAATAATTGTGTTTCAGCTCATTTTAAATAAGTAGTTTAAACAAGCAGCAAAATATTTTTTGAGTGTAGGTGTGTGTGTGCGTGTGCATGTGCGTGTGTGTGTGTGTGTGCACTGTAAAAAATGCAGGATGGCACACAATTCACTCATGTTGTCCCAACACAAATCCATTAAGTTAATGTAACTAATTTAAGTAGATTGAACATAAAACAATTAGGTTTCCCCAAAAAATCTCCAGAATTGTTTTGTTTCAGCTCATTTTAATTAAGTAGTTTGAACAAGTAGTAAAACAAATTTTTCTGAGTGTGTGTGTGTGTGCGTGTTTTTTTTTTAATCCACAGAACCTGATGATCTACATTTTGAATTTCTAAACACCACAGTTTTAGCTAAAAAAAAAAAATGTTTTTCATATGGCCTGAGGGTGAGTAAATTAATAGAAAATAAAAAATTCTGTTTGAACTACCCCTTTAAAATTAAGAAGATTGTTTGAATTGTTTAACAAAGTTAGTGAAAAAGGGATTTTTCAAGCATCAAAATAATACACTGTTGTTTATTTATTCATTGAGCAACAAATCATACATCTTTACAGTGATTTACAGAC
This sequence comes from Danio jaintianensis, assembly GCA_903798115.1. NCBI lineage: Eukaryota > Metazoa > Chordata > Actinopteri > Cypriniformes > Danionidae > Danio > Danio jaintianensis. Next base: position 5,704,406 of record CAIGQV010007757.1, on the reverse strand, counting down.
ACTACAACGTCAGTCACTAAAATGACTATAGTTTGTATACCTACTAGTAATTATATTTAGAAGATTCAATAAAGACTATAAAAGATCCTTCTAGCATATACTTTAATTTGTACATGTCAGAGTATGTTGTTTTATTTTTACAGATAAATATATCTGTTACTCTGAATAAAACGGATCATTACTTCAGCTGTATTTTAACATTATACTTTCATAACAGATCTTAGAAAAAATTATATATATATACTATTATAACATATATATAACAACTATTTTAAAATGGATTATTTCTTAAATGGGTATGAATTTTTTGGAGCAAATTTGAGCACAATTACTCTTTCTTACATACTTCTTAATCTTAAAAAAGTAGTTTTTCTCCCTGTTTTTCAGACCAGCTTTTTTTTTACTATTTAGAAGAATAATATTCAGAAACCTCCAATAACCAAAACACATCAGAAACACTGACCTTTTATCTACATCACTTTATCTTTTTGAGTTGCATTTTGTAAAATCCATTCAAGACTTTCTAAAAGCAACATGATCTCTCTTGTTCTTAAATGTAATTACAAATATAAAAAGTTTTTTTTATATTATTACAATCAAGCAAGCCCAGCCCAGATGGTGAAATGCAAAAGTAACGCAATGCATTACTTTCCTTTATAAGTAACAAAGTATCAAATTTAGTTACTTTTTTTAAAAGACGTAACACATGGTTGTAATTTATTACTTTTAAAAGTAACTTTCCCCAACAGTTATAATATCTACACTCAAAAAAACTTTTGGAGCTTGTTTAAACTACTTATTTCAAATGAGTTGAAACAACACAATTTGTTAGTTTTTTTTGACAACTTAATTGCTGCGGCACGATGGCTCAGTGGTTAGCACTGTCACCTTACAGCAAGAAGGTCATTAGTTCGAGTCCCTGCTGGGCCAGTTGGCATTCTGTGTGAAGTTTGCATGTTCTCCCCGTGTTCGTGTGTGTTTTCTCCGGGTGCTCCGGTTTCCCCCACAGTTCAAAGACATGCGGTATAGGTGAATTGAATAAACTAAATTGGCCGTAGTGTATGTGTAAATGAGTATGTATAGGTGTTTCCCAGTACTGGGTTGCGGCTGGAAGGGCATCCGCTGTGTAAAACATATGCTGGATAAGTTGGCGGTTCACCCCTAATAAAATCAAAGACTAAGCCAAAGGAAAATGAATGAATGAGCTTAATTCCTTTATGTTAAATCCACTTAAATTTGTAAAATAGATTAGGTTAACTTAATTGATTTGTGTTGGGATAACATGAAGCAATTGTGTGAAACCTAGTCATTTTTACAGTGTACCCTCCACGTATGAAAATGGACTGATTAGCTACAAAAATTAGTCATTAGCCAAACATTAAAAGTGACCGCTTTTGCACCTTTATTTCTAAGTGTGTGTTACCAAAACGATCTTTTTAATCATCCAGAACTGTCATAGCCATCATGACCTAAAGTCCCAAAATACACCAGTGACACTGAACACAGCACGATCAACTACCACCCAAAACCATACACAGCTGCCCGACGCTCAAATACCTCTCACCAATTAATACAAGCCCGTCCCGGACACAGAAAACGTGCGGAGTATAATTATACAGCAGTGTGTTTGTGCAATGTCTTTGCACCGATCAGAAGCTGCGGGACTCTTAGTGTGTCCGCAGATAATCTCGAGATAAACCGGGACATGGGCAGAGGTCATGACACCTCCACAAAAACCCTGTCCTGAGAGAAACTGCTCCGTTTAGAGGAGCACAGATGGAGGACAGCGGGTTTTAGAGACTGTCTGCATGCGAATACGTCAAATAGTACTTAAAAGAAAGTCGTAAAAAAGGGATTTGAATTGGTTTATCAGTGTTTGGATGAAAAATCTAATAAAAGAGGGAAAGATGTGTGGAAACATATACAGCTATTGACACATTTAGACCACTTTCTGGAGTTTACAATTTATAGTTGTTTTGTCAATTTTTTGTGCTATTCTGTAAACTTCTGATGACGTTTCTTCCGAATTTGAACTTTTTATTTTTGAGTGAAGTAATTAAATGTTTTCAGAAAGGTAAAGAAATCAATATTACGTGGAATAACCTTGATTTACAGTCAAAACAAATTGAAACATTGGTTGTTTTGACAAGTTGTTGACTAATTTTCTGTTTTTATTTAAAATGTTAAAGAAATGTTATCAAGACATTTGTAGAATAATAATAATAATAATAATAATAATGTTGAACTACACACCTACTAATGTAATTTGTTAGTATGTATTAAAACACATCACACTAGAGAAGTTGTCTTAGTTCATTACACAATTACATATACTTAAAGAAAGGTAAAAGAGAGACAAAAGTAATAATAAAAAAAATAATTTTTCCCAACAACAATAATACTAAAACATTTTACTCAAACCTGTACTTTTAAAAGGATAAATCTAGAGAAAATTAACATTTTTATAGTCTATAATTTATACATTGATATATGTATGCACACAGGCCCTTCTTACTATTCAAAGGTTATTTTGGCTTTTAAAGAAAAAACACTTTTAATCTTAAATAAATGTATGTCCATGCAGTTTGCATATCGCATATTTTGTGTTATTATGCTTTGTTTTTATTTTTAGGTCTGACTTTTTAACATTCTGTCAAGGGTACAGATGAAAAAAAGCCATTCTTGGCTAATTCTGGGACATTTTACAGTAATGTTTATTAATGTGCCCCTGTAAACAAATGAACTAAAATTACTAAAACTAAAAACTAAACAAGAAAAGAAATCACATCATCTAAACCTTAATGAATGACAAGAAACTTTGCTGAAACATCATTAAATTATTTCTAGTTACTATACATTAAATCCTATGCTGAATTTATTACAGAATTGCCATAAAAACACACATTATCGGGTGTATAAAAAACAAAAATGTACTTTTGTGTTTTGTATAATACAGTATTTTCTCTTTGCTGCATTTACTTCAAGGTTAATATTTAAGAATCTGCTGCATTAATAGTCCTGAATATATTACAGTCTGCTTCATGTAATCAATAAATCAAAATGTTTATAAAATGTAATAATTTATTACAGCATCAGCTTTAGACTGACAAATGTTTTGGTAAGTTTTAACATTATTTTTATGCAAGTAATACTGAAACAACTGAAAATGAATCTACAGTTGAAATCAGAATTATTAAACCTCCTTTAAATTTTTTTTCTCTTTTAAATATTTCCCAAATGATGTTTAACAGAGCAAGGAAATTTTTACAGTATGTCTGATAATATTTTTTCTTCTGGAGAAAGTCTTATTTGTTTTATTTCGGCTAGAATAAAAACAGTTTTTAATTTTTTTAAAAACATTTTAAAGTCAATATTATTAGCCCTTTTAAGCTATATTTTTTTTCGATTGTCTACAGAACAAACCATCGTTATACAATAACTTGCCTAATTACCCTATCCTGCCTAGTTAACCTAATTACCCTAGTTAAGCCTTTAAATGTCACTTTCAAGTGTTGTCAGTCGATTGAATGGGCGTTATCAGTGGATATCAGCTGATAGATATGGGCCAGTAGGGGTCTACTGCGCCTACTGTTCGTACATGCACATGGTTAATCTGCTGTTCTCGCGTAAATCCAGCAGAGGCCACTCCGATTGACCTGCCCTCCTCCTTCCCTAAACCCAACGGTCATTATTTTTTCAAAAGCAGCGATTATTTTTCAAAAGCAGCGATTAACCTGCCCTCCTCCTTCCCTAAACCCAACCGTCTGTTTTTAAAAAAGCAATAAAAACAAATAATTAACTTTTGTCTTAGCTGTTTTCTGAAACTGTTTTTCGACGGATTCGAACCCAGTCATCGCTATCAACTCCGCTCCATGTCTCAAGTCTGCTGACGTACACGGTGAGCCACTGGAGAAACTGATAAACGCCGAAAATCCATTCATTTGGATTTCCCGTTAATTGTATTTTATTAACGCCTACCCCAACCCCAACCCTAAACCCA
>CAIGQV010007757.1:5664659-5692141 GCA_903798115.1 Danio jaintianensis | reverse complement strand
ATATATATATATATATATATATATATATATATATACAAACATACATACATATAATTAGTAAAAAAATAAAATCAGATAATTATTATTAATCTATAATAATACAAAAATAAAAGATATTTAATTGAAATTAAAAATAGTATGTAAAGTAGAATGTGTCAAAAAACAAACATGTATCTAGGGTATAATGATTAAATAATTTAAATATAGAAAATAAAGACAATAAAATTAGGTATATATGTAAACATAAAATATATGTAATATATATGAGAAAATGTGATACTTAATCATGCATACAACTATAAAAATGAAAGAAATAAAGGACATTTAAAATAAATAAGATGTAATCCAAACACAGATCTCCACAATGGTGACTTCAAACATACCAGACAAACTTTTACAACTAAACGCACACAAAAACACATCGATGCTATTGTCATTAATGATATGATTAATAATACTTTCATTCCCAGCAACCAAAGCATTTATATATACACACACACACACACACACACATTTATTACACATTAAATTTCAATGACAGTACCGCAGTGTGTTTTGTCAGCAGCTAAAAGGTCTGAATCAATCATTCTGGTTTCACAGAAAGTTTCCGACACAAACGAGTGGAACGCGCGATATAAATAGCCAGAGTCGTCCATCAGGGTTTAATCTGATCCCTGACACACTGTCATTCGCACTGACTGATTTCATTCTCCTCCGTAAGCAGATAAAAGGGTGAATCCACTAGATGGTGCTGACAGATTTCTCTCTGTCACCAAAACATCCCGCACATTAATTGTGTGTAAGCCTCCGTAAGTGTCCTAATGAGGGCAGTGTGTGCTGGAAGATCAGCTTCACTAGCAGCTGAGGAGATCAGACTGCTAAATATGAGCCAAATGGATGTTTATTTATCAGTCTGATATGGTGTTTAAAACAAAAACATTTAAACGGTTTGTTCTATAGACAATTGAAAAAATATTGCTTAAGAGGGCTAATAATTACTTTATTTATTGTACACAAGTGGAAATTTATCTTTGGCTTCACCACACAACAACATCAGCGTTCACATCACACATATCACAGAAAACAGGCAAGGCAACACAAATACTTTCAATATCATCACATAAATCACATCAAAAACTCAATCGAACTCTGTTCATAGTATTTAAAATTCTAATGGCAGTCGGCACAAAGGACATTTGATACACATTTTTCTTCTTTTGAGGTTGCTTAAAACGTCTTTTTGATGGCAAAAGCTGAAATTTTATATTTAAGGGATGGGAACAATCTTCAATAATGACATTTATAATCAAATAACATTTCATTTAGTTGTCTTTGTGCTTTACCTACAATTGATCTAGCAATTTTTACTACTCGACACAGTTTTTGCTTTTGATCTTTTAAATGAATATTGACCTTAAAATGGTTTTAAAACAATTAAAAACTGCTTTCATTCTAGCCAAAATAAAACAAATAAGACTTTCTCAAGAAGAAATAATATTATAGGAAAGACTGTGAAAAATTCCTTGCTCTGTTAAACATCATTTGGGAAATATTTGAAAAAGAAAAAAACTAAATCACAGGAGTTGAGACTTCAACTGTAAATATTGATGTGGATAAATATGGATATTGTTAAATGTGAATATGCGAGTATTTCTGAATGAATGTGATTGTACTAAACACTTTGTACTAAAACTAGTTGCAATATTTCCCACAAAATTGTGTCGTAAAAACAGAAATGTAAATTCAATTAATTGAAAAGTTTTGATTTTTGAAAATTTACTATAAAAATGAGAGGAGAAAAGGGTGAGAAATAAGCAAATAAATAAATGTATAGTTATAAATAATTATATAGAATTAGAAATAATAATCAATTAAATTTAAAAAGTAATACAAAAGTAGTAAAAGTACTTAAATAGTAATAAAAAAGACAAAATAATAATAACAAAAAACAACTGAATTACTAAGCCACATATTTGCCAAAATGTATAATAGTTATGTTTTCCAGTGAGATCCGGGTGAATTGTATTAATTATTTATTTATTACTTTATCATCAAATTTTTATATTTCAGCTTTAATACAATTAACAAAACTAATAAATAAGTAATAAACTTGGGCGGCACGGTGGCGCAGTGGGTAGCGCTGTCGCCTCACAGCAAGAAGGTCACTGGTTCGAGCCTTGGCTGGGTCAGTTGTTCTCCCTGTGTTCGCGTGGGTTTCCTCCGGGTGCTCCGGTTTCCCCCACAAGTCCAAAGACATGTGCTATAGGTGAATTGGGTAACCCGCCGGTTACCACCTCTGAATGAGCGAGTTTTAGCTACTTGTACATTAAGGTAGCATTCAGAAAAAAACAAAACATCCATGAAGAAACTCGACACCGAAGAACATAAAAACCTACTTCCACCTAGCGATTCGGAAGCGTTATTACAGAGCAACACAAACAGCACGCAGAAGTATAAATGCATGACTACGTGCAAGGCAGGCGCCGTGGGTCACGCCGATCACTCAACGCAGAAGTATTCTTCTTAATTAGTCTTAAGTGCACTATTCTGTGCTTCTGAATGGCTGTATTTAAATTTCTATCGTGTTTTGTCTGGTGGAAACAGCCCAATTGCTTATTACTGCAAATCTCGTCACGTAGCGTGTCGTTAGGACACGGGGTTACAATGTAACCTGCTCAATGTTTATGTTTGTAATATTTATATTATTTGCTAATTAATAACCTCATGTGGAACTCTGAATCTGCGACTCATTTCGGAGTCTGCTACTGTCCACCGGAGGTCACATTTCGGTCGCGGACGCATACTTTGAGAGCCTTCATTACTAAATGGATGAAATACGCAGTTTTCCAACAAGGCAACCCGGGGTGCTGAAATATAATTGGCAGTGGCAGTGGGTGGGTTAAAACTACCAAAGGCAATTTCCGGCAAGGAAAGGCAATTTCAAAGCAGAATATCTGACTTCAGCATTGTTTTTCAGATAAACAAGAATGTTCACTTGGCATGTTTCTTAAATATCTGCAAACATATTATGGTATTTTTATGCTTTAGAAAAGTCAAAAACTTACATACAGCACCTTTAGTCTTAAAGTGCAACATAAAGGCTTAACTAGGTTATTACTATCCTAATTAGGCAGGTTAGGAGGCAAGTTATTGTAGTTTGTTCTGTAGACAATTCAAAAATAAAAATTAAATTCTCAAGGAGGCTAACAATATTGTCCTTAAAAATAAAAAAATATTCCAGCCAAACTAAAGAAATTAGACTTTCTCCTGAAGAAAAAATATTATAGCAAGTACTGTGAAAATGTCCTTGCATCATTAAACACCAATTGGAAAACTGTATGTCTCATGAAATCAAACTTTAGCGATTGGAAAGTACTAATATAATGTTTTATTCAGAGCTATTACGTATATATAGCTTTGAATAAATCATTCCGACATTACGAGGCTCTCAGCAAACACAGCTTCTCTCAGTTGGCCGAGTGATTACAGTGTGTCTGCGCTGCTCATTCAAGGTTTGTTGCATGTGTTTGAGCCAAACGCCATTGAGGAGCGAGAGATTTACAGTGTTCTGGTGTGACCCAAAGCACAGTCCAGTCCAGCGCACCCTCATAGGCCTCAGAAATGTGATTCATGTATCGTCACAACCATGTTCCCCGGGACGCTTTTAAAAGCTCCGCATTTAGCCATAGCAGATGCTGACTTTTACAAGCTTTTTCTGAAGCTGGAAAACAAACGTAAACACGAGGCGTATTATGTCGGCTAATTTTCACATCGAAATCCTGTAATAGTAAACATTTGCGATGTTAATGTTAGCATGATACGATTATTAAAACTGTGTTTCAAAGCTGAGGACTTGTGTTTAGCGTGAATCAAGCCGCATACCGATTGTCACGGTGTCAGGACAGAAATAAAACTTTAAGAGCGTTTTAGTGCCTATTAAATTCTTGGAGTTATATGTTTGCGCGTTTGTTTGTTTTTTTGGCCGTTGGACAAGAAACACAAGCTGTGACTCACTCGAACCTACAAATGGTTTTGTGTTAGGTAAGGATAGTACATTGTGATTTGTTTGGAAATGTTTGATTTAAAACAAAAAATTTGCATTCATTTATAGTAGGAAATCTAACCATAATTGGTGGATTAGCTGATTGTACAGAAACATACAAATTAGCATGCCAAATAACTGAGATTTTTTTAGTTTAATACTGTACATGTACAAAACAAAACAAAACCGTATGATGCTATGCAATCCCTGTTGAAAAAAACCACCAGCTTAAACTAGCCTAGGCTGGTTGGCTGGTTTTAGCCGGTCGCAGCCTGGTTTTAGAGGAGTTTTGGCCATTTCCAGGCTGGTTTCCAGCCATTTCCAGCCTGGTCTTAGCTGGTCAGGCTGGGAGATGACCAGTTAAAACCAGCTTGACCAGCAAAAACCAGCTATGTTCAGCGTAAACCAGGCTGGTCAAGCTTGGTTTTAGCTTTAGGTGGTTTTAGGTGGCGCAGCTAATACCAGGCTGGAAATGGCTGGAAACCAGCTAAAACAGCCGACGAGCTTAGGCTTGTTTAAGCTGTTTTTTTTCAGCAGGGATATTTCTTAAAAACATTTTTAATTACTCTAAGGGACGTATTTGTCAAAAAATTTTAAAAGTTAAACTTTATTATGGTAGGTTGTATGCAGTGAAAACCTTCGAATTTTGGTGTATATAACCATAGTATTAATAAGTAAATATGCAAAATGCTGGTAAACAGGCACTTAGAACAGTTCTGGATATGTTTTTTGTCCTAAAAAAGCATTGTGTATGGTTAAGTGAACTGCGCTGCTTATTCAGATTTCATACTTAAATAGCAGCTGTTTCTGTAGTGTAACAATCACAGATACTTGTCCATATCACTATTTCATTTGCATTCACATTTTTATTTTGTAAAAAAATAATAATAAATAACGAACTAATTAAAAATTACAAAAAATTCAGATTTTCTCTAAAGATACAAGATTTTTTTGCTTCTCAGTGAATGAAATATCTTCATCCATATCATTGTTGCAAAAAATACCATATGGTTGTAATATGATTATTTTAGGTTTCAGATATTTAAATACACAAGTATTAGCAGAACAAAACATTTATGGTTTGTAAAATGTATACGCTAATGTATGTGTAAGACATCAATAGCTTTTAAAAAAATCTTTTATAGCATATATATCTTTTAATATAATTTATAGTCTGACGATGTGCTTTATGTCAGATACATATTGTTTACAAAACTAGAACATTTACTGTATTCTTCTCCCAGTTAAACAGCAACTTACTATTAAGCATTTCAGGAGAAGTTGATGAATTAACATGTTGTAAATCCAGCAGCTCTAATCTCTCCAATGCAGTGCAGACTAACATGACGGCACACATCACTCGTTATAAATCAAGAAATATGATCATTAAAGTGAACCAGAAGTTGCTGAGACTTTTATTCCAGTATGTTAATGTTCTTCCAACTGAAACTGAATATTGAGTAGGGGTGGGGCTTTCTTTTTGAACATCATTCCCTCATAGTTATCTAACGGTTTAAAGATGGATTAAATATTACCAAAACAAACAGCTAACAGATTCTTCACCACAATAACAATGTGTGCTAGCAAAATAAATATGGTAAATTTTGATTTCTCACGGACGTTAAGCTGTGAAATACATGTTCTAACACATAGTTGAGAATTGAAATATAAGATATGTCACAATAGATTTAGGAGGCTTGTGAAAATTTGCAGGACAACTAAAAGAAACAAAAAACTATAAGTCATACAGGCTGCAGTGTCACATGACAAACTTGACATGTTGCCATGGAAATACAAAAGTGATGCATTGTAACTAACGCACACATAAGGGGAGGTCAGCTAAAGAATTTAAAACGTACATGTTAAAGGGTTAAGTCCATTTCACTCAACCCTACTAACAGGCCTCAAGCTGTGCAAGTAAACCCCACTCCGCTGGTCTAAAGAGATGCACTAGCAACTAACACTAAGGGCTGTGATCTTTAACCTCCTTTACTGCGCCCTCCTCCCATGCAGAAAACACTGGTATAAATACCACTTGAGAGCTGTCCAGTAGAACTAAAGAGTTTGCATTGGCACAAAAACAGATGCCAGATCTTACCTAAAGAGAGACATTTCCAATTGACTTTAATGGCGTAAATGAGTTTGTTAACATACCCAACTCCTATGCAAGAAACTTCAGTTCAAATCCTGTTCAGAGCGGACAAATAGAACCGGAGGTGTTAAATTGGTGCCGTGACCCGGATGGGATTGCAGAGGGCAGATCACTGCGGAGTGTTTGGTTTCGGGACCACTAGCTTAAGAATATCCTAAGCCCAGCCAGCTCAGCACATCATAATGTGGAGCACATTCAAGATTGAACAAGAACCAAATAGAACCAAATTCAAGACAAATAGAACCCAAGGGGTAAATTGGTGCAGTGAACCGGATGGGAGTGAGGCGATTATAACGAAGAGCCTGCTAGCATGATCTGTGCAAGTAAACCTCATACTAACACTGAAATAAGTTGTGAGAAAGCTATTTGTGTTGCCCACAAAGTCGCTGCCCATTTAGAAGGTTCCAAATCGGTCACTTGCAAGGTATTTCAGGACGCTGCCTGTATAGGTGGAACGGAGCCTCACTAGGTTTTGGAACAGAGTCTCTAACAGCATGTCCAGCGTAATCTTCTGTCTGGGTGTTCTTGGACACACTACACCAGCATCATTGGTCAGTTTTGGGCAGGTCTGGCTCGGACCCCTGTGCTGACAGCCACAGGAAAAAGACAGCCTGCAGGTTGCTGACAGTACATGTCACAGCACGTGTCGAGGGCAGAGGGCAGATGATTGCGGAGTGTTTGGCTCCAGGACCACCAGCTTATGAATATTCTAAGCCCAGCCAGCTCAGCACATCATAATGTGGAGCACATTCAAGATTCACACTCTCTGGCCAACACAGACAACCCTCAATATGTTCAATGCTGCCTCTAGACCAGCAGAAAATCAATCAATCAATAAATAGATAGAACAGTTTTTCCTATAATATTTTTTCTTCTGGAGAAAGTCTTATTTGTTTTATTTCGGCTAGAATAAAAGCAGTTTTAATTTTTTTTTTAAAGCATTTTAAGGTCAATATTATTAGCCCCCTTAAGCAATGATTTTTTCTCCGATTGTCTACAGAACAAACCATCTTTATACAATGACTTGCCTAATTACCCTAACTTGCCTAATTAACCTAGTTAAGCCTTTAAATGTCACTTTAAGCTGAATACTAGTATCTTTTCAAAATATCTAGTATAATATTATGTACTGTCATCATGACAAAGGTAAAAGAATTCAGTTATTAGAAATTAGTTATTAAAACTATCATGTTTAGAAATGTGTTGAAAAAATCTTCTTTCCGTTCAACAGAAATTGGGGGAAAAAATATACAGGGGGGCTAATAATTCAGACTTTATCTGTATATATTTTTAATAGTAATCACAGTATTTAATTTCAACATTAACCTGTCCTAAAGAGATGGGTTGGCGCAATGTTTGGAGCACAGCAAGTCTATTCTTAGTTAAATTATGAAGACCGACACTCAAAGATCATCCTCCACGTTCAGTCGTCACTGATATTTATTTTTAATCTACGCAAGTTCCGAAAAGGTGTCAGAAAGTTTAACATGGTGCTGTAAAATCGATCTGCTGCAACTGACGCTATTGCTGTGTTGTTAATCTAGCGTAATCACCCCAGGGATCACAATCCAATGGAAATTAAAAATATATATATTTTGTTAGTTAATTGATTTTTGGAAATCACCAAGCAACCCCCACACCTCATTTTCATGTGAATCAACCCCCACTTTGGGAGCCACTGCTATATTGATCAAATCTTTGCTGGAGAATCTGCTGAGCGGAATCTACTACATGAATTCTGTTTTGGTTTTTTTAAATAATTTATTTATAGGAATTTTTAATACATTTAAAAAATTTATTATATAGATTTTGACTTTCTTGCATTTCTCAGCTTCGAACCTGAGTTCCAATAGGATCTCAAGTCATAGCCAAACACTTTACTGCTTAGCCACAATGGTTATATGAATTCTGATGTTTGATAGTATGTTTTTGTTTTTCAAGTAAAGTTCCAATGACCTAAAGCTATTTTTTAGCAGCAACAGCACATCAATGAGGAAAGACAGAATCAGAATGGACAGATTTTGGCTTCAAACTCTTAAGTATTAAACTTGAAGCGGTAACACTGTAGAAAATAGTGCATTAGTTCATGTTAGTGTTTCATGTTTTTACTAACATTAAGTATGAATAATCTTATAAAGCATGATTGAGGGCGGCATGGTGGCTCAGTGGTTATCACTGTCACCTCACAGCAAGAAGGTCGCTGGTTCGAGTCCCGGCAGGGCCAGTTGGCATTTCCATGTGGAGTTTGCTCCAGTTTCCCCCACAGTCCAAAGACATGCGCTATAGGTGAATTGGATGAACTAAATTGGCCGTAGTGTGTGTGAACGTGAGTGTGTATGGGTGTTTCCCAGTACTGGGTTGCGGCTGAAGGGGCATCTGCTGCGTAAAACATATGCTGGAATAGTTGGTGGTTCATTCCGCTGTGGCGACCCCTGATAAATAAGGGACTAAGCCGAAGGAAAATAATAATATCATTCCAGTATAACTAAATCTGTCCACCTTTAGGTTGCAGTATAAGAGTCTTTTGATATTAAAGATAAGAGTAACTGATGTATTGTTAGACTCTGAATACAAGTGTACAAGTTTGAAATAGTATTGTTTTAAAATAAAAGTTTTTTTTTTTTTTTTTACAAATATCATAAATTATTCATTCTAAAAGATGTAAATGTTGTGGAATGTGGCAAATTGTGGATGATTACAAACACAAATGCAAACCACTTCACCACAACCTGTCTAGTTTAGTTTGAACTGAAGTTAATTTGAGTTAATTTAGTTAATTTGAAGACTCTTTAAAATGTAGTACATTTTTACAGTATAACGTAATTTTAAATAATAATAACAATAATAATAATTCATATTATTGTATTTTACAAATTCTGAACTTGCTAAAATGTTAGAATTCTGTTCAGAAAATTTCATAGAGAACATAATTGTAATTTGTGCTGAATTAATCACTAATACTTCTAAATCTATCAAAATTCTGGAAAAATCTAAGAAATAATTAGAATTTTAGCAAAAATAAATAAATAAATGACACATTTCCCACAGTGCCAGTTTACACAATCTGGACCAACTCTGTCCTGGTTATAAAAAGATCAATTTATCTTACAGTCCTGACCTCAACAAAGTCACGAGGGTCCCTTGACATAATTTTTTCCAACTATCAATAAATAATGTTTTAAATGTTGGCCGAGCTCTTCCTTTAAAGGAGTTCCCAGAGGCAGGGTGTAAATTTTCGTGTTGACTAGGCAGAACCAAAATAGATTAATTGGCCCATTTGCAGCCTAACCGGTTTTGAAATGCAGCTCATTGCGATGTCACAGTGAATCAAGTTGACAGAAGAGCATTTTCATCTCCGCATTTATAAAGGGCAACACGCAAACCAACGTTTTCAAACATAAGGAGATTTTATCCAAGTTCAGGGCAACATGCTGTACTTAAGACACCCATTCCAGCATTCTTTGCCCCTCCACCCCACACTTACGCCCCCCCGACCGTCCGACTAACACCACCCGTGAGCGAGATCTGTCCAGCATAGCATTTTACCATCTGTCAGCATCATCAGCCTGTGGATGCCAATCACGCCCTGTCAGTCCCCGGCGATACCACCTCCCTCAGCCAATCGCTGAGCAGTATTACCAAGAAATGCGTCCACCAATCAGGAGCCAGTGCCTCATCCACCTGTCTCTGTCCTCACATGGAAATCTATGCCTGGCCAAATGCACTTACACACACACGCATACACACACATGCTTTCAGACTCTTTGGATATAATTGCAGAATTTTTTATATATAATATATACAGGTTTTTTTTCATTGTTATTTTATTTAACATTTAAAGTTCAACTTAAACTAATCATTGATTGATTAACTAATAAAGGTATTCATTAAAAAAGCAAAGGTAAATAAAGGTAAAAAGTGAAGCATAGAAAGTTCAACTCCAACACCAACTTACACACGCGCACACACGAAAATTTCAGACTCTTTGAATATAATTATTGAATTTTTAATGCCACAAATTTGAATTTATGCAGACAAAATGGATTTTATTTCATTTAACATTTAAAGTTTAACTTAAACTAAATCAAGGCCCATTAGTTTAGTAAAGACCTTGAAATACTTTAAGCCAAACTATTTTTGGCAATCAACAATCAAATTCAGTTGAGCCAACTAATAAAGGTATTCATAAAAAAATAAAGGTAAATAAAGGTAAAAGTGAAGCATAGAAGAAAAAAGAAACAATTTAATTACAAAAAACTAAAAATCGAAAGTTCAACTACAACATCAACTTACGCACACACACAACACTTACAGACACTTTGGATATAATTATCACATTTTAAATGCAACAAATTAGATTTTTTATTTACATTTTATTTTATTTAACATTTAAAAGTTCAACTTAAGCTAATCAAGGCCCATTAATACACTACAAAAACCTTGTAATAATTGCTAGCACGTTTTCTGTAATTTTACAGACTTATTTCTCTATATATTATTTAAGCACGCTATTTGCAATCTGATAATAATAGTCATACATGTTTAAAGGTTTTGAAAAGGCTCATCAAGATTGGACTTATTTGAACAAAAACAAATGCAGTAATATTGTGAAAAAAATACATCTGTCGGTAACTTTTTCCATTTTATCATAATTTATGTCCAATGATCTAAAGCAATTTTTTTTAGCAACAGCACATCAATGAGGAAAGACCAACATAGGCTCATTCTGAAAACGTACCCCTATATACATTTCTGGAGATCCCGAATTATGTAGCCAATTATGCAGTCTCTAAAACGAACGCTATGGGGCGGTATGATGCCGTTCCTTTTCGCACTTACCAGCTGACCGCTTACCTCCGTGTGGACAGCTTTTCCGCTGTTACCAGTTTGTCCAGTGGCCCGCCGCATACGTCGGCAGACTTGAGACGCAGAAAGGAGTTGACCACAACGACGTGATTGAAGTCCGACGAAGAACAATTCAAGAAAGTAGGTAAGACAAAAACAAAAGCCAAAAAATATAATAAACAAGTAAATAGCAGGGTGAGAATGTGGTAAAATCTGAAAACTGATATCAGGCGGCCGCGAGGGCTTTTCTTTTTCTGCATTGCTTTTGAAAACACCTTCGGTTGGGTTTAGGAAAGGCGGTGGGCGGGTCAACCGGTGCTTTTGAAAACACTATAGGTTGAGTTTAGGGAAGGAGGAGGGTGGGTCAGTCGATCGGTCAGTCAGACGACAGCGGCCTCTGGTGAATTTACGTGAGAAGAGCAGGCGTGAATGGCACTCGCAACAGAAATTTGAGATCTCAAAAAGCGTACCCAGCGGCCTGGTGGATTCGCAAAAACAGAACTAGAAACTAAAAAAAGTGCCTCCTCGGGACGTATTTGGTGCTCTCCAGAAATGTACACAGGGGTACATTTTCAGAATGAGCCTGGGTTGGGAAAGACAGAATCAGAATGGATAAATTTTGTCTTCAAACTCTTAAGTATCAAACATGAAGCGGTAACACTATAGAATAATGGTCCATTGATTCATGTGTTTACAACATTAAGTATGAAAAATCTTACAACGCATGTATTAATCTTACCGTAGTTCCACATTTACTAATTATTAAAATCCAAAGTTGTGCTTGTTAACGTTAGTTAATGCAATGTGAGTTAACATGAATGAACACTATTTAACTTAAATAATATTTACTAATGTTAACGAAGATGAATAAATACAGTAATAAATGTATTACTAATTGTTTGTTCACGTTAGTAAATACATAATGGACCATTATTTTAAAGTGTTACCCATGAAGCTTGATGTATTCAGCTTATAAGCAAAACCCACAATGCAGATGATCTACTCTATAAGATCTCTCGGCAAGATGCATTAAAGAAAAAAAACAAGGCCGCATTTGCACTCCCACAGAACGGAAACACACTTTATCAAGTGGCCATTAGAGTAATGACTGCAAATGCAGAAGATTACGGGAAAACCTGTGAACAGCTGCCACATACTGAAGGAAGTCAGAGGATGTGTGTGAGAAAACGGTTTGAAAGCAGGCGCCGCAGTGCTGTTTCATCCATACTGGATTTAATAAAGACTCGCAGACTGTCAGAGAAGACAAACGAGGAAATGGAGGATGAAACTGCATTGTGACTTTTCCGCCGTTGTGCCATTTGCACACATGCAGAGCTGGCAAAAAGACAAGACACCACAGCTGTACGCAGCCGGACGGGAGCTCGTGCCAATGGAGAAACACTACATGTTACCAAGACAAAAGGATAGTATTTAGAGGATTTTTACTTAGTTTTGGGCTTTAACGTTTAGTTTTGGAGCCCACTGGGTTTTATCCTGAGGATGAAAAGATTCTGAAATATTTTGCAGAAGAAAGTGAGTCTAATGACGTGAGGGTGAATTTTTAATTTCAGATGAACTATTTCCTTCAGCGTTACTTAAAGGATATTCACACAAAGGATTTAAAGGACTTTACTTAAAGGATATTCACCCAAAAATTTTTACCTTTGCCATGATGACAGTACATAATATTTTACTAGATATTTTTCAAGATACTAGTATTCAGCTTAAAGTGACATTTAAAGGCTTAACTATGTTAATTAAGTTTGGTAAAGGCAAATCAGGCAAGTCATTGTATAATGATGGTTAATTCTGTAGACAATCAGGGGAAAAAATTACTCAAGGGGGCTAACAATATAAAAACTGCTTTTATTCTAGCCGAAATAAAACAAATAAGACTTTTTCCTTGCTCTGTTAAACATAATTTGCGAAATATTTGAAAAAAATATATATTTTATCTAAAAATATTATTTAATGATCTGGTGAAGAACAAAATGCCATCTCTTCCTTCAATGGCTCAAAAGGAGCACATTCATAACAACTTTTAATTTCCGGCTCCTGTCCCTTTAAGAATCCATGTAATTTTGTGCATCTAAAAATGAAATAAATCCAAAAATGGCACTTTCTCAGGTTTTAGCTAATGAGATGCTTTTATTATGCTTTAAAGCATATTGGTGATGAAGTTTGCACATACACACACACAATGAGCTTGCACTTTGCACTTCTTTAAATAAGCCCTGTTAAAATAAAGTTAGTGCAGCAGTAAAGCCTGAGAATATCAGCGTTTGGCAGACCGCCTGCTCGAGTCCAACAACAGCCATATCGGAATCATCTCTCAAACAAACACAATATGATATTAGTTAGCATAATATTAATAGTATAATATTAATAGAATATTTTATAAGTAAACAGAATAATGTTCATATTATTCGCTGTGGAATATATACCTAAAAATTATTATACTCATGTTTGTTTATTTATATAGCGCTTTTAACAATGTAGATTGTGTCTACATTGTAAAAAGCAGCTTAACATAGAAGTTCTAGTCAATTGAAACAGTCAGTCCAGTTTTCAGAGTTGAAGTTGAGTTCAGTTCAGTTCAATGTGATTTAAATTTCACTGCTGAATGTCCAAACACTGAGGAGCAATCCATCGATGCGCAGCTCCACAAGTCCCATATATACTGTATATATATATACTGTATAGATTTTTTCGCATGTCACTGTATTTCAAATGATAAGTTGCATGTCTGTTTTAAAGAACCTCCATTCAAAAGAACTAACAATAAGGTTATAATATAATGTAATAATAGAATATTTAGGTATAATAAGGTTGCGCTTCATATAATCCATATACATAATAAAAACTGCCAGAGGTATTTTGTGCTTTATTTTTATTTGTCATGAAAATAATGTGACGCTTGGTGTTTTAACATGATATTAATGTCACAAGCGCAAATCTGTATCCAAAGCTGTTTTTTCATTCACTCCGCTTTTGTTCCTCCAGATTATTTTCTCTTTGTTTTCCCAACAGTACATTAATAATTAATGTACGTCTGTAATATTGCTGCAAAAAGGCTCGTTTCCAGTTTTTAGGATTATTCACGTTCTCACGAAAGTAATCAATTAAGTTTTAATATTCAATAGATGAACTGTGAGGAGAATAATGACACCAAGTTTTATAAAACAAATCACTTTGCTTACAGTTTAACAGAACTCACTCCCATAATTCAAGCAAAGCATCATGGGACACAGGATAAATTAGAGGACAATGTTTTTAGAAATTTGGTTTTGTATAGTGTTTTCACTACATCACACAAATAATCGCTACGTAGTCAATTCCCATGTCCATCATTTCTTTTTTTTTGGCAACCAAAACTGTTGTTCCTGCATCCACCAGCAGGGGAGGCTAACATGACCATGCGCCACAAATAAACTGAATTTAGGATCACACTCATGCCTGACGCTAACTTTGCATCTGGGGCCCATTTGCAGCCATTTAATTACTACCGGCCATTACTAGAGGCCCCGACATCACTTCCTCCCCCACTGGGCCCATCGATTAGTCCAGATCATCTGATGAGCGCTTCCAGCAGATGACAGCCTGATCTCACTGAGGTTATGAGCTGTTATTAATATGCTTTTTGAGGATCGGACGCACATCGGATTCTCCCATTTATCATACAGGCAACACAGGGCTCATGAAACTGGACACCGGCTCTTAGACACACACACGTCCTCTATTAGAGCGTCTGTCTGCATCTCTGCGAAAGCTCAAAGCTCTTATGAGATAACATGGGCTAAAGCGTACTGATAGCAGCTGCTGAGAATAGAGCAGTGATGGACTGTTTGTTTCCACAGATCCACACTGGGACAATGATTCAAGCAGAAACCCTTTGAGAATAGGGCAACCAAAAAAATGTTGAAGTCTGCATGAACCAGAAGATGCGACCATTTTTTTTTTTTCGTATTCTGACGCAAATCCTAGAGAAACGAATATTAAATGAGAAAACAGTGGGCGTGGCTTGTTTTTTCTACTGCGAGCTGATTGTATGTAGTAAAGTAGGCATTTCATTCAGAAAGATCGGGAAAAGGGTTTCAGGAGAGTTATTACAACCTAACACACACCTCCTCACCATTTCTGTTTGTTGTCAAAACTGACAGTTGGAGGGGCGTGGTTAAGGATGTTAGCCACGCCTAATACCTCAGACAGACATAATCTGAGAATTGAACTGAAAACAAACAGATTTCAATTTTAGATTACAAGGGCAAACCTTTGTTTTTTCTTAATGGCATGCACAGATGTGGGCGTCACGGTGGCACAGTGGGTAGCACAATCGCCTCACAGCAAGAAGGTCGCTGCTGGGTCAGTTGGCATTTCTATGTGGAATTTGCATGTTCTCCCCATGTTCGCGTGTGTTTCCTCCGGGTGCTCCAGATTCCCCCACAAGTCCAAAGACATGCGCTATAGGTGAATTGAATAAGCTAAATTGGCCGTGGTGTATATGTGTGAATGCAAGAGTGTATGGGTGTTTCCCAGTGTTGGGTTGCAGCTGGAAGGGCATCCGGTGTGTAAAACATATGCTGGATAAGTTGGCGGTTCAATAGTATATATATATATTACTCATGAACAGTATTCATGACTGTAAGTGAACCCCTGAACTAGAGTCAATATAGGCTCATTCTGAAAACGTACCCCCGCATACATTTCTGGAGATTGCAAATTATGTAGCCAGAGGTACGTATGGCTGCATTTCGTCTTTAAAATGAATGCTACGGGGCGGTATGACACCTTTCCTTTTAGTGCTTACCAGCTTTTAGTGGCTTTTCCGCTGTTACCAATTTGTCCAGTGGCTCGCCGCGTACGTCGGCGGACTTGTGACGTGGAGCGGAGTTGACCGCGATGACGGGGTTCGAGTACGGTGAAGAACAGTTCAAGAAAACAAGTGAAACAAAAACAAAAGGCAAAAAATTAAATAAACAAGTAAATAACAGGGTGAGAACGTGGTAAAATCTGAAAACTGATATCAGGCGGTCGCAAGGGCTTTTCTTTTTCAATCAGTGCTTTTGAAAACACTATCGGTTGAGTTTAGGAAAGTAGGAGGGTGGGTCAGTCGATCAGTCAGTCAGTCGACAGCGGCCTTTAGGGGATTTACGTGAGAAGAGCAGGCGCGAATGGCACTCGTGAGAGAAAATTGAGATCTGAAAAAATTTACAGTGGCCTCTGGTGAATTCGCGAAAACAAAAACTGAAAAAAACTTATTTGGTGCTCTACAGAAATGTATATAGGGGTACGTTTTCAGAATGAGCCTGGGTTGACTAGAGTCATTCACTTGAAACTTTTCTTACACAATGATATAAAAGTTCAAATACTTCCCAGTAACTTGTCGATTGCATCATTGAAATGGCAGGTCTACCTGAGTTCTTGTTGGTGTGTGTGTGATGTTTTGGGTGTTATGTAAGACAGACTGTGGGTGGACATGAGTCACCCCGACCCTTAAAATGTCTAAATGACTCACTCTTCATACATCTGCCTGATATTTACATTGTGAATGAACAGGAATAGCCCGCACCTTCACACGTCCCACCCCGCAGACAATCACCGCCAACCCAGCAGATGTGTCATCCGCTCGCTCACACTGCCTCCAGAGGAAGCGCTTTCTGTCATCTTCAGCTAATGACACCAGAAGCGCAGGATTGGCTTCCCCACCGTGATAAACGAAACAAACAATGTTTGCTCACTGAGTTTGAGTCAGAAAGAGCCGTGGGGAAACACTGCAGCAAAAACCTTAAGGAAATGGATTGGGAACGTAGATTTTTGAGCTTTTTGTTGTTCTAACTAAAAGCATCTATAATTATTATTTATAAATCATGACGTCAATTTCTGTCTTAAAATCTAATTCCCTTGAAGTGGGTTTTTAAAATAGCTGCTAACAAAAATTACATACAGTTAGAGTCCAAATTATTAGCAATCCTGTTTTTTTTTTTCTTTTTCAAATATTTCCCAAATTATGTTTAACAGAGCAAGGAATTTTTCACAGTATTTCCTATAATATTTTTTCCTCTGGAGAAAGTCTTATTTGATTTATTACTTACTGTTACTATGCTAATACTACTTAACGTTCTCGCCTAAGTGCATACGCTTCAACAACCTTGATAATGATGCTGTTGAAACACTAATGCTACTATGCTAATGTTATATCATCCATCACAAACTCCTTGTGGCATTTGTAATCCTTGTTACACCCTGCTAATATGCTAATGCTACTATGCTTCCACTAACCATGTAGAATTAGTCATGCTTACAGTATATACAGCTTTGTTAGCGAATCGTTGAAAAGACTAATGCAACTATGCTAATGCTACGTCATCAAGCACAAACATTTTCTTGTGGTATTTCATCCTTATGTTAACAAACTTTAATAAAACATTATAATATATTATAATATAATATAATAAATATATAACATTATATATTATAATAAAGCGCTAAAGTGCACAAACGCTCTATAAACAAACACACAAATGCTAATTCGTCACAGAACGCAAGATCTTCGATTGGTTAGCTTGGTTAGTCTTGCTGCCTTACATTTTGTAGTTGAATCAAGCTAACGTTTTTAGTTATCTCAACTTACACAAATCAAACTGACTAAAAATATTAAGCTAACCTTTGTAGAACTTAAAAAATTGAGTTGAAACCTATTAACTTATTGAAATAGTTAAAGCAACATAAAAATATTTGTTGTCTCGCCTTTGTCATTTCATTTTTTACAGTGCAGTAGCATTACACACATTTCCAGCATAAATAAAAAACACAGGCGAAGAACCTCGACACCTTACAAGAAACCCCGCGGCCTGCTAGCGTTTCGGAAGTGTTATTGTCAAAGTAGCACAGACAAATGCAAAAATATAAATGCTCCCAACGGAGTCTGCTACACTCTGTTCAAACAACTTATTAAAAATGAGCTGAAACAACCCAACTCTTAAGTTATTTTGAGACAACTTAATTGTTTTAGGTTCAATCCACTTAAATTAGTAAAAATTAATAAGTTAACTTAATTCCTTCATGTTTTCCCAACACAAATTGATGGTGTGGAACCCAGCATTTTTTACCATGTACGTGCAAGGTATGCGCCGTGGGGTACGACAATCACTCGACGCAGAAGTATACATCAGGCTTTATTCAGAATCTTGTTAACAACATGAGTATTGACTAAAGAAACATTAATGTTACTATGAATACCGTCAATTTAGCAAAATTGAGTGAACAAGACTTAAGAGTTGAAATAATTAATATTCCTCAGCAAAGCAGACAAGTTTATTGTCATGTCTACCACTTTTTTCCCCAAAGATCCTACATCCCTAATCTAATTTTGTTGCTAATGTGGTGAGGAGTTTTTCTGGCATGGCCGGCTGAGTTTGTGTTACGAAGAAGATCATATGGAGCTCCAGAGAAAGACAAGCTGTCACAGAGTCTGTAAAGTCACTGTCAAACAGGGCTTGCCTGTTGCCGCAGAGCCCTCTAAATTAATCTTGAAGCCCTCCAAGTATGTGTGTGGTCTATGATATAGTTCAGCCTGGACAATAATAAAGGACAGATCATACATTGTAGATAATTCTTCAAATTAAAAACCATTAAAACCGACCACCAGTAAGAAATATACCTAGGTGTCGACAACAGATTATTGGGTAATTATTCCAGGTATTTCGATCCTCCTGATTTATCAAAGTTGCTGAACAATAGCTCCCGGAGTCCTGGCAGTGATCAAAAGATGACCTATTTTCAACTGTCAGCAAGTCAACAAAAGTACGCGTTATTGGCCAGGACGGGGTCACGTGATCAGAGACGAACATGCCGTGAGGAATATCAGGCATTGCCATCCATTAACATGGGCAGCAGTTAACATCTAAAATTACAAATGGCGAGTAGTAAAATTATATATCAACCCCTGCTGTTCTCTTCCCTTCAGCACACCTGCTGGTGAATTGCAGGCATTGCGTGGTAACTTATACACCGAACACCTGGCCCAGACCATGTGACCTCTTAGCGCAACCTGCTAGCAAGACCGTCGTCTCTGTTTCAGATGTGGATGAACATTATACTGGATCAGTATGGAAAAAAGAAGGCTATGCGTCTAATATGTGGATCTGTATCTTAATACACCACAAATCACCAAGCGCTTGTCAGAGTTTGAAAAAAGATGAATTTAGTTCCTTGTACGACATCTTAGCTTTCTTTGGAGGTGTCAATGACCACTGCATATGATCAGAAGAAAACAGGTGGAGACAGTATAGAATTGATGGAGTAGAGATGTTTAGACAGGCGTCTAGTAGTTTGGAGTTTGTCGCTTAACCAATGTGAAATGGCATTTGTGACAAATTTAATGAAAACAAAATGTAAAGTCAGAAATTAAACCAACTGTATAGAGTGTATTGGTGCCCTCACTTTTCAGTTGTGAAAGTCTCTGAAGATATTTTCCGTTATGGATATTAAATATTATTTTAAATAGTTATAAGTAGGCCCACACAGAATCTGCCCATACAGAAATCCGCCGATTTTTAGCCCCTCATTGAGTCTATTTATTTACTTGCTTAAATGTGAGTACATATATATTTTATTTCCGTTTTTAATTAATTTCAGTAATATTCTAGACTATAGGCAGCAGTAACGCGGTCGGTGTACCGGTCCGTTGTGGTAAAGAAGGAGCTGAGCCGAAAGGCAAAGCTCTTGATTTACAGGTCAATATACATTCCTACTCTCACCTATGGTCATGAGGTTTGGGTCATGACTGAAAGGACAAGATCTCGGATACAAGCAGCCAAAATGAGTTTCCTTCGCAGGGTTGCAGGGCGCACCCTTATAGATAAGGTGAGGAGCTCGGTCACCCGGGAGGAGCTTGGAATAGAGCCGCTGCTCCTCCACATCGAGAGAAGTCAGCTGAGGTGGCTCGGGCATCTGTTTCAGATGCCTCCTGGACGCCTACCTAGGGAGGTGTTCCAGGCATGTCCCACCCGGAGGAAGCCTCGGGAAAACCCAGGACACTCTGGAGGGACTATGTCCCTCGGCCGGCCTGGGAATGCCTCAGGATCCCCCGGAGGAGCTGGAGGAAGTGTCTGGGGAGAGGGTTCCCTCCTGAGACTGTTGCCCCCACAACCCGGCCCGGGAAAAGCGGATAAAAAAAATGGATGAAAAAAATAAAAATAAATAAATGCCGAAATATAAAATTGTTTATTTAAAGATGTCGGATGTATCTACAGAAAAATATATTTGAAGTTTATTGAAAAATATACATACAGTTGAAGACAGAATTATTCGCCATCCTGCAAATTTTTCTTTTCTTTTTCAAATATTTCCCAAATGATGTTTAACAGAGCAAGGAATTCTTCACAGTATTTCCTATAATATTTTTTCTTCTGGAGAAAGTCTTATTTGTTTTATTTCGGCTAGAATAAAAGCAGTTTTTATTTTAAAACATTTTAAGGTCAACGTATTAGGTATTAAGGTATTATTAGCCCCCTTAAGAAATATATATTTTTGATTGTCTACAGAACGTACCATCGTTATACATTGATTTGCCTTATTAATCTAATTAACCTAGTTAAGCCTTTAAATGTCACTTTAAGCTGAATACGTGTCTTTAAAAATATCTAGTATAATATTCTGTACTGTCATCATGGCAAAGACAAAAGAAATCAGTTATTAGAAATAAGTTATTAAAACTATTATGTTTAGAAATGTGTTGAAAAAAAATCTTCTCTCCGTTAAAAAGAAATTGGGGGAAAAAAATATACAGGAAGGCTAATAATTCAGGAGGGCTAATAATTCTGACTTCAACTGTATATGAAAATCTGAAATTGTGCTTGAATGCAATAACTACAATCCTATGAAGCGAAATACAAAACTGTTCATTTAAAGTCGTCCGATGTATCTACAGAAAAATATATTTGAAGTTTACTGAAAAATATACATATATATAGAAGATTGGAAATTTAAAGGTGAATTCCAGCCAGACCTATTTTTTTTCCCCAATTTGCCAATCTGTTTTAAGCACTTGAAACTTTGTTTTGGCCTTATTAGAAAATGTCACACCAATCTGTTCTTTAGTTTTGCTCTAAGTACATCAAGTCCTTTAGTAACCAAGTAAAAAATTTATTCCATGTCATTCTGCAGCACAAACAATAATAATATATTTTCCTTCATTAACAAAATGAAAATGAGCATTTATGCTGTTATTTATATATATATATTTATTTACTTAAAATTTCACCAATCCATTCCACAAAACTACACTGAACTTCTCTTAAAGTCAACTCTCCAAATGCAATAAGAACATCTTTCGATTCTGTCTGTGCCTCGTAAATCGAAGTCATATATCAAAGCATATGCTGTCAGTCTATTATTAGCGCCCGCCGTTCTCTGTCACCATGTCGGAGCTGCACCTCGTAGATGTCCAGTTTTATTTGTACTGTATGTTAATCATGTGCTTTAGATTGGAGGGCCAAGTGGTCCCGTCTGCTGACAGGAGACAGTGTTCCCACATAGGCCTCTTTGGTTTCACTCGTTTCTAAAGGCTGTCCAGAGGAATGAAAGCTTGGTAGCTTGGTAAATTTTCTAGGGCTCAGCAATATGGCCAAAAACAAATAAACAAAAAACAAGTAAATCTCTCTATTTTTTTTGGCAGATTTTAATTTATAGAGTAATTCTTAGTATTTTTCATGTTTTATTTATTTGGATTTTTTTTAACTATATTTATTTTACATTTGTATTTCCTGTTCAGTGTTGTCCAATGAAACAATGTTTGCATCAATTGCAACATACAATCATCACCTTTCCAATACAGCCCAAACAGTGAAGCATGGTGGTGGCCGTATCATGCTGTGGGGGTGTTTTTCAGCTGCAGGGACAGAACGACTGGTTGCCATCAGGGAAAGATGAATGCAGCCAAGTACAGGGATATCCTGTACGAAAACCTTCTCCAGAGTGCTCAGGACCTCAGACTGGGCCGAAGGTTTACCTTCCAACAAGACAATGACCCTAAGCACACAGCTAAAATAATGAAGGAGTGGCTTCACAACAACTCTGTGACTGTTCTTGAATGGCCCAGCCAGAGCCCTGACTTAAACCCAATTGAACAACTCTGTAGAGACTTAAAAATGGCTGTCCACCAACATACCATCCAACCTGACAAAGGATCTGCAAGGAGGAATGGCAGAGGATCCCCAAATCCAGGTGTGAAAACCTTGTTGCATCTTTCCCAAAAAGACTCATGGCTGTATTAGATCAAAAGGGTGCTTCTACTAAATACTGAGCAAAGGGTCTGAATACTTAGGACCATGTGATATTTCAGTTTTTCTTTTTTAGTAAATCTGCAAAAATGTCAACAATTCTGTTTTTCTGTCAATATGGGGTGCTGTGTGTACAATAATGAAGAAAAAATTTACTTAAATGATTTTAGGAAATGGGTGCAATATAACAAAGAGTGAAAAATTTAAGGAGGTCTGAATACTGTCCGTACCCACTGTAGTTTATGTAACCATCTAGGCTACACTGCACATTTTATAAAAAAATAAAAAATAAAAAAGGTTAAAATTCATGACTTAACACTTTTACATTTAAATTAAACTATAAGCGAAAGTTAAATTCATCAAACTGTTTTGATAGGAAAATTTAAGTATTTTCATGACATTCTAAGATTTACAGATGGTGAATATACAGTATATGTGAATTTTAAGGGTTAAATTAAAACTCATATCATTCTAAACTCCTGAGACTTTTGTTCATCTTCAGACCACAAGATATTTTAGATGAAATTTGAGAGCTCTCTGATTGTCATTGACAGCAAGAGTCACAGGATAATCAAAGTTCAAAAATGAACATTCTCAACACAGTAATATTATGAAACTATGAGAACACATTTTTTGTGCACCCAATTCTTTTTTTATTTAACACCCTGAAATAATTTAAAAGACAGAAGTTCTGTAGTTCAGTTGGGCAATTATTTTTCCTTATTCTCCAGCTTCCTTCTGTGGAGTTCCCCAGGGATCAGTTTTGGGGACCATTTTATTCTCTTTATATACATTGAAAAAAATGATTCAAAGATGATTCCTTGGGTTTACACATTTTTAAGTGGTTGTAAACAATTTATTTGGGCTGAATTTAAACAAACAAATTAAGTTGAACATTACTAAATTGAATTTGTTTGTTTAAATTCAACCCATATAAACTGTTTGCAACAATTCTGCAGACATTTTTTTCAGTGTATGCTTCTGCTTAGTTCTTTTAGTCGTAAACAAAATGTTCCATGCCATTTTTATGCTGATGATGTACAACTTACTGCTAGCAAGTGATTGTGAGAAGTCAAATGCTTTAATGACTCGCTATCATGATAACGTTCTCCAGTTAAATGAGGCAGAATGCCTAATGCCTACAGAATGCCTAATTTGGTCCTATCACCACATCCATGTTAACCAGTGTTAAAAAATTTCACAATTTTCACAAACAATAAAAAACCTGGGAGTGGTCTTCGGTTCAGAGCTTAAATTTGATAAATAGGTAAACTCTGTGGTAAAGGAAGGTTTTCCAGCTAAGAAATATTGCAAACATATATTGTTGTTAATGTTTGAGGATTTGAAGCATGTTATGCATGCTTTTATTATTATGTCAAGATCGGAC
This sequence comes from Danio jaintianensis, assembly GCA_903798115.1. Lineage (NCBI taxonomy): Eukaryota > Metazoa > Chordata > Actinopteri > Cypriniformes > Danionidae > Danio > Danio jaintianensis. The sequence goes on along the minus strand of CAIGQV010007757.1, from coordinate 5,668,433 downwards.
TATTGTAATTCCTTGCATCTTGGGATTCCTGCTGTTCTTTTGAATCATCTTCAATTATTACAAAACGCAGCAACCAGACCTTTGACAAGTTAGTGTTTCTTCAGTGCTAGCCTCCTTGCAATGGTTGCCTATTAATTTTAGAGTTCATTTTAAGGCTTTGCTGTATGTTTTTGAAGCCTTGCATCGTCTAGTGTCTGAAAACATTTTAGACATCATTCAGATTTATTCTACAAACCAGCCATTGAGGTCATCCCAACTTTTTTATTAAAGGTCCCAAAATTCCACTTAATGTCTAAAAGGTGACTAGGTCATTTTAAAGCACTTTTAAGAGAGAACTTACTTACCCTGGCTTTTGGTGTGAGCTATTGTGAGCTGGTGTATTTGTTGATGTGTGTTTGTAGTGTTTATGTCATCCTGTTTCTATGTTTTGTTGTTTCAGCTCTCTTTATTTCATTTTTTAAATGTGCTAGAATACAAGAAATAAACATAAACATGAACATAAAAAGTGCAAGTAGCCAGTCAGAAAATCTGATGCTTCGAAATGTACTTGTTTATTATATATTACGATTTATTTTAGAGCCCTTAAAATAAAGCATGACTCCTGTTTAGGAAAATTGTATTATGTAGAAAGCATATTGCCTCATACTATGTCGTTTTTAAAAATACATCGATATATCTTACAAACTCAATATACTGCCTAGCCATAACATTTCTTAAAAACCTGACCGATTTCTCATGTTTCCTTGATGGAAATAGCACATTTGTGACTCTTGAACTTTCTTTTGAACAGGCCACATGTGTTTTAGCTGGACTTTAAGTACCATTTTATGGCTTTATTGAAGCCCAGAGAAGAGAGAATGTGTGAAAACATCATAAAGCCCAAAGCAACGAAAGGAATATTTAGCAGAGCACTTAGCACCCCGAACACTTACAGGCCTATACTATAACCCTATAAACATTTCATAGAGAAATTCACGCCACTAACTACCGCGAACGCACGAGGTGAGAGAAATTGAATCTACCTCGAGCAGAAACACCTCTTTTCATGAAAACGGCTTACAGATATTCCCAGATTGCGATGGTGTCAAGTACGAGAGAATGATAATAGGTTGTTTACAAGAAAGCCTATTAATAATTGTGATTAAAATAATTGGCATAACCGATTTAGCTACAGTGAGTCATATCATCATCCTGAAACTTAGACAAGCTGGAGAATTTCAATATTATTATATCTGATTCAGTATTATCTCATTTAAAACATAATATTTGTAATATAGCTTAATAATTTGAATCACATGTAGTTTGTGGAGAAAATTACTTGTTTTTCTAATGACTCTGTAGACAGCCTGAACCATTGGGTTAAAATTTCAATAAAAAAATTCAATAAAATGTGGGTTGAAAAGCATATTTGAGATTGCAGTCCGAGATTATGATGTTAAATACAGGTGTAAAAAGGCTCTAAAGCTTGTACACTTCTGACCACTTTCAGAGGTAGTGGAAAACTGCATTTAATACATTTGGAGACAAGATAGCAGGAGACAATTCCTGAACAAGCAGAGTCTTGGATGTTAATTTAATAAATCAGTTCATGAATCAAAGTGAATAATTCATTTGTGAACTGTACTGTTCTGATAGCATCTTTTCTTATAATCCCTGATTCAAATGATCTTTTCATAGTGAGATCTTTTCGTAGCGGTGCATTTATGCTTCTGCGTCCTGTTTTGCTCTGCAACCACTTCCGAAACGCTAGCTGGCAGTAGGTTATGTTCCTGTGTCGAGTTTCTTCGTGGGTGCTTTTTTTTTTTTCTGAACGTTACCTTAATGTACAAGTAGCTAAAACTCGCTCAACAACCTAAAACGCATAATATGTGACCAATTCTCACCAATTCAAATGATCCACTTACGGTGAATTTGCAGTTCATGACTCATTGATTCAAATGATCCACTCATAGCGAGTCTGCAGTTTATGGCTCACTGATTCAAATGATCTGCTCATAGTGAGTCTGCAGTTTATGACTCATTGATTCAAATGATCCACTCATAGCGAGTCTGCAGATTAAGACTCGCCAATTCAAATGATCTGCTCATGGTGAGTCTACAGTTTGGGTGTTTTAGTCATTTTTATACTAGTGCATTTTAGCTTTACAATGGCATTATAAAATGTACGCCTATACTGCATTTCAGAAAAATTATCTCCATCCACACTATACAACTTAAAGCGCATAATATGTATGCATAATATGCGCATATCTTGCCGGCATCTATACTTGAGGTCTACTGGTTGTGTAATGGTCATGTTGCGGGGCTTGACTAATCTATGATACGCTGTCACGATCTATGAAGAGCAGTCAAAGAGCGACTGTGGATATGTCATTTTCAAGTCTATGTTTTAGCCTGTTTATGCTAAAACGCTACATTGGCATTTTCTAACTAAAATAGGGTCGTCAGTATTTATTGCTAAAATAGTTCTTTCAGTATGTTTTTACAAAGAAAATGCATCAGTGTAAACTGCACCTATGACTCACAGATTCAATGATCCTCTCATTGTGAGTCTACAGTTTGACACGCCAATTCAAATGATCCACTCATAGTGAGTCTGCAGTTTATGACTCACCAATTCAAATGATCCACTTATGGTGAGTCTGCAGATTATGACTCATTGATTGAAACGAACCTGCTCATTGTGAGTCACCAATTATGACTCACCGATTCAAATGATCCACTCATAGTGAGTCTGTACATTATGACTCACCAATTCAAATGGTCAAGTCATGGCGAGTCTGCAGATTATGACTGATTCCAATCATCCACTCATAGTGAGTCACCAATTATGACTCACCGATTCAAATGATCCATTCATAGTGAGTCTGCAGTTTTTGACTTACATATTCAAATGATCTGCTCATAGTGAGTTTGCAGTTTATGACTCACTGATTCAAATTATCTGCTCACAGTGAGTCTACAGTTTATGACTTGCCAACTCAAATTATCCACTTATGGTGAGTCTACAGTATATGACTCCGCTCATAGTGAGTCTGCAGATTATGACTCACCAAGTCAAATGATCCTCTTATGGTGAGTTTGTAGTTTATGACTCTTTAATTCAAATGTGCTCATAGTGAGTCTTCAGTTAATGACTCGCCTATACAAATAATCTGGTCAGAGCAAGCAAATAAATCACTGAATTTACAAAATGATTCAAAATGAGTCAAAAACAGGAGATCCTCTAAGCTCGCGCAAAACTTTAGTTACTAATACTGAATTTTTTCACCTGTGACTGAATTACTCGAAACATATGTCAATACCATGTGAAAAGATGGCATGAGAAAGTGTTAACATCTAAATGTTTAACTTATAGTCGTGTCTGAAAATAAGAAACTATTAGACTTAGTGCTATACTATATACAATAGACTATAGTCTCATGAAAAAAAAAACCTGCTCAAGACACAATAGAGGCTGACACAGTTGCAGCAAATTAACAGCTGAGCTATAGGTTGTAAAATGAAAAATTCCTGGATTGCGATGCCCATAGATGAAAGCAAAATGCCTTTATGGTGAGCACACGAGCTGCAAACTCCTCACACCACACTAAGCAGCAGCATCTGTGCTACCCGGAGCTTCAGACAGGACATTTCAAAGTGTTCGGGGAGAAACCGTATACATTTCTGACATAAAGGCATGTGGTGAGTCTGCAGTTTATGACTTGCAGATGCAAATGATCAGCTTATAGTGAGTCTGCAGTTTATGACTCACTGATTCAAATGATCTGCTCA
>CAIGQV010007757.1:5637527-5664649 GCA_903798115.1 Danio jaintianensis | reverse complement strand
ACTCACTGATTCAAATGATCTGCTCATAGTGAGTCTGCAGTTTATGAAACATTGATTCAAATGATCTGCTCAAAGTGAGTCTGAAGTTTATGACACATTGATTCAAATGATCTGCTCATAGTGAGTCTGCAGATTATGACTCACCAATTCAAATGATCCATTAAATCCAACTAAAGCCACTTCGTTACACACTTCCTCCTGCCGATGAAGGTTTGGACACAGCAGAACTTTTGGTACAAATACTCTAAAATATGAAGACACTGTATGTGAAGATAGGGATGGGCGATATTTTATCATTTGCAATGCAGGAAAAATTTGCCCCACAATAAAAAAAAATGCTTATCATAATAACGATAAAACCTATAATTGGTTTGTGAAATTATTTATTATTACAGTAGTACAAGTGTGATAGTTTTGTTTACAAACCGATTTACTGACACACCTTTACACTAAATTCACTTCATAACACCAGTCAAGTGTTTAAAATAACTATTTGATTAGTTTAATATCACAGAATGAAGAAGAAATTGTGCTTTTTTTAAGTGGAAAGGCTAGGTCAATTAGCATTGCACTATAAATATACTACAATGCTTATAAAATACCCAGGATAACTAGAAGAACACAAATAATCCAGATATTGCCGCAAGCGTTTGTTTATTCTCTTCATTCCCCTTGATTAATGGTCACTGGTTTTTGTAGATATATTAAAAAAGGAGGTCATTGAAGGCGCCATTATTAGTTATAACAAACACACTGAACACTACGTGAACCCACAGCGGCATGACAACGAGGTTTAAATCTGCCCTTGTGTTTTAACAATCAAATAAAGGCTAAATCTGGTTTATAAGCAGATCTGCCTCGTGCCTTGATTCTGCTCAGGGACAGCCGTCCAATTAAACCCTGATAAACACCTTCTTTAATTTTAGACTATGTTTACCCAGGGACCTTTACACTTGGCCAGAGTGTTTCCAGCATATGCTCTGCACACAGCAGGACAACTGCAACACAGCACTGCTCATTACATACAATTCAATCTCTATATCTATCTCTCTCTCTCTCTCTCTCTCTCTCTCTCTCTCTCTCTCTCACACACACATACATAGGGCTGTCAGCAACGGCTCTTTCTGAAAATGGAAACAGCATCAGGATTGGTATGAAGTGCTGATCAGGGCCAACTTCAACTTTACTACACTGTAAAAAATATCTGTTAATGAACAGTTTGTGTTATTGTGTTATTTGTTTGTGTAGAATTGCATTATGGGATGTTGTTTTCTGCTCTGTCGGCTTTTGATGTTAAAAATTTAACTCTACAGTTTAACAAAGTGACTTTTATTGACATTTTAGTCGTTTGAAATAATATAGTGTATAAGAAATAATATATAGAGAAATATAAGTCTGTAAAATAACAGAAAATGTACTGACAGTTTATTACAAGGTTTTTGTACCGTAATATACAACACCAACCCAGACAATATATCACTTTAATCACATGGGTGTCACAATTCAATGAATCAAGCTATGAATGGAAACGATGTATATTATTAGACTTTTTCTGCTTTTAAAAATAGGCAATCTATTATTAATTTATTATTAAACATTATTTTAATGAACCTTTACATCCTTCAGGTCCATTTTGACAATGAGGAGACTTTGTTTTGTTATAATTGTAGATTCAAGGGAATAAATTTGCCTAACTTTTGGCCTCAATATGCTATAAATAATATATACTTTATATATTGCTTTGTATACTCAGTATTAATAAACATTCATCTGTAATATCCAGTACATTATATTTGTTTTGCTTTGTGGCTGCTAGGATAAAATTGTTCTAAATGTCTGCAACATTACAGTTACATCTTTGTATTTTTCTACGGATGTCGCAGCTGGTATTAAGATGCATTTTTGTCATTCCAATCAGTTGGATGACATTAAACGCAGGTGTAAACTGGATTTAAAAGTTTTGAGCTCGTCCACTTTTTACCACTTCCCAAAGTAGTCCAAAAAATTATTGGAGCAAATGCTCATGCAGTCAAAAGCTTTGTAACTGCCACAAAATAAAAACCAAAAAAAAAAAAAAAAAAAGATATATATACACACACACACACACACACACACACACACGAGTCACTGACTCTGTCTAATGACCAAAAAAAGTGGTCACTATAGGACGTGCTGTAAGGAAACACAAAAAACTATGTACTTGTACTTTACTCTATACCAAAACAAGATTATAATTGATATCATAAGCAATGTTTCCTAAAATGTGAATTGGACTTATGTGCAAAAATATCCTCAGAATACGCCTCAGAACCAGTTGGCGTTTCTGTGTGGAGTTTGCATGTTCTCCCCGTGTTGGTGTGGGTTTCCTCCGGGTGCTCCGGTTTCCCCCACAGTCCAAAGACATGCGCTATAGGTGAATTGGGTAACCAAATTTGGCTGTAGTGTATGTGTGAATAGGTGAGTGAGTGTATATGCGTTTCCCAGCACTAGGTTATGGCTGAAAGGGCATCTGCTGCATAAAACATATGCCAGAGTAATTGGTGGTTCATTCCGCTGTGAAATAATGAGTGAACTAAGCTGAAGGCTAGTGAGAGAGTCAAGTTTGTCCTACTCAGTTGTGAACATACATTTTTTAAGGCACATTTTAAAACTGTACGTGCATCTTGACTTTTCCATTAAGCATTTATGTTTTCAAATGCAGATAGAAAAATAGGTGGATGGATTACTATTTTTTTGAAAGTCAAATTCAAATAAAGCCAATATACCACAAATTCAAATTCATGATATACTTTCATCCTCCGAATTTCCTCAGTGCCATTTGCTCCCGAATCACTTCAAAGTACACAAATTCCCTTTCAGTGAAATAGCAGAAGTCGTCGGTGCCATAAACCTGTCAAGCGTTGAACTTAAAGCTCGGCCCAGTTGCTCGGATGTGTCAGCAAAGCAATGAACACATGCTCAGAGGCCCGAAGTCCAAAGCCACAGCAGGAAACCCGCAATTCTGCAAAGATGAAAACAAATAAGTGCCACCACAAATAGGCTGATAGCGGTTGACACCAGTCGAAGGCCAAGCCTGGCACTTTTTCACTAAGCTAACATGACAAATCTCTTCACACCGCATTTGTTACGTTTGTTCGTGGACTTGAAGGAAGTAACGCCTGTGTTCTAGGCTATTACAAACAAACTGGGTTTGATAATTAATGGCCGTTTGGTTTTACCATCAATCAAAGCAGCTGACAGCCCTCGCGTTTGGTTGCTGAAAGAGCGAGTGCTGATATTTGAGAGATCACACCTTCCTGAATAAACAGTCATGCGATCAACGTCGCCAGAGGAAACAAGGATGCCTGAACCTCAAGATTGGCACCACAACCATTTGGCTTTGGTTAATTAAAGTAAGGGATCACAGAGATATCAGAGAATGATGCAATGAGTGAAAAAGAAGTTTAGGTTGAACTTGGCAGCATGTAGCTTTAACTTCTTTAGCAAGGTTAAACAAGCCTAAAACATCCATACAAATTATATATTTAATCAACTCAAGACGAACAAAAAAAAGACAAGGAAAAATGATGTAAATTATTTATTAAAAATGAGTACAGCACAAAAATAGTACAACAGATTGTACTACTGGTATTCTTTCAACCTTTCTAGGCCAAGAATTGTAAACCCAACTTTAGTAGATGCGAGTTGTCCCCGCCAAGACAAGTGAGGAAAGGTCATGTAGCTTTAACTTAAAAAATGACTTTGGTTTAAAGGAATAGTTCACCCAATAATGAACATTCACTCACTATTTGCTCACCTCAGGTGGTTTCAAACCCTTATGAGTTTCTTTCTTCCGTTGAACACGAAATAAGATATTTTGAAGAAAGCTGAAATCCTGTAACCATTGACATCCATAGTATTTGTTGGAAATCAATGGTTACAGGTTTTCAGCTTTTTTCAAATTATCTTCTTTCGTGTTCAACGGAAGAAAGAAACTCATAAGGGTTTGAAACAAGTAAAGGGCGAGTAAATGATGACAGTTTTTTCATTTTTAGGTGAACTTTGATCTTTTTAAATGTAATTTTGGTTTTAAATTGAGTTTGGTTGCTTGACTCATTTTGTATTAACTCACAAATGAAAATGTAGCATTTGCATTGTTCTTTGTTCGTTTGTTTAATCAAAAATATTCATAAAGCATTTTCGCAGCTGTTTCTGGTGAGAAAATCTCAGTTAATAATTGTACAGCTTTACTAATGCAAGTATCACAGTGTTTGCCGTTCGCCATTTGTTTGCTTCCCAACAGAACAAAGCTAACATTTAGAACTATCGTTCTGTTTGGGTCACATTATGATAAAACCTTCGGTCACAAACATCTCATGATCACCATACAGATGTAGAACAAATGCCAGCATTACAGAGTTTTCATACGACAATCAAACAAAGCTAATCTTTAGCAATGCTTTTCAGTTTTTTTTGTTTTTTGCTGGTGAATATCTGTATTTCAAGGTTTGTTCTTTGCACTTTGGTGGCTTGTATGTAAAGCTAACTTTAGCATTGCAATACTGTATTTGTCACATTATGTAAAAACATTTCCGCAAAAGTTCTAATAAACAAATCTCTCTTTGTTAATAATCGTAGAGCTACAAAACAAATTACAGCAATGCAATTTTTTTTTTACTTCTCAGTTTGGTTGATTGACAACTTGAAGATAAAATTGAAGATAACGCTAATTGAACTTTCGTTTTGTCACTGTGGACTTTTAAATGTTTTAGTAAACAAACCTTTTGTTCATTGTACATATAGATAACAATTGACAGAAGTGAAAGTTTTTCTTGGGGGGGTTTCACACAATTCCTTCATGTTGTCCCAACACTAACTTAATCGTTTTTACAAATTTAAGTGGACTGAACATAGAACAATTAAGTTGTTAAAAACAAAACCTCAAGAATTGGGTTGTTTCAACTCATTTTAAATAAGTAGTTTAAACAAGCAGCAAGTGTTGCTTGATGACTATTATCATTAAAACAATAATCTAGCATTACTGTTCCTCCTTTGTTTTTGATCACATGATTAAACCGCTTTGCAAATGCTTGAAAATCTTCTAATTAGTTACAAATCAACTTCTTTTTAGGACCACTTACGAAGCAAAAACATCTACTGTCTGCACTTTTTCCTCACCAAAAGTTATAAATGCTAATATTTGTCATACAAGTTGCAAGTATACCGTATGAGTGTTCACATTGCTGATAATGACAATTAAAATCTAGCGTACTCATAAAAACTGAAGTATACTCTATGGACAACAAAAAAACAATAACAGTCGTATACTGTACATCCATAATCCATTCATTCCCATAAATATCTATCCATTTAATGTTTCCTGATGATATAAGATGGCATATATTAGGGCTGCAGAATATATCGCTTCAGCATCAATAACGCAAAGTGCACATCCGCAATAGTCACATCGCAGGGTCTGCAATGTTGAATCAGGATTATAGTTGAGTAGGCATTAAAAACACACATCATTGTGAAGTAACTGCAAAGTTTAATCATAAAGTTACCACAAAACTGTATCATTGTATGCGTTTTAAAGCCTATGACTGTGTATGCATTTCAAGCCAGTTTAAAGCATTCAGGCAGAGGAAATTCAGATTTGAGTAACTTCAAGAAACATTAACTGTAATAATGTGCATTAACTGTATATATGCAACGAAGATTGTACTGTGTTATTTAATTTACATTTAATTAATCACTTTGTGTGCCTGAATACTGTTAGACTCCCAGAAAAAAACAATGTGTTTATTTCATTTGTAACTTTGCTTTACTCTATTTATCATTGCTTGTGATTTGGTTTATTAAATTTATTCAGATGTGCTCCACTACAAAATCCTCCTATTATCATCCAAAATTGTCCTAAAATTATTCATTCTTTTCGAATAAAGCTATTCATTTCATCTGCTACAATTATACTCAATATGTATCGCAGAAAAATAAAATCCGATATCGTGCAGTCTATAGCATACAGAAAAAAACAACAACGTAAACAGTTAGCTTAGCAAGGTTTTCAATTACACAGCCCAGATACACGTCCTACACTCCTATTTGAATTTTAAAAAGGGTCTATTTTACATTTGAATGACATTAGTTCTCTTTCAGGACCAACAAACAAACAATTTCTTGCTTAAAAGATCTCACACTGACCATCTACACCCGTCAAACTCCATAATACCTGTTATTTCAGTTAGTTAGTTAGTTAGTTAACTCTAGTCCCCGTAGGAAGATTTCATTTGCAGTATACACCCACAGAGACATCTGACAATTTCACATTGGGCATTTATATATTTAAAAACCCAAAGTACCATGGTACCACTACTCTAAATTAATATCCAGTCTACTGACCAGAAGTTTTAGAAGTTCAATGGCCACCACATCAAAACACACAAGCGTTTCCACATAGCATTGTGTTACCATGTCTTTCATGACATGAGCCTAATGACAAAAGGCAACCAAATAGCCGGTAGTCTTAAGAGCTGAAGGGACAAAGGCATTCACGACATAATTCCCAGCTGCGGTTTAAGCATCCTGGTAATACCAGCAAACACGCACGCACGCTATGAAGAACCAAGGTCAACACGCCGCAAAGAGACACGCATAAAACTAAAGTAAATACAGAGTTTAAATAATCAACAACCACTCGAACTCGAAAACAACACCAATAACCAAAGAAAAAAAAGGACGATGTACCTTTCGAAAGGCATATTCACCACACAGTAGTTTTATCCTAGAAAAGCCCAAAGCTCTGCAGACCCAGAATGGCTTCCGGGACTCCCATCAGCCCTCATTCGCGTTCCCCGGGGCCAGAAAAACGTCCCCCTCTGGATCGGGATGGCAGAGTGATATAGAGAGAGCAGCTGTATTGCAAAAGAGACTAGAGGGGGTGAAAAAAAAAAGGCCAGCGCAACATCCTGACAATACCAACCCTAATGCTGCGGCCCACTGCGCTATTTAAAAACAATCCATCAAAAATGCCTCATCTTTCAGCGCACCGACCTTTCGCTGGCTGTGAAAAGCTTCGATGTGGGTTCAGTTCACCGTGCCCATTAATGCAGGAGCCAACGAACCTGGGAAGGTGCTGTTAAACAATTAAAGCTGGCTTAGTAGGTATGATGGAGATTTCAGGAGGAATGTCACGAAATTATAATGGGCACATTAGGAAGGATAGAGTGACCAGATTGGCTTGGTGCTGCAGGGTTATTTTCGACTTAAAAGTATTATTAGGTACAGGCTTGAAGTAATTAGGCAGCATGCAGAGAGTTTGATTTCTAATCGAATAGATCAAATATATTTGTTTCACATAGCAATTGTAATGTTAGCAATATGATGTTTAGATAAAATTTACTTAAATATAATTAAGATAAAAAGTATAGTCTCATTGTTTTAAGATATGTCTGAATATATCAGTTTTGTTTATGTGTGTGTGTGTTTTATAATTTATGGTGTTTGTATGGTGTTGCTGAGTGTCAGAAATGTCACCATTAAATAAAATCCATTTATTATTATTCAAGATATTAATTAATGAGCAATTCTTTGAACCACTAGGTTTAACCCATTTTCAGAAAGAGGTTTAAAATATAATAAATTTGAGTATGTAGTTTTATTTTTACATAAATATATATTTGTAATGCTGAATGATGATGAAACATTATTCTTACATATATTCTGGCGTTATTAAAGCTCTTTGAAACATAGGAGTCAGACATTTCTCTATATAGAAGATCAATTTTAACCATTTGTATTAAACAGTAACACTATAATAACTGCACACTATGACATTTATAAAGGATTTTTAAAGCATAAATAGTACAAAATAGATCCAAAAAGCATTTATTGCATTTATTAAAGCATTTATTAACATACAGAGTAACCATAACCATTATATGCCTGAAAATTAATTTGAATCGTTTTTTTAATCATTTATTTACTCATTCTAAATGATCTTAAAAACCATTAAGCAGGCCCGTAGCCAGCCTGGTGAAAAAGAGTGGTTCTTTTTTCCTTAAAAAGTAAACCTTTTTTAAGCACTATATTTAGCTGAATTAGCTTGTCGGATGGTCAGCATAACCACACAATTTTTAAAATACAAAAGTATGACATCATATATCATTATGGTGGATGAGGAGATTCCCCCCAATGAGTAAAGTGCTTTGAGTGTCTAGAAAAGCGCTATATAAATGTAAGGAATTATTACTTTTATTATTTTTATCATTAGAAAAAAAAAAGGAATCTGTTAAAGTTTTAAATTAAAAACTGTGTTTAATAAACTAAATTTATTAGGCAAATAACAAACTGACCAGCACATTCGACTTTCCAGAATTTGTCCATTTGAATAAGAAAAATATTAATATATTAATATTAATATAGAGCTTCACAATTTTTAGAGCCTCTTATGTAAAAAAGTACATTTGAAAATTCATGGATAACAACAATAGCCAAAATAGTATTCAAATGAATTTTAATATGGGCCACTTTTGGTGCTTCACACCTTTTTATTGGTCATTTTTTGGATTCAAGAGTAAGGTCCAAGATTTAGAATGAAAGTTACTTGTCAAATGTTTTCTCTATCTAAAAACAATACAGTAGCAAAAGGTGACTTCATTTAAGTCAGATTGTATGTTTTCTTGCACAGCTGGATGTTAGACTGATGAAAAATAATAGTTTGCATTGGCCAAAACTGATTAGCTTAAGTCACACCAGAGCGACAGCCGACAGAGGACTCCACTTGGTCTTAAATCCTTTTTCGACAAGTTATTTTCACAATCAATATAATAATAATAATAATAATAATATTACATTTTATTTATAGTGCGCTTTTCTCAAACCCGAAGCGCTACAAGGCAAACAGTAACAAATAAGAACAATAAAAAATTTAAATAAAAAAACTGTAAAAACACCACAATAAGACAACAAAATATGAACAATAAAATTTAATGATAAAATTGACAAAAATAATCAACCTAAATTAAAAGCAACGATAAAAGGGTGAGGTAAAATATAGCACAAATGAGCTCATGTATGGGACAAATTCTGGACCTTTGTCAGTGAGGGGTGGGTCTTTTTACTACTCTTAAATACAAATGGTTTGTAAATAATCCTATACTTAGTTTAGTAGCAAAATAATTATCATTAATAAAGTCTGAAAATACAATGATTAAGCACATTATGCATGTACTTATAAGTCAAAAATACAGCACTTGTAGCTGTAGTTATAAACTGCTTACTAATGTCTTATAATGTAGAGATAATGCATAACAAATTACGAAGTGACTATTTGCTAACGCTTAATAAATTATTTATAGTGTGCAGTTATTATAGTGTTACCCACTAAAAAGCATACATATACAGCAGTGTTTCTCAACCACGTTCCTGGAGGACCACCAGCTGTGCACATTTACCATGTCTCCTTAACCAAACACACCTGATTCAGACCATCAGCTCATTAGCAGAGACTGAAAGACCTGTAATGGGTGTGACCGACAAAGGAGACATTCAAAACATGCAGTGTTGGTGGTCCTCCAGGAACGTGGTTGAGAACGACTGATATACAGTATATAATAAGTGAAATGTTGTTGTTTTTTATTCTGTAAATAACATTTCTTCCAAAATTAAAATCAAAAAGCTCTCTTTTGGCATAGAATAACAAAAGTCGCCATGCTTTTATCCATTTTACTACTCTTAGAAATCACTATTTGCTATTTTGTATGAAAACATCGGACCAGTTGTCATTTTCTCAAGACAAAAATGCTCTAAACAACAACAGTTTCAATATGGGAAGAAATTAGGCCTGTCCCGATAATCAATATATCGACTTATCGCACAACACATGGACACGACCTCAATCATTTTTGGTGCTGCAATATATATCGGCCACACATAAAAAACAATTCTAGAAACATTTTTGCTGATTGTGCAACATCTCTATCTCTACTGGAGATGTCAGTGTCAGTATGGTTGAAAAAACACTGTGGTATTTACTATAAAATACTACAGTATATTTTCATGTGGCTGTCTGACAACTGAAAATAGATCTGGTAGCAGATATCGCAGCCTCTGTTACTTTTTACCTTGCACTTTTTTTGTTAACATTTGTTATTTATTTTGGATATGCGTTTTCACATTCTGATTCCAATGCCTAATTATTAAATTGTTAAATGACTATAATTAAATGAAATATTCTTAAGAATAAAATATTATGTGTTCTTTGGAACTTGCATTGTGATGATATTATATTGTCATTCTGGCATTATATAATGAGTGGCATAAAATGGTCTTAAAATGATAATAATTTAGTTTTATCGCAATATACTTTGGTGCAATATATCGAACAACAAAACAGATATCGTGACAGGTCTAGAAGAAATGTTAGCAGACCTGCACAGAACATATAGCAAGTGTTGTGCAAAAGCAGAGAATGTTGACGTGGTTAAAATAGCATAAACGAACACGACACGTCCGTAAACCGACACCTTTTTAGCACCGCAACAAAACCGGCGTCCACATTTCTGTAAGACGCACAGAAGAGCCGCCTGATTCTATACGTCACTCACTGCCATGTTTGTCCGGTGCTGAGAGCTAATTATGTTCACTTGTACTAGAGCAAGTTAAGTACCATGTTGTCGCATAAGTGCCTTAAACGGTTGTCTACATGCAACCATCTGAACTTTGCAAGACATCAAAAATGCAATTCAACAGCTGTTAGTAGCTATTAAATGCAAAAGTTTCTGGTGATTTGCATTTTATTTCGACTAATTGATTCAAAGAGAGGCATGTAGCAGGAATGAGGCCATCACTTATGTCCACATCAGCACTGATATCGCAGTTTGTCACCAGGAGCATCTGCTGAAAACATTCAAAAGTGTCTGTGGAGAAACCACGTTCATATGTTTTGCTTTTCCTACGTCATTTCCTTCTGTTTTCATCTTCATAACTGATTTATGATGTAAATAAACAAAGGACAGGAAAAGGAAATAGACTAACATATCTGAACTCCACATAATTAAATAAGTGACATACAGCTGAAGTCAGAATTATTAGCCCCCTGTATATATTTGTCCCCAATTTCTATTTAGTGGAAAGAAGATTTTTGTTCAACACATTTCTGAACATAATAGTTTTAATAACTAATAATAGTTGTAATAACAATAATAAATTAAATTTCTGATAACTGATTTCTTTTATCTTTGTCATGATGACAGTACAGAATATTTTACTAGATATTTTTCAAGATACTAGTATTCAGCTTAAAGTGACATTTAAAGGCTTAATAATGTTAATATTGCTTAAGGGAGCTAATAATATTGACCTTAAAATGGTTTACAAAAAATTACGCTTTTATTCTAGCCGAAATAAACCAAATATGACTTTCTACAGAAGAAAAAATATTATAGGAAATACTGTGAAAAATTCCTCGCTCTGTTAAACATCATTTGGGAAATATTTGAAATATATATATATATAAAATTCACAGGAGGGCGAATAATTCTGACTTCAACTATGTTTTAGTAGAAATCATGTTTTTAGTGGACGTTTTTAAACTGATTTAATTTATTTTGGGGTCAATTTGAAATGTAATAGAATAGAGTATATTGAGTCTAACAAACAGTCGACAGCTTGTGATTTATTAGTGTTTATTTTGTTTCAATTATTGACACTTTCAAACTGCATTTTGATCTCGCTCCAATAACTTTTGATGGGAACGTATAACTCTGCAGTTTAACAGTGATTTTTATTGACATTTTTAGTTTGCATGTTAGACAAGTATTCAGTGGTTGTGGTTGGGTTTTTTTGTTGTTGTTGTTGCTATTTTACATCTTTATTTCTAGCAGTGTGTTTTATAATGTATACATTTTTCAAAATAAATACAATTAATTAGTCAAGAATATTTTTAGATAGTGTTTTTTTTTTTTTATGCTTTACATAAGGAACACACTAAAATGTCAGTCAGTGTAGACAAAGTTTATGGAATAAACAAAAACATTTTGATTTAAGCTTAATTAACATGTTAAGTAACATACAGCTAATATGACAATATTTTAATACAATAGACTTATTGGCAATAATTTACTAAATGAATTCAGTAAAATGCTATTCTGTGAGATTAATGGACGAACTTTGAGTGAGGAAAAAAAAAATACTTAAAGATGGCATTAAGTATTTTACATAACGGTTTTAATAGCGTATGAAAAGGGCTAATTGCCCATTTTAAAAACTTAAGCAATATCTATATCTAAGCAAGATCTATAATTACATAATTTTTGTATTGTCCGAGTGAATTTCTTATATTTTGTAGCAGATTACCAGTTGTCAACGTATTTTAAGGGTTAGCTAAACGTGTCAGAATAATGAGCATTGTGCGTTAGAAGCTTAATAGTACACTTAACAAAATGTATAAATGTAACAAAAAAAAGAAAGAAAATAAAAAATATATAATAATTAATAAAATAAAAATATTTCAAAAATATAATAAAATTAAACAAGCACTTAATTATATTAGATTTATGTTGCATTTTATATAAATTATTCGTATTTAACTGTCCAATTAATTGTCATATTTTAGCCAGTTAATAAATCAATAAAAAATTATAATTAAGTGATGTAATAAAATTAAACAAGCACTTGACCATATTAGATCTATATTTCATTTAACCTATAAGTGAAATGTGTGTTTGAATCTGTGACAGGACAGAAAAGCATTAAGGGATAAGCAGGAATGATAACAGGAATGATAACAGTGTTTCTGTTGGAGAAGCGTGACTACAATAATAGCTCAGAAATCACACACTACACTTTGGCAAAGAAGACCAAGTTACACTCATCAAACCAATCCATCATCTCTCTGTCTTAAAACAAAACAAACCGTGACTTTTACAACATTTACAAGATTTCTTACAGTACTCACACCACTTAAGCCCAATTTAACCAGCCAAAACTGAGGCAAAACACTCGCGAATAAATTGATTTTGCACACAACGCAAACATGCTTTCCAACAGCTGTGAATTTTCCTACCTCTGGAGGTACTCAACAGAAGCCTTCCCGACATTCCCAGCAATTTTAGACTGTCCGTTTTCAAAAACGCCCTTGTCCCAAGTTTGCTTCATAGTAGAAAGTACTCTCAACCCGAAAGAAATTCCAACAAAGTTTCAAGAGTTTTGTTTTCTGCACTGAATCCTGGCGTGTTGTTGTGAATGGGTTCCTCTGGGATCAGCGGCGGTAATGAAAGTGGCTCCTGCCAGACCCCTCAAACGTCTAAAAAAAGTGTGGATAAAAAAGGGTGTTCAAAAGGGACCAGTGGTGGTGAAGCTGCAGGAATACGACAGGAAGTGGGGACGTTAAAGGCACTTGACCATTTGGGAGTCCCTGAGGGCTGCCGTACACTTTCATTCTCCTTCTGGCCAATGACAGAGCAAGTGTGAGGAATGCCATTAGCCGGACGCTCAAAAGTGCTGGATCAGTTTCGTCATCGGATCTAAGGCAGAGATTATTAACATTTCCGACCATTAACATTTAGTGGGGGGAACAACGGAGCCCCGTCGTCTATGCGCAAAGCCCTTTGATTCTCTGAGTGTAAAGCTGAGGAACATTAATGCTGACGGAGGGTCTGCTGCAAAGACTTTCAGCATCAGATGCAAAGATTTACTGGAGATTCGGATGATGAGTGAAAGATTTCTATTTTTATTTTTTTGATGGATCAAGGTGTTTTGGTTGCAGCAAAAAAAACTTCAATAACTAATACTACCGAAGGCAATTTAAAAACAAATTAGATAGTAGACAGAACCACAATAGAAAACACACAATAGACGGAATGGCACTGAAGTCGTCATTATACATAATAGTTGGAATAAGAACAACAGAAAAACTGATTTAAAGATTCAAAAGAATGAAGGAGAACATACAACTGATTAAATGATGGATATAACAACAAAATACTAGATACACAGAACAATCATTAGACTGAACAATGGATAGATAAAACTCTTGATAAACAGATAGATAACATAAGAACAAAAGTATGTTAGAACAATGGATGATAGAACGTTGGATAGTTAATAATAATAATAATTCCTTACATTTATATAGCGCTTTTCTAGACACTCAAAGCGCTTTACACAACGGGGGGAATCTCCTCATCCACCTGGATAACTCGACGGCAGCCATATTGTGCCAGACCGCACACCACACACCAGCTGATTGGTGGAGAGGAGACAGAGTGATGAAGCCAATTATCATATAGGGTTGGTTAGGAAGCCATGATGGAAAGAGGCCAGTGGGCATATTTGGCCAGGATGCCAGGGTTAAACCCCTACTCTTTTTCGAAGGACATCCTGGGATTTGTAATGACCACAGAGAGTCAGGACCTCGGTTTAACGTCTCATCCGAAAGACGGCGCCCAATAAGCAGTATAGAGTCCCCATCAATATACTAGGGCGTTAGGACCCACACAGACCGCAGGTTGAGCGCCCCCTGCTGGCCTCACTAACACCACTTACGGCAACAACCTAGCTTTCCCATGTGGTCTCCCATCCAGGTACCGACCAGGCGTAGCCTTGCTTAGCTTCAGTGGGCGACCGTGTGAGAGTTGCAGAGAGCTAGCTGCCGGCAATAGAACAATAAGCAAAATACAACAAAACAATCTCAACAATAGAATGATAAAATGATAAAACAACAGATGACAGACAATGTTGGATAAATAAATAGATAGAATAGATAGACAGAATGAGAAAAACTGAAATATAGACTTGTAGATAAAACAGATTCGATACAATAAAATAGAATGATAGAACAAAAATGTAAAGAACAGATGGAACATCCACGAGACAGAACACTAGAACAACAGACAGTAACTGATAAAATGTTAATATTCTATATATAGGATGAACAGAAACAGACAGACGGAAAGACACATAGTTAGATGGAACAATAAAATGATAAATAGAACAGATCAATAGAAAGATAGAACGATAGATAAAACAAACCCGCTTGTTGAGTGACATGCAATACAACTTCCAGGGTCAAAGCTTTTATTCATTTGAATTTAGAAAACTTTAACCGTTTTTTTTTTTTTTTTATGAAATAAATGCTCAGGTGCCTCCTGTTATTAATGCTGTTGATTAGAAATGATTAGGAAAGTCTAAATGGTACCCCAGAGTTAACAGTGCATGTCACAGAGCAAAAACGAATTATCTGTTGACTTCTGAGACCGAATTGTATTAAGGCACAAATCTGGGGAAGCGTACAGAAACCTTTCTGCAGAACCGATGGCCTCCATAATCCATAAACGGAGGAGGTTTGGAACCACCAGGACTCTACTAGAGTAGCCACCCAGCCAAGCTAAGCGATTGGTGGAGAAGGGCCTTAGTAAGAGAAGTGAACAAGAACCCAATGGTCAATCTGAAAGATCTCCACGGTTTCTCTGTGGAGAGAGAATAACCTTATAGAGAAACAACCATCTCTGCAGCTCTCCACCAATCTGGCGTGTACAATACAGTGGCTAGACCAGAGGTAGGCAAGTTCAGTCCTAGACCTCAGACTGGGGTGATTGTTTATTTTTCAACCGAACACTGACCATAACCACACAGCCAAGATAACAAAGAAGTGGCTATGGGACAATTCTGTAAATGTCCTTGAGTGGCCCGGCCAGAGCCCAGACTTGAACCCAATTGAACATCTTTGAAGAGATCTGACAATGGCTGTACATCGATGCTCCCAAAGTAATCTGATGGAGTTACTGCAAAGAAATAGATGTGCCTATAGCGTCCAGCGTCATTTTCAGAAAGACTAGAAAGGCTATAATTGCAGCTTCAACAAAGTATTGAGCAAAGGTTGTGTATACCATTTAAAAGTGATTTTACTTTCTTTGTTATTTATTTTCATAGATTAGCAAAAAATGTAAAAGTACTTTGTCATTACATGATATTGTTTGAACAATTTGAGGAAAATAATTTAATCCATTTAGCAAAAGCCAAGAATTGTAAATACTTTCAGGATGTTCGCCATTTAGACTGATAGAGCGTCTGGACCTGCAAGCTGTGACACATGACATCAGAATTGGCATTAGAGAAACTGCATTAAGTTGTTAATATATTAGTCTTATATTAAAAATAAAAGTTACTCTATCAGTATTAAAAGTTTTTTTTATCTGTGGGGTCCATCAAGGCTCTATTTTGGCCCTTTTATTGTTTTCTATATATTTATGCTTTCTTTAGCCTCTATTTTTGTAAAGCATGACCTGTGTATTACCACTGCTTTGCAGATGACACTCAACTTTATTTGCCCCTGAAGCACAAAATAAGTGTGACCGTTATTATTAATGGTGAAAACCCAAAAAACAAAAAACAACTCTCTTTACTATTGTTTGCATGGTTTTTATTTAGGTTTTTATAAGTGTTTTAGAAAATTTTTCAACTGTACTAGTTTTTCTTTGTGTTCTATAAATAAGACTTGAGTAATATATGAAGAATGAACAATAGACAAAACTATCTATGATAGAATAGAATGATAAAACAGTAGATTGCGAGTAAAAATAATGCACAGTAAAGGCATAGAAGGTCTCTTATCCTCTTGCTGAGAGCCTCATTAAGCTCCCGCTGACACGCGTGACAGTCACAGAGCTGGAGTTTTCTTGACTTGTAGGAAAGCTGATCCGGTTTACAGAATCACTGACACTAAAACTGCAGCCACATCAGCAGAACAACTGCACACAGAAAACCCTCAGAAACAGTTGCAACCAAAATGACAGCTGTGTGTCAGCAGTACAAGAAATACTTCAGTAAACTGCTTAAGGAATGTGTTTGGGTAAAATGTTAATACTTCTTTTATTCTATAAAGGTCTAATAATGTGCTCATTGTCTGATAAAGAGCGTCTAAGCTCAAAACAGTCCCTGTGGTAAAAACTGGGAGCTGTGGTGTGACTGCTTTTTTATTTTTTGACTAGTTTTTGACTTCATATTCTACAAAAGGTCTGAATTTTCATACATTTTAAATAATAGATTTATTTTTTAAAGAAATTTACCAAATATTAATTGTTAGCTTAACTTTTTGGTTTAGTGCGTGTCTTCAGTAAATCGAGGTAAAAATTCTCAGACACTTTAACCGACAGACACTTGCACCAGTTTTGCACCAGACACATTCTTACAATAAGCACACGCACACAAAAAAATGACACATTTGAGTGTGCCTCACACAGGTGAGTGGGCTTGACAAACCACCTGTAGAAACATTCCTCTTTTTCTCTAAAAAAAAAAAGAAAGAAAAAAACACTCCCCTTTACTCATTCATTTATTTTCCTTCGGCTTAGTCCCTTAATTATCAGGGGTCGCCACAGCGGAATGAACTGCCAACTATTCCAGCATGTTTTACACAGCAGATGCCCTTCCAGCCACAACCCAGTCCTGGGAAACACCCATACACACACAAACACTACGGCCAATTTAGTTTACCCAAGTCACCTATAGCGCATGCCTTTGGACTGTGGGGGAAACCGGAGGAAACCCACGTGAACACGGGGAGAACATGCAAACTCCACACAGAAATGCCAACTGGCCCAGCCGGGACTCGAACCAGCGACCTTCTTGCTGTGAGGCGACAGTGCTAACCACTGAGCCACCATGCCGCCTACTCCCCCTTACTTTAGCACTTAATTCTCTGAGCACTAATAGTATATTTCTACAATTAGCACATCTTGTGTGTGTTGCCTCTTCTTGTTGAAATGCTGAATATCTCCTCGACTATAAGTCACTTTTTTATAAGTTTCATCTGCCAAATGAATTAATGTAAATGTAAAAAATCATGATTGTAATTTTTATGTTTATCCACCGTTAGTGCCTTTTAATAAACTATTTTTTGAAAATGGCAAATTAGCATTAACACTCATTAGACTTTTTGCCAAGTCATGACGTTGCCCTTTAGCAAGAGTAGATGGCTGTCCTGAAAAAGGCCGGGCCACAGCTGCGGATGCCATTCACGATAACTCGGCCCTATACAACACAATGTTTACGCCACACTGGATTTAAACACTCACCAGTCACTCGTCAGGACAGCGATATTAACTAAACACTACAGAAGTTCACAGTCAAGACTCAATTCCAGTTTGTGGTCTGTATGGGTGTGATTGGCAGGTCCTGGATGACCTCATAAAACCGCTTTAAAAAGGCACGAATGCAGTTCCCACCCAAAACGGCAGGTTGTAAATGCCTTTTCACATAGGGTTGAGGCACTGTGATGGTTTGCATGAGTATAAATGGAACAGCAATGACACAATGACGCCTCAGCGAGTGGTTATATGTAGAGCTGGTAGTTGCTGGGTCAAATTTTAAAGGACCTACAGGTTGAGGGGAGTCTGTGTCCTTACAATTTTTAAAGTCAAGCTAGTAAATACAACAAATGAAATGAGTAAACATGCTAATTAAAATGTGGGAGATGCTTTTTTACATTTATTCTCTTCGCGAAAAACATTCTTGGTGCAATTAATAGATGAAGTGTTGCAAAAACAATAAAATACCAGTTCGCACTGCTACCTTTGAAGCACATTATTTAATTGCTGGTAGCATTACGACTTGCTCTCACATATATTTCCCTCCACATACCAGCCATTTTATAAACCACCTGTTCAACTGTTTCATTCAATATCCAAGCAACCAATAGCATGACCGGAATTTAATGCATTTAGACATGCAGATGTGGTCAAGAAGATCAAACCGAGCATCCGAATGGAGAAGAAAGGGATTATGAACATGGCATGGTTGTTAGTAACAGAAGGTCTGATAGGAGTATTTCAGAAATTGACAATCTACTGATTTTCACATGCAAGAATCTCCGGGAACGATCAGAAACAGAAAAGATATCCACAGTTCTGTAGATGAAATGACTTGATACCAGAGGAGAATATCCAGACTGGTTCAGCTGTAAAAAGACAGCAGTAACTCAAATAACCACTCAACACATCTGAGGTCTGCAGAAAAGCACATCTCTGAACACATCAATCAAACCTTGAAGCAGATGAGCTACAGCAGAAGAAGACGGTTACCTCAACAAAACTGGACAACAGAAGACTGGAAAAGGATGCGTGGTCTGTTAAGTCTCGAATTCTGCTTTGATACACAAATGGGTCAGAATTTGTTGGAAACAACCTTGTATTTGGTGTTGTAATGAAGCAGGGGAGATTTTATTAGCACACTTTGGTTCTCTTGGCCCTAACTGAATATTGTTGCTGTCCATCTTCATCCCTTTATGAGCACAGTGAATTAAGTTTTGGCAAGCATGGTTACCAATACTCAAAACTGGTGGCATTTAACCCACCCAAGTGTGCGCGCACACACACACTAGGAGTGAGAGCATACACACAAACACACCCTATGAGAACACATCTAGTGCAGTAAACAGCCATTTGCTTCCAGCACCCACAAAGCAATTAGGGGTTTCTTTCTCAAAGTCTCCTCAGTTTTGTTAGAAATTAGCGGCAAATTGCAGTGTTTATAAATCAAAAATCTTTCATAACATGCCTGTTATTTAACATATGTAAAGCATAATAACTCGACACTAGGGTTGTATATGGAGTGCTTTATAGAAGTTTATATGTGGGTATAGTTGGCGGCACTGCATATTGCGCATATAATTTAGCATTAGCATTAGCAACACATAGCATTGAAACATCCAGATTTACCACAAGAGAAATTTCCTCACCGCAAAATCCCTATCTAACAGTTTTGGTTCAGGACTTTTAGTTCTGTGCACAGGTCTACTAAAAGTTTCACCTGCAGAACAAACATAATATTCAAATTCAAATACAAGTTCCTACAGGACTATATATTAAGCAGTGGAGCGCCTCCACCTTGCTCGTGCACCACATACGTCTGTTTGAGCAAAATCACTGAGGATGTTAAAGTGTTTGTACATTATATTGACAATGTTGCGTCACAGCCTCTACAGTGCACGATTCAGCTGTAGTCTGTGTTTGTGAGCACAGCAACAGCACTGACTAACACATTCCTGCAACATGAAGGATGATGTCCGCAATTTACTTTCACTTTTATATTTTGTGTAACTGATTTTTTTTATATACATAGTATTATATATATATAAAACCGTTTTAATCTGTTAATGTTCACAAATAATAATAATAATAATAAAAAAGGACAATTTATTTTAAGTTTTGCATTTCTTCTTAAAGTACGTCTTTAATTTACCCTAACTTAGTACATTTATTTGTTATGTTTATTTCTTTATCCAGCACTCATAAAAAAAAACTATGGGTTAATTAATTGGTTATCGATAAGAACGATCCAAACTAGCTATCGTATCGGCAAAATCCAATTTTGGTCGACCTTTATCTACTCTGAAGGCAAAAGGTGGTTAAATCCGGTGTTGGCAATGTGAACCTAATTAAGAGGAATCACTGAATGTATACACAGACATACGCACAAAATACTTTGAGATATTTCTATATCAAATAAAAAGCAGGGATAGTTCACCCAAAAATGAAAAGTCTGTCATCATTCACTCACCTTTGTGTCGTTTCAAACCAGTGTGAAGTTCTTGCGTGTAACACAAAAATATTTTGAAGAACCAGACTGTTTTAGAGTTGCAGTAAACAGTTTATAAATACATCTAAATGCCATTGAAGATGGAGCTTTGTGTGTAATAAATTCTGCTGAATTGAATAAGTTTGAAATGAAAGCATTTATTTGAAATATCTTTATAAATACCAGATATAAATAGAAATGCATTTACTTTCACTCTTAAGCAGAGTTAATGTGTCCTTAAAGAATAACACAAGACACATTTTAATAGTAATTTTGAACGGTACTGTATCAGTTCCCACTAAAATATGAAGCAAAGCACTGATGATGATGATAACAAAGGTTTTTTTGCACAGCAGATCATCATATCAGAGCGGTTTCTGAAATATCATGAAGACTGAAGCAATGATGCAGAAATAAATTAAATTAAAGTGTTTTTATTTTTGTTATATTTCAATTTTACAGTTTTTATTGTTAATTCTTGACTGGAAGTGCACTCAAGTTATTTTTGCTGCTTGTTCCAACTATTTATCTAAAATGAGCTGAATCAACACAATTCTTGAGTTTATTTTGGACAACCTAATGGTTTTATGCTCAATCCACTTAAATTGTAAAAACAATTAAGTTAACTTAATGGATTTGTGTTGGGACAACAACAAGGAATTGCGTGGAACCCTGCACTTTTACAGTGTGTGTGTGTGTGTGTGTGTGTGTGTGCGTGCATATGCGTGTATGTATGTATATATATATATATATATATATATATATATATATATATATATATATATACACATACATATATATATATATATATATATATATACACATACATATATACATATATATATACATACATATATACATACAAACATACATATATATATACATACATATATACATACAAACTCGCACACATATATACAGTACTGTGCAAAAGTCTTAGGTCACCTAGTATTTTCACCAAATAAAAGGTTTAAAGTCGGTTATTTCTACATTTTTCTGTAGCAATTTACATTTGCAAACATTATTTTTGTCATTAATTGTAATTTTACATGTAGATAAACCTAATATTTTTCAAAAACATTAATAAAACTTAATGTCTTGAACAATAACAAATCATATTAGGTTATCTCTAAAACAGTGTTTGGATGTGTATTTATGGACATTTTGTCTTGAATATATTAACTTAACCTCCTTATATTAACCTCCTGTTTACTCATTTTTATAAACGTATATGCAGGAAACATATTTTCTGTATTGAGTCTAATTTACATAATAAAAAAACACTGTCTGTTCCTACATTCTGGTCAACTCTGTTACATAGGTTACAAAAGGCATAACAACCATTAAAGCACTGATAGTAAAAGCATGCGACTTGCTCAGTGATGTCACTTCCTCTGGAGTGAAACTGAAAGTCATTGAGTCATGTTATTCTTCTCTCGTTAATTTGTACAACATGCACAAAATGCATAGTAGATTGTCAACTGTTATGTTCTCAGTTTACAGCAAATCAATGGAAAACGCCTGAAACTTACACACAAATTTTAAAATGAGTCATAGATATATATGTGTGCGTGCGTGCGTATTCATTTTATGCACTGAAAAAAAAAATCTTGCTGAATTTGTTTTATTAGTTGAGTCAAATTAACTTTTCTAGTAATCTCAACTCACATCCATCAAACTAACTAAAAATATTAAGCTAAACTTCGCCTAACTTAAAATAAACGGGTAACACTTTAAAATAATGGTCCATTAGTTAATGTTATTTTAAATTTGCTAACATGAACAAACTATTAGCAATGCATTTATTACAGTATTTGCCTTTGTCAACGTTAGTTAATGTTATTTAAGTTATGTAAGGTTAGTTCATGTTAACTCAGTGCATTAACTAACGTTAACAAGCACAACTTTGGAATTTAATAATGCATTCGTTAATGTTGAACTGTGATTAATAAATGCTTTTTAAAAATTTTATTAAACCCCCCAGACTATAAACAGGTTTCTTCAAGTCAAATGTAAGACTTTAAGACCATTATAAATGAAATTTTAGACTTATACAGGGCTAAACACTAAGGATTTTTTTCTAATGGCCAGTTACTTCTGTAATAGGGTCTGTGTTAATGAAAGATCATGTAAAGGGATGTGTTGCTA
Source organism: Danio jaintianensis (assembly GCA_903798115.1). NCBI lineage: Eukaryota > Metazoa > Chordata > Actinopteri > Cypriniformes > Danionidae > Danio > Danio jaintianensis. The sequence continues at coordinate 5,641,945 of CAIGQV010007757.1, read as the reverse complement.
TATATTTATTTCCCTGATTAGGGAATTTGCTGTAAAAATGTCTAACAGCTGTTTCTGTATCTTTTTGCAATAAAAAAATTACATATATATATATATAAGGTTTTGACATGGATTATTGGTTATCGACCCGATTGGGTAGCTTTACTTGCACATAGGAAAGTTAAGACTTGTTTAAAATGATTTAAGACCTACAATACTATATTTCAGCGAATTTAAGACTTTTTAAGGCCTAAAATTAATTTCTTTTAATTTAAGACATTTAAGACCCAACAGAAACCCTGTATAAGAGGCAGGCAAAAGTTATATCCCCCAGCGTGACAGTGAAGCGTCTTGTGTGAAGAGCCATTGAGACGGCAGCATCTGTTCTCCCAGCAGGATCACTCTTAAAACTGACAAGTTTAATGGGACGCAAACATTATTCACAGAGACAGGCCGAGTCAAGGGCACTCGGGTTTGACACGGCACCTGTCAGACAACAAATTAACTTGTGTGGCAAACGGCTGTAAAAGCAGGGACAAATTTATGTGTGGTTATTAAGGCCGCACCGTGATTATGTGCTGGTTTTATCTGTTGATTACGCTGATATTCTGGCAGAGACGTGTGTGTGTGTGTGTGAATACACAGTTAGGAGAGACGGACGGGCCCACAGGACTCTGGGATCGGTTTTTAGAGATCAGCTGAGACGATCTGGCAGATAAAATTGCATTTGTGTTGTTGGCAGATGGGATGAGGGATCTGATATCGCCAGAACATTTCAGTGAACATGACTCACCTTTAACTGAGTGACTGCAAACCTATTACAGACACGCACCATCACTTCTGAAGGCTGATCTCCAAGCAGCTGTAATCTGCATAAGCTCAGGTCTGACAGATGCTGTGAGGGAAAACAATGACAGAAGTGATGGAAAATAGAAATGTTTGATGGATTTCTAGAATGAGGGTTTAAGGTTTACCTTGAGATTTGTGTCAAGAATAAGAACTTGGTGGAAAACCTGCAAAAACAAGTGTGAAGTCAAATCAGGTTCCGTCTTTAGAGATGTGTTTATGTCTAAATTAAACAGCATATTCTAGCTGGTGCTTACTAAATTTTACAAAAGAATAAGTGAAGATAATAGGACTATTAAACTGATGACAAATGGATAAAACCTTTTACTAGTTTGAAAGATAGTGGGGAAGATTAAAATGAACACATTTTTGTTCTGTCTGACTGCATGGCATTCTTGTTAATTATGGTGAAAACTGATAATTTGATCATTTTTAGTTCATTCAAAATTGAACATGACACCAATGTATAGGAAAAGGCTGCATTGCACTTAAATTAGACCAAATACAGAGAAACATACATTTTGCAAATATATTGTTTTACAATTTATTCCTAAGTTATATTTCTATTTTATTCTGTAAACTAATGAAGACAATTATTTCAAAATGTAAAATAAAAATGTAGTTTAGAGCACTTTCTTCAAAAAAAAATATCTTTTCAGACATTTATATTCAATTTTATACATCACAATAACAGGTTGTACCTACAGAAGATTTTAAAAGTCAATATTTGGTGTAAATTCAATAATAACAAATGCAAACAAAGAATTATTTTTATGCTTTAAATGTGAACTATTTAATTAGAAACTTAAACAAAAAAAACAAAAGGGTTGTCGGCTGCACATCCATGGGGTCCACCACATCCCAAAGGTGCTCTATTGGATTGAGATCTGGTGATTGTGCCATTTGAGTACAGTGAACTCATTATCATTTTCAAGAAACCAGTCTGAGATGATTCACGCTTTATAACATGGCGTGTTATCCTGCTGGAAGTAGCCATCAGAAGATGGGTGCACTGTTGTCATAAAGGGACAGACATGGTCAGCAACAATACTCAGGTAGGCTGTGGCGTTGACACGATGCTCAATTGGTACTAATGGGCCAAGAAAATATCCCCCGCACCATTACACCACCACCAGCCTGAACAATTAATACAAGGCAGGATGGATCCATGCTTTAATGTTGTTGACACCAAATTCTGACTTTACCATCCAAATGTCGCAGCAGAAATCGAGACTCATTAGACCAGGCAACGTTTTTCCAATCTTCTATTGTCTAATTTTGGTGAGCCTGTGCGAATTGTAGCATCAGTTTCCTGTTCTTAGTTGACAGGAGTGGCACCCGGTGTGGTCTTCTGCTGCTGTAGGGCATCCGCCTCAAGGTTTGATGTGTTGTGCATTCAGAGATGCTCTTCTGCATACCTCGGTTGTAACGAGTGGTTATTTGAGTTACTGTTGCCTTTCTATCAGCTTCAACCAGTCTGGCCATTCTCCTCTGACCTCTGGCATCAACAAGGCATTTGCGCCCACAGAACTGCCGCTCACTGGATATTTTCTCTTTTTCAGACCATTCTCTGTAAACCCTAGAGATGGTTGAGCTTGAAAATCCCAGTAGATCAGCAGTTTCTGAAATACTCAGACCAGACCGTCTGGCACCAACAACCATGCCACGTTCAAAGTCACTTAAATCACCTTTCTTCCCCATTCTGATGCTCGGCTTGAACTGCAGCAGATCGTCTTGACCATGTCTACATGCCTAAATGCATAGAGTTGCTGCCACGTGATTGGCTGATTAGAAATTTGAGTTAAAGAGCAGTTGGGACAGGTGTACCTAATAAAGTGGCCGGTGAGTGTATATACACATTATATAAGGAAAACAAATACTACTATATTAAAATAATAATAAATATTGCCAGGCAAAGATTAAACGTGATCGCATCCAAAATAAAAGTTTGTTTTCATATTATAAATGTGTGTTATCTAGAAATGTGTGTTATCTAGTGTGTGTGTGTGTGCGTGAGATACACAAACATACATAAAAACAAAACTATACAAATCAATTTTGTTACATAGATGTCTAAATTTACTCATATACAGTACATATATATTTTATAATCAAAATATAAATAAACATTTTCTCAAATATATACATGCATGTGCATTTATATATACACATAATAAATACATAGTGCGCGCGCGCACACACACACACACACACACACACACACACACACACACACACACACATATATTATGTCATAAAAAACTTATTTCAGACGTGCAATTAATTAATTTAATCTTTGTCCAGCACTAATAATAAATAAAGTAATAAATCCAGTACATCCAGACAAACAGAAATTAGGTGGCCCTTTATTTTTTTCCATAGCTGTATGTCTAGTTTACACAACATAGTTCATATTTCTATGTAATTATAATACTTACTTGTACAAGCCAAAAGCATCCTCCAAGTGTGTGATTGCTCAACAGAAACACACCCCCATGACGTAACGACATCAAAACAGTAAAGCATGTAAAACAGCGCCCTCTAGTGCCAATAAACCAGTGCATGAAACCAGCTTTGATAAAGACCACTTATTTTATTCTTTTATGAGTAACAGAAAACACATTAAAAGACTAAATCACAATGACCAAAGAACAAATGAAGCAACGTTAATAAAAACATTTAAGCTCATTCGAGGGGGGGAAAAAAACTACAAAATGAGCCGCTTTCATATATATAGCTTAAAAAAGTGAACAGCTCATGCTAGTTGATTAGTAGTGAAGAAGAGAGAACTGGTGGCGAACAGACTTTTAAAGGGACAGTTCACACAACAATTAAAAATCCTTTACTCACCCTCAATGTGTTTTCCTGTTGAAAACAAAGATATTTTAAAAATCCTGGAAACCTCTAACTTCTATAGCATTTCTTTAATTGATGTCAATAATTACTGGTTTCCAACATTCTTCAAACTATCTTCTTTTGTGTTCACTAAAAAGAAAGAAACTCATTTATGTCTGGAATGACTTGAGGGAAAGTAAACGATGAGTACATTTAGATTTTTGTGTGAACTACCCCTTTAACATACACACCTACCTGTGTACTGATTCTCAGCTTATAACATGTGTTCCCTAACTTCCTCATCTTTAAATAACTCAAGCTGAAGCAGGTCTCAAGCATTGGCCTCGGAATAACAAACAAACAAACATTTCAGTGTTTTATCCTTGAAATACGAGAGAATCAACAAGAAGAGAGAAAATATAAAACTGTAAAAACAACCATTTGTCTGCGAATCCTGCTCAGAATAAAAAACAAACAAACAGCTTTCGACCCAACTGGGATTTTAAAAAGGAAACACACCAGTTGAGATGGTGGTGGAAAAATGAGGAAAATGACTGCCAGAGGTGTGTGTTTTTTTCTCTTAGCCATGAGTGGTGTCGTCCTCCACAAAGTCCTTCGCCTGCTCTGCTGAGATCACATCGATGTGACTCACCTAACACACACACACACACACACACACACACACACACACACACACACACACACACACACACACACTATAAATGGAAGTTTCATCAAGCACAGATGAGCTCCCCAGG
>CAIGQV010007757.1:5627105-5637427 GCA_903798115.1 Danio jaintianensis | reverse complement strand
ACACACACACACACACACACACACACACACACACACACACACAGAGAAAGAGAGATTAAGCCTGGGGAGCTCATCTGTGCTTGATGAAACTTCCATTTATAGTGTGTTTTCTCCAGACTGGTTTGCATGTGCTAATTGTTTGGCACGTCGGAGTGTTAATGATGTCTGTTACCTTGTTTCTGAATTTGACGCCGTAGAACTTGTCAGCCGACTCTAGCAGCTCGGGTCTGAAGGTGGTGGTAATGAACTGAGCGTGTCCGGCCAGCTCCATGATCATGTCTGAAAGAGCACACCAAAACACTCAAAATCTCTGCAATGAAAACCGTTTTGCTTGTAGTTATGAAAAAAAAAAAAAAGCAGTTTGCTTGTCATTTAAAGAAAAATGCTGTTAAAACCAAGCATTTAGTTTGCTGCAAAAATACATTTGCCTATTGTATCAAGTTAATAGTATTGTTTTTTACAAATTACAATGCAATTTTTTTTTACAAAAATAAAATATAGAAAACAAAAGCAGACCACTAAAGCAATTAATATTAAATATTATAAAATATATTTGTAATACACAAATTAAAATGTCAATTAAACGTATAAAAAACCTAAAAACAATTCTGATAAAATCATATTAATTTCCTGAGTGTAAAAAAAGTTTAGCAGCTCAAATTAAACCAGGATGCCTGTGTCAAAATCAAATACTAGAAATCAAAAAATAAATATTTCAGATGGAGATTTTGTGTAGACATAAAACAAACTGCTTACATAAAAATTGGATCGTTTTGTACATATGTATATGCTTTATCTTTTTTTTTTTTCATCTTCCTTTGCTATAATGTTCAGTGCATGTCTGTTGTCAACAAACACTAGCATCATTACCCGACACTGCTTTTCTATGCTGAGCGTCCAGAGCCTGGTCGATTTCATCAAACAGGTAGAACGGAGCAGGATCACACTTCTGGATGGCAAAGATGAGAGCCAGAGCCACCAGAGACTTCTGACCTCCAGAAAGCTGCTGCATCTCCCTCATCTCCCCTTGTTTACCTGTGAACGACACCTGACCAACACAAACATACACACAAGTTGTCAAGCCTGTGCATATAAAACTGCACACAAACAAACGATGCACAATAAACCAGACAACATTGTCTTGAAATATAAGCACTGACATGGTATGGAAAATGATACAGATATGCCTTGCTGATAAGATGATATTTATTATTATTATTCTGCAGTAACTTAATTGTCCACCAGGTGTGCTAGCAGTCAGACCAGGTCAGAAATCTGCTCACCGAGAAGAATTTTTACCTGTATGGTGGTTTAGGCTACGTTTACATGATTACATGACGTTTTACAATGATGTAGCCAAAAACTGAAAAGTGTGTGTTTGTTCTGTTTGTGTTTTGAAGGTTCTTGTACACATAACATTTTCAAAATGAGGTTACACATCCACAAAAACGCTGTATTACGTATGACAGTCACCTTGTTAGTAAACAGTACCTGTAGTAAAGTGACTACATGTTGTCGTGTATAATTTGATGCGTGCGTGTTATGATGTGTCTTCGCTTTTTGTTGTAAAGTGAAGTAAATCTACACTTAGCTGATGAAGCATTAGGAAACACTTCAGCATCAACACCTACCATGTACTCCGCTATTTTTGAGTCTGTTTGTTTTCGCTTTCCTTTAATCTAAAGCTCCCTAAACACATACTATGCATCCGTGTGACGTCATTACTTTCAAAGACTCTCATTTTCGGGTGTTTACAGACACAATATAGATATAGTCCCTCAAAAAGAAAGAGTCAGAATTTTTTTTGTCTTTACAGCTGAAAAAAAATTAGGTTTTCATTAAGAGGGTCTTTAAAAACTTTTTAGAAAACATGGAAACCTTTGTTGAATTATATTGTTACTACTGATCTCGATGCAGAAGAGGAATAAACAGTTTTATTTTTATTGTATTATTTAATAACTACATTCAACTAGATCCACACAAAGATGATCTTCCTCACCCTGATGCCCACTCCAGTGAACTGGTCCACACTGGGCACACTGCTCTGAGAGGACGATGCCCTCTCGCTGTCTCCGCCCTCGCCCTCGTCCTGTGACTGTCCACCCTCAGTGTCGCCCTTCTTCATCACCAGAGTGGCTTTACCTCCGGGCACCAGCTTCTGAAACACCTCGCTGAAGTTCTTCGACACCTGCAGGGACACAAAACACGTTTTATTTGATTACAGGTTTCATCAGGTCAAATTTAAGACTTTAAGACCAACTCGAGTGAAATTTAAAAGCTATATTATGATGTTGACCTCTTGACTATCGTTATACAGCTATTTGGACCAGCTTAAGATAGTTCTAAAGTGCCACCAAATTCTATAGTGCTGCTGGAGTTTGTCTGATAGTTGTACCTGTTTGAAGGTGAGCTGGATGGCCTCGTATTTGCGCAGTTCCAGGACGTTCATGAGCTCCATGATGGATTTGTAGCCTCTGTCCAGCTCTTCCTGCCTCTTGATCAACTTCTCTTTCTGCTCGGAGAAATTGACGAACTGATCCAAGGCTTTTTTATTCACGTGGCTGTACTTCTTCAGCTCTGTGTTGCACTGCTCCAGCTTCCTGAACAACTAAACACAAACACAAAATCATTACACAACAAGAACCACTGAAATGGTACAACACACCTGATGGGGTTGGAAGTAGTGAGAATTTCAACATTCTTTTGCATTCCCAGAAAACCATTGCATTCACTTGCAAAAGTTTTGCTACACCAAGAAACTTCATGTCCAAAGTTTGTGACTACCTGAATTAGATAGCAAGCGAATGCAATGTTTGCTAAAAGTAAATTGCTAAATTTCTTTAGGAAATGAGAAAACCTTGCACACTATAAAGATATTATTTAATAATAAATTGAAAAGTAAGCTAAGTAAACTAGATTCTTGCCAGCTGAATGTGAAAATTATGCACTGTAAAACGTTTTTGGTATTTATTTAGTAAAATGTCTCTGTGAGAAATGTGCAAGTTTTGATAGCAAAACAAAGTTTGCAAATTAAAGATTTATACATTGTAAAAAATATATAATAATAAAAAATTAAAAAAACCAAAAATTCCTGGGAAAGTTTCTCAAATAAAAAACGTTTTTCAGGTAAATATACTTATTCCAATAAATATAAAGTTTTTTTAATGAAGCAAAACGCAAAACTCAGGAATAGTTTGTTTATTGCCACATTAGCAACTTATGGCTACTTCATGGCAAGATCAATATACATAAAAACATTACATGATAAGAACAACTTCATATTTCAATAAGAGATGACACAAACAAATAACTGAAAGTTCTTCCTGGTGATCTCAGGGGAATAAGATTTGTTAACAGCACAAAATGTATTGTAGCCGAATAAGTATGTTTTGTTAACAAATGTAAAGTTTCTCTGGCAAGTATTTAAAACGCCAAACTTTATGCAGCAAACAATCATTGTATCTTAATCTAACAATTTAGCAACTTGTAAAATCAACATTTCCCCTTAGAATAAAATAGTAACAAGTTAGGGCTGTGCTCATAAAACGGTACCAGTATTTATTGACCGAACACCATTGTCATTAACGATAAAAAATAAAGAAGCGATTCGCTATGAAGCGCTATAGTTTTATTAAAATGTGTCTGCTGAGTGCGCGGCTTGGAAGGAATGCCAATAAGCTTAGGGTTATTTCCAATCCAGGGGCAGGGCTTGCGTGCACAAATAGGGAGCAACACACACATGGATTTTTTTTTTTTATTAAACTATTTGCCTTAGTAATGTTGGTAAATTAAAATAAAGTGGTTAAAAAAACTAAAATCCTATAATTACTAAACGGATTGTAAAAAAATATTCAATAATTATCGATAACGAATGATATAAAAGATTCTATCGTGATCATTTTTTTTGCTGTATCGCCCAGCCCTATAACAAATCTAAACATAGATCGCGTCGTAACAAAACGTGTCAATTTGTTCAGAGAAAAATCATGCCATAATCCCCACTTTAAAACGCACAAGAGAAAATTCCAGAAGACAGTTAAAGAAACAGACAGAAATGGCACAATTCATCCTCGACTCCACTGAAAAAAGGGTGAGAAAGCAAGAGCGCAAGCAGGGGGTAACGAAGAGTGAGTCACCTCTGTGTAGGAGGACTGACACACAATAGAGGCCCTGACTGGAGAGGTGGAGACACAGGAGAAGGATCAACTAAGAGAAAGACTGGAGGGGGATGAGAGGGGAAAACTGGAGCCAAACATGAGCTGAGGAGGAGGAGGAGGAGGAGGTGAGAGGCTTCTTCAAGGGTACCCGGTCATGTCGTGGTCTTCGTCTGATTATGTAATGCTTGTTTATGACCTCATTTGTGACAGGCTTTTGAACGAGAAGGAAAATACAGTTTAATATCAGACTGAATGAGTCATAGGAGATGAGATGAAACCCTGAACTTTAACTAGAAGGTGAAGGGAAATAAAAAGCTCCTGTAAGGACCATGTATACAGTAAAAATAATAATAACTTGGGTAAATATAATTTAAGTTATTAGTAGCCTATTTTACATCAAATTATTAATTATGGCTACACACCACAGCAACTTAGTGTTGTTTGACTAATGCTTTGCTCTCATGGAAAAATACACATGTATTTTATTTTTTAATTCTCATGCAATGGAATTTTTTTATAAAAATGTAAAACAAACTAAAAAAAAATGTTTTGATAGCAAAAGCTTCTTGTGGAAATCAGGGTTCCCACACTTTCACGAACAGCAGATTCAATGATTTTTTAAAGCACTGTTAATTTTAAATCAAGCACCTTTGTAATTCATAGCCCAGCATATGTAGCGTCATGAAAGTCTTTTCTGTACTTAACAATTCACTTACACTTATTATTTACGCTAAAAATGTCTTTAACGAACTTTAACAAAATTTGTTGAATTCAAAACTGGTAATATTCAAATGCGGTTTCTGAAATATTGATAAAAGGTGCATTATTTTTCAGTGTTATTGTTTTGTATTGTATTAAAATATGAAATTTAAGATTTTCTCAATTCTTCATTCTGTATTAGAGTACAATTGTTGAAATTAAACCATTAACAAATTTAATTCAAGCACATTCAAGGACATGTGTTTGTTTTCAAGTACTTTCCAGGCCTTGAATGCATATGTCTGAAATTCAAGTACTTTTAAGTACTTTCAAGAAGCATGGGAACCCTTGGAAAGCTCAAGTTTTGTTAGTACAAAATAGAATTTTTGGTAGCAAATGCAAAGTTTCAAGGGGGAATATACAAGTACTTATATAAATATACTATAATATATAAACATACTATAATATAAGTATTTATATAAAATATATAAATATACATATTTGTGAATGAAAAGTTTCTCACAGAAAAGCATACAATTTGTTAGTGTTAGCATGTTTTTTTTTTTTTAAAGGGGGAGCCTTTTTTTTTTTTACCAGCAGTCAATTTTACATGATTTCCGTATGAAATTCGTAAATGTGACCTGTACACTAAAGCAAGATGTCTGTTTTTTTCCTCTCAGTAATGTATTTTTGACCCAAGGCACTTACTTTTTCGGAAAACATAGACATTGCCATTTCTTTGTACAGGGTTTCTGCAGGTTTCATCATGTCAAATTTAGGACTTTTTAAGACTCTATTAAGACCGTTATGAATGAAATTTTAGACTTAAACATATAAACTTATATGTATATTAGACTTTTACATATAAATATTTTTTTAATGACAAGTTTAACATTGTTAAAAGTATATTTATTGTGGAAACAATTACATAAATATTCAAAAATATATATTTGTTGGCTTTTGGTCCAAATTGATTGAGTATAACTTCTATTCAACCTAATGCATTTCTGTAATAAATCCCTTAGTTTCCTGCCTATTTATAAATATTACGTCTACTTCCCCTACTTCTTTAAATAGTTTATATACGAATGGAAGATAATGTAAAGGGATATATTGCTCTGTTATTCTCATGAGGAACTGTGTAATTGTTTTTAGTTTTCTTTCCCTGATTTTATTAAGATGGACTGTTGGTGATTGGATGGATGTCGGCCCGATTGGGTAGCTTTACTTGGAAGGAGGGAAATTAAGACGTGTTTAAAATGATACCTACAGCACAATATTTCTGTGAATTTAGGCCTTGAAAAGTCTTAAAATTTTGTTTTTGAAATTTATGACATTTTAAGACTTTTTAAGACCCCACGGACACCCTGTTGTAACTGTTTCTAAAATTTCCAAGTAATTTCTGAGTGAAAACTCTTTCCAGGAATCTCTTTTGGCACAGAATATATTTCAGTGTACCTGCTTGAGTGTGAGAGTCTGGTACTTCTCGAAGGCCTCCTGCGGCAGGGAGCCCAGTTCGCGGATCTTCTTCATGCACTCCTCTTTCTTCTTTAACAGCATGCCCTGTCTGTTGGTCATCTTCTCCAGCTCCTTGGTGTCGTGATTGATGGCTTCGTTCTGCTCCTTCTCGATGTTCTTCCAGCGCTCCATGCTCTTCTGGTGCTCCTTGATTTCCACCTCTGTCTTATCGATGAGGGTGTCCAAATCTGAAAATGAGACAAACTCAATGAAGACCAACGAGAGTAAGGCTTTCTATTTATGAAACAATGAGTTGAGTGTGCACCTTCAGAGCGAGCCATAGTGTCTTTTATGCGTTTGTTAATGCCATCCAACTCTGACGTCGTCGCTGTGAGGACGGTTCCTCCTTCGGTTTCTCTCAGTTCATTCAATTCCTGTATAAAAGACACTTTTTTAGCACACTACTACAAGGCACTGAGTTTCATATAAGAAAAAAGTATCTTCACCTGCTCGACTTGATCGAGACGTTTGCGCAGGTTTTCGTTGAGGTACGTCTCCACCCTGGTCATGATTCCCTCCAGTTTAATTCTCTCATTCAGCAGTTGTCTGTTATCCTACAGACAAATACAAAACATGATTAACCCAAAACTGAAAGGCTAAAAGCTACATATTTATTCATCATCATTTAATAGAAAGGCAATTTCAACTAAAAACAGAACATGTGGCTTTTGGCTACAATAAACACAGATTTAAAAGTATAAATGTATCTGATATGCATATGTAAGGCTAAGCTCGTCTAGCAACACAAAAGCAGAGGAATTAGCAAGCCAAATCAAAAGCAATGCAAAAATAACAAAGGCTAATGATGTGGGCTGCTTACACAACATTTAAAGTAGCTTTTGAATTGTGTGTGGCTGGAGGTGGTGAAGAGCTGCAGCTGCGGCCTCAGTGCTAATTCTCAAACACATCTAGCAGAGCTTCAGACCGACTAACGCCATCAAACGAGATTGTAGTCACTGTACAGAAACCTTTAAAACACCACTTAATGACTGCTCTAGCCAGACTGGAGATCTAGCTATTTTTGAGCACATCTAATGGTCAGTGAACAGTCCATCCTGACATTTCTGCCTGTTGTCTGAATCTAAATTCTGTAAATATTTAGGCTTTTATGAAATACAAAAAGATTATTCCTATTGATCTAAAAGCGACTCTCAATGATTAAAATTTACCTTATTACAATGACAAAGCTGCTTGTGTTTTTATATAGAATTACTCAGCTTTAAAGGGATCATTAGGGTTAGCCAAAAATGAAAATTTGATGTTAATTTACACACCCTCAGGGCCTGAGCAAGTGGTTCTGAGAATGTACACTTGAGTATGCACTAGGAGCTAAAATCTTCCTTACTGTTCTACTAAAGAAAACAAAGTCAGCTAAAGTTTGGTTGGCCTGAAGATGAGTAAATTATAAGCAAATTTTTGTTCATTTGTAAGTTCAAATATACATTTTTGACTCAAGACATTGTTTTTAAAATTATTGATGGTAAATACAAAGTGTTTTTTATATTTATATTAGTCTTGACTGTTTTTTTTGCATATAAACTGCTACACTGAATGACATTTTAGCGGGTATGTTCTGTAAATAATACTAAAATTGAAATGCTGTAACAGTTTTGATGCTTAAATTTGATTGAATTTTTTTGTTCAATCAAAGTTCAATCAAACTATTCATTACTTCGAAGTCAACACGTACAGTTAAAGTCAAAATTATTCGCCCTCCTGTGAAATTTTTATATATTTTTTTCAAATATTTCCCAAATGATGTTAAACAGAGCAAGGAATTTTTCACAGTATTTCCTATAAATTTCTTTCGTCTGGAGAAAGTCTTATTTGTTTTATTTCGGCTAAAATAACAGCAGTTTTAAAAAAATGTTTAAAGCCATTTTAAGGTCAATATTATTAGCCCTCTTAAGCAATATTTTTTTTTTAGCGATTGTCTACGGAACAAACCCTTATTACACAATGATTTGCCTAATTACCCTAATTAACCTAGTTCAATCTTTAAATGTCACTTTAAGCTGAATATTAGCATCTTGAAAAATATCTAATAAAATATTATATACTGTCATCATGGCAAAGATAAAATAAATCAGTTATTAAAACTATTAAGTTTAGAAATGTGTTGAAAAAAATATTTTCAATTAAACAGAAATTGGGGGAAAAAATATACATGGAGGGCCTTCAACTGTAATTACGTTAAATTACCATGACCTCAGAATTGATCAGAAAAGCTGTCTGTGGTATTTGCTCATCCTGACCTGCTGCAGCTGTCGGATCTCATCATTGAGGTCGTCCACCCTGCGCTGATCCTCTAAACTGAGCTGAGAAAGCAGATCCGTCCCCAGCTCGGCCTTCAGGGACTCGCGTGTGCTCTCCATGGCGTGCAGACTGGCCTCCAGACTCTGAAGACTGCGTTGCTGAAGGAAACAGTAAAGAGGAGTTATCAAACTAATCCTCTGGAAAAGAAATGAAGGCAGTTATACACCTTCTGCTTGATTATAGAAGAGCATGCGCTACCTTGGGCATGAAGGTCTTCTCCGACTGCTGTCTCTTCTCTTTTAGCATCTTCATCTCGGACAGAATACTGTCTCTGGAGGCCTTGAACTTCCTCTGCTGGGTCTCGATCTGCTGCATCTGATTCATCAGCTGGTCAATTTCATTATTGATACGTGAAAAACTGAGTTAAGGAGCATTTAATTACTTATTCAGATTACTCAAAACTGAATATTTTGTCATCATTTACTTGTCTTTCTTTATTCTCCTGAACACAAAACAACAGTAATATTTTGAAGAAAGCTGGAAACTGGTAATCATTGGCTTCCATAGTGTTTGTTTTTCCTACTTTGGAAATGGCGCACACTACGTTATGCACTATGTACTTATGCACTTACACACTCAACAACATAGTATATGAAGTGTCGTCCCAAATGGAACACTAATGTTTTTTTTACTAAGCGGAAATTCAAACCGTTCCCAGATGACATTTGACGAGTCCCAAATTAGTGAAATAAATGACCAAACTACCAAATAATACCTGCCATGAGCATAACCACATTCACCATCGGGAGGCGGTATATTATCACTCTCGTAGGAGAATTTTGCATTCACAATCTAAAATAAAAAAATATATCCAACATCAGTGTCTGAAAGCTCCGGCTCTTTCGCCACGTGAGAAAAGCTGCAGCCGTTGAGTGCGTGAAGTGTCCAACATTCCACACTATTCCCAATATTTCAGTGTGAACGTACTACTTGCACTGTTTATACTACAAAATGGCGTAGAGTAGTGCACAAGTATGTGATTTGGGATGCACCTAATGGTTCAGATTTCTTCCAAATTGTCTTTTTTTTGTGTGTGTCTTCAGCAGAATAAAGAAACTCATAAATTAATCATATTGCACTTCCTGAAAAAAAAATACAATAATTATGTATAAAGAAATATAACTAGAATAGATATCATCTTTTTGAACAAGTACATTATATTGCATTACTGTAGCTTAACTATGTATATGCTAGTTAACTGTACTGTCCACACTTTTGAAAAGCTACTTCGGAAGCATAATTATTGTGAAAAGCGCTATACAAATAAACTTGAATTAAATTGAATAAAGGTTTGGAACCACTTGAGGATGAGTGAATGGGGAGTAAATTTTTGGGTTATTATTGGGTCAAATTATTACTTAAGCTGCTTCTTGGTATCATTTTAGGACGTCTTTACATGGTCAAAAGAAAAAAAAATACTGTTCACACAGATCCATTAAGACAGCCAAAGTGCTGTGCCTGTGCATATATGGTCCTGTAGTCCACTAGTGTTGTCAACACAAGGTCACAATTTTCCCAAAACCCAAAGAAATTCATTCATTTTGCTGCTCAAACACTATTTTTTAGAAGCTGTTAACGAAATGAAAGCCTCATTTACTCACTGTCCACTTGTTAGAAAACCTGCTTGAGTTT
>CAIGQV010007757.1:5612349-5627095 GCA_903798115.1 Danio jaintianensis | reverse complement strand
AACAGAAGAAAGAAACCACATATTTTTTAGGTTCAGGGTGAACTATCCCTTTAATTCTTTATTTTAGCTGAGAAAGTAGTTATGTCATCACATTCCTGAATGAGTCAGAGTATGAGCCACACAACTCCAATGTGATTCGTTCAAGGACTCAAAATGCTCATCCCTTAAGGTCTTGAGTATCTGTATTGGTGATTTTCATTCTCTCATCCCTCCATTTTCTAACATAGCTGCTCACAGACATTAACATCTAGCCGACTCATTCAGTGATCCTTTATGACCTTGCGTTATCTTGGCCGATTACACCAACATGCTTTGTTGGCCAAGACACACACAATCCATCTGATGCCATACCACATACAAGCAGGCATGTGTGTGAGGTATAGTAAACCTGTACCTATATAACCGGAATTTACTTCAGTGCTTCATTTCGGTGCCACTTAAATGCCAGAGCTGTCAACTGAAATCAGGGGCGTAGGAACTAGTGAACTGGAAACATGCTCCTTTATACGAAAAAAATCACTAACTCGCAATTAATATAACTGCAATTTGTCCACTAAATGTCAGCGCTGAACAGGGCCATTGTTTGTTTCATGGTTGGAAAAGACATGGAGAGATGACACAACCACGCACTGCTGAAGACAGCGATAACAATAGATGCGATGAGTTGACAATTGCATGTGAAGGGAATAATGGATATCAGCTACTGTACTTTAAAGTCTGCATGAAACTGAAGTTGCGACAAACATTTATTTCAGTATGATGTCGTATTTCCAACTGAAACAGAATATTGAGTATTGAATTTGCTGCACATCGTTGAATTTGCTTTTCAGTGTTTGGGCTTTCAGCAGTGACATTTACATTACACTGAACTGAACTTCAACTGTGGAAACTGGACTGAAGCAGTTTCAATTTACTTGAACTTCTATGTTAAGCTGCTTTAACACAATCTACATTGTAAAAGCGCTATAGAAATAAAACTGAACTGAATTGAATACAGTGGGCAGGGTTTATTTTTGCGCTCCTCCTCTCATCTTTCACTCACAGTAAACTAATGGTTGGAGGGGCGTGGCGAAGCATATTTCGGCCAAGCCGTCAAACTGATGTCATCAATAAAGCACTGCCGTTTTAGAGCGGAAGCAAATGGTCAGACTTTGATTGAAGATTACCAAACAAACCGTTTTTAATGGATTAACTTGAACAGTTCCATTTTTCAACTTAAGACTAAACATTGTCAATTTGGATTTCATGCGACTTTAAACGAGCACAAAGACATTTTTATCCATTATACCCTTCGTGAGAAAGCACAAAAACAACATGTTATTACATGATGGATAGACTGTAATAAATAAGGTATGTCACGCTTATTATTATTCTGACAAAATGCAATATTTATAGTAAAATGTATGGTGTACTCCGTTTCAAATTATCTTGCAAAAAGTTGCCATATTTTGGCAGAGAAAGCAAATTTGGTCTAATTTCTGCACAAGAATTGATCATATTTGAAGCTGATTTGTGGCACACCGAGAACAGACTACTTTGCTTTTATTAGTACTGTAGTGTAACTGTTCTTTTCTGAACAGTTGTCATTTCTGTGTCATGTCATTATAGTTAGGTTAGCTGGCTTAGGTTTTTTTTTTTTTTAATCCATTCTTTAAATGTCAGCAAAGTATCAGTTTCTGTATTATTTTAAAAGGATCAATTGGTACTGTAAAAAAAACATTGTATACATGAAAAGGATATGTTCAATGTTTCGACGCAAGTTCTCGTTGAGTTTGGCCTCTAGTTCTCCGAGTTCCTCCTCTGCCTTCCTCATGTCCTTCTGCAGCTCCAGACGGGATTTACGAGTGTCGTAGTAACCGCCGGTCAGAGCTCCACGGTGACTGACCTGATCACCTGACACCAAAACAATGACAAGGATTCAAACCATTTGAACATTAATACAGTACGACTTCAGATTTTTGAAAATCGACTTATATGTGATCAAAGTCGAGTCGACGTTGACTAGTCGCTGGTGCCATCATCAAAAAAAACATAATATGCAAATGATTTGCAACATGCCACAATTTGCAATTTAATAGGAAATATATACACATGCTGATTAGTGCAAAACAAATGCATCGTCAACACTTTCATTTCATTAATAATGCAACATTAGCACCCGGGCTAATTTTACTGATAAGTAATGCAGTCAACACATTGATTGCTGCAGGTTCTAGTAAGAATGTAACAATAACAGATATTTTAGTGCAGAAATAATGCATACGTCGTCAGCACATAGATTCATGTGAAGTTATTTCATAACAACATAATGCACAAAAGACAAAGGCTATAACGTTAAGCATTATTACACTGTCAGAGACTTCCTCAGATGCATATTTTACCCCTATGATAATGCTCGCTAGACAGCTGCTTAAAATCCTGGTCAAGTCAGACGTTTTTCATATTTACTGTCTCATCTTGGTTATCAGACGTCTCCTCACTGCGTTCACCGGGGATGATATTTACACATACTATGAAGTTTGTCAACCCTCCGGCGGCTGCGCACTTCACAGTTTCTGTGTGCTTCACGGTTAATTCACAAAATATGCCACAGCAACTATGCTTCGCAGAGGACAACAGCCAATCACATGACTGTTCCAAAATTGCGTAAACGTGATTGGCTAGCATCTGCTCTAGGGTATTTGCATGGAGCGAACTAACTGGCATCTCTTTGAGGATTTAAAGTTCATTCAAAGTTCATGTGAATCTTTGACGCTTACATAAGAAAAATAACATTTTAAAAGTTACTTTAAATAATCCGAGGGTAGTTTCATTCAGTGAACCACCTTCGTGTGTAAACCTCCCATATAGCTCAGGTCAAACCACGTGATCTGCACAGCACGATTAGTCGACGTCAACCAAAAAGCATCACAACAGAGCATTAAAGTAGACTAGTCAGTGCAACCCCTAGTATGAAAACAAGTACACATGAGGATGATAAATGCTTACCCTCCAGAGTGATGCAATCCATGGTGAAAGCTCGAGCCAGCTGAGTGGACACTTCCATACTGCGGCAGATCAGAGTCTTCCCAAACACGTGTTTGAAGGCCTTGTCGAAGTTTTGACTGTAACGGAGCTTGCTGATCATGGGGATCGCATCCTAAACAAAAAGGGAAGCAACAAAGTGAACAAGCTTAAAGGATTAGTTCATCCAAAAATGCTCCAAAATTCTATTACTATGAAAAAATATACAGAGGGGCTAATAATTCAGGAGGGCTAATAATTCTGACTTCAACTGCATATAAAAAAAGAATAAGGACTAATAGTTTTGCCCTCAACAGTATTATATGCATGTGGTACATTGGCTTACATTAGTCTCAGGGTAAGCCGTGTCCCTGACGTCCAGTTTGGTGAGGGGCAGGAAGGTGACTTCACCAGGCAAGTTCATCTTATTAAACTCCATCAGGATCTTGGTACTCACTTCATCCGTCTCCACAATGTGGTAAAACAACCTGAGCAAACACCAGCAAGCAAACATCATCATTACCCCAGTTGACACTTTCAAATCTGAGTAAGAAAAGAGATTCAGCAGAGCGGTAATAATAACCTGGTTCCTGCAGTCACCTCCACACAGGTGTAGAAAGCGGGCTCGCACTCAAAATTATTCATGACGATGCCGTGGTAGCCGCTGATGACGTGCTGGTTGATGCCCTTCCGCCGGAAATGCTCCAGGACTTTATTAATGCTGTCGATGCCGTTCAAAATAGCCTGGAGGAAAACATCACATTTCAAAGTTTGTATGTTTCACTTCAAGTCCAGATGACGATCTAAAGTTGTGATAATCCGAGTTCATCTATCCTGATGTATATTTCTGTAACGTGGGAGAGCTGCTATAATTATAGACTGACTCAGTCCTAGAGAAACCATCCAGCAGCCAAGTTGAGCTCAGAAGATATGCTTTATACAGGGTGAACCAGTGTGGGCGGCATTTATGTGATTTTAAATACATTACTGATCACGTATGATGAGCACTGAAGTAGAGCTGCAGGATTAACGGAAAAGTCTTCAAATTTGTGATATGGCTTAGTGCAATTATTAAAGTAGTACAATAAACATATCGTTTGAGCATCGATATCGCAATGTGTGTATCCGCAATAGTCACATCACAGGATTATATTGTTTATTAAAGAATAAAAGATAAAAATATTATTAAATCTTATTATTTTTAATTATTTATACTATGATGACTATGTTATTTTACTTTTGATGGTTCAATTTCTGTACTTGAATACTGTTAAGACTCCCCAGAAAACCATAAAGCACTGTTTATTTATTTATTTTTGCTTTAATTTATTATAATTTATGCAAATGCACTGCATAGAAAAAGACTTGCTCATCCCAGTCGGTCTAAATTGATGAAATCTTTCCAAATAGAGCCATTCAAATCATCTGCTGAAATAATATTCATATCGTAATATATATCGCGACAAAACAAAATATCACAATGTCAGTTTTTTCCAATATCGTGCAGCCCTATATCAAAGTAAATAAATATTTAAGTGATTTTGATGCGATTCATAGTGAACGCGGCTCTGTGCTCTTTTATGCCTGAGCAGCTCATGAGGCAGTGTTTTCAGTTTCTCAGATCGTAGGACTGCACGATTTGGAGAAAAAAAATCTAATTGCGATTTATCTGATCAAAATTGCGATTTAAAATGCGATTTACTATAATTTCATAAAAGAGCTTCAGGTTTGATGTGGTGGTTTCAACAGCACCAAAGAAAGACCAAGCATAATCACAAAGTACGCTACACTATGCTACTGTTTATTTATAACCATTTTTTCCAATAAAAAGTTATCATTAAGAAAATAACTACAGTATTTTAAATACAATATATTGAATAAAAAAATCTTACATATAGATATATAAAACCTTTACATTTAGACTGTGTTACATTTTTCATATTGATTTCATGACATTCACGGTGCACTGACAATGCTTTCCATACACATTTTTAGATTTTACTTCACAGCAAAAGAATTCTTGTATTAAAATGTATAATTTATAAATATATTTACATTTATATATTATTTGTAACACAATTATGTCCTTTAATACAAGCAGTCAGATAAATGAACTGTTTGAATGGATCTAATTCTAAATAAATAGTATACAAACCATTATGCTTAGATGATGTGGTTAAAAACCCGTTCTGGAAGCAGTTACTGCAGACTGATTGGTTGCCCTGAATCTTGCACTTTTAGTCTGTATCTACCAGATGAGTACTAGTGCTGATATAGCACAAGCATACAGCCCTTTCTATTCACTTCAATATATTTTCGTTTTTTTCTCTCTCTCTTTTAATTGTTTCTTTCCTTTATTTAATTATCATTATTTATTTTACTTAATAAATATAAAATATAACAATTTACTCTTCCAAGTGTTTGCTTTTTAATATACCTCGAGTTTGTACTGCATTTTCTTATTGTGCACTTTGGCCATGAAATAATTAGCAAAAAGACTTAAAACTAAATAAAAATGTGTTTCGGTGAATTTAAAGTCATTATAAAGAGAGTGGTATTGGAAGCATGTGATTGTTTTTGTTGAGAGGACTGATGAAATGTTGTTTTTATGTGGTGTTTATGTATTTTAAGTGTTTTACTGTATAGCTGTTACCTTGGCCAGGTCTCTCTTGTAAAAGAGATTTTAAATCTCGATGAGACTTCCTGGTTAAATAATGGTAATAAATAAATAAAATAATACACCATGCTGTCAACCTCAACTTTCAGTACTGACCTGCTTATATGCTTCATTTATATAAATGAACGCACATCATATATTGTTTATGTACATCATATATTGTTTGTTCTACAATATGTGGGTTATAGTGTGGTCTATGTGTTGTTGTTGTTTTTTTCATCAATTTGTACTGTTATTTTCTGTTTTATTCATTTGTTTAATTGTCATAAAAATCAGAAAAGAAAAAAAAAAAAACTGTTTTGTTGTGCAGTTTCGTACCTTTCCGGTGGCGGCTCGCAGTAGCTGTTGTTTCTTCTCCAGGTCTTCTCGTTTGGCTGCCAGCGCCTGCTGTTCTGCATTCTCCTCTCTCCACAGGTAACTGCAGGAGGGACACAGACACACCCTTCAGCTCTGGCTCAAAAACACTACGCCTGGCTTCAGCAGGACACCCTATTCTATAGCCTGGTCGTGCTGAGAAACCTATGGCTCGTGGAATATTAATATCTACAAGAGCAGGTGAGGAGAGGAACGGTGGGTACGAGGAATAAGAAAGGATGCTGGAAACATGGAGCAAAGCCATAGAAGAGTTTTGGGAAAGGATCTTACTTTCTCTCGCTCTGAAGCTCATCCTTTCGGTTCTTCACCTCGTAGTACTTCTTGTCCAGCTCTTCCACTCGAGTCTTGACTTCGTTCAGATCCTGGTCCAGTTTCTGTGGACAAAAAAAGCGAAGCGGAGATGAAACGCTACGAATCCAAAGACGGATTCAAGAATAAATGCTGCCTGTAAAACGTTCACAGCTTCTGATGAATCTTACGTTGTACTGTTCCAGGTTTCTCTCTTTGTTTTGCTCTGTGTCCTCCAGATCTTTGTGGATGGCGGCGATCTGCCGTTTCTTGTCATTGATAGCCTGATCCAGAGATTTCAGCTCTTTCTTGATCCATTTGTCTCGCTCTTCTTTAGAGGTGAACTGACTCCCTCGACCCTGCTTGGCGTAAAGATCTGTACGCTCCTGTGTGGCCTGAGCCAGCCTGAAAAATAGGTTCAAATCCTCAAAAACCAACGACTAAAGATCCAAACATGCTTTAAATATTGCTGCAAGACACAAAATAGCATTTGTAATGAATTAATCCTCATTAAAAATGAAAAAATAAATAAATCTGGGGACAAAACCCAAAATCAGATTGTGAACATTAGATAATCTGATTAAATATGAACATTTTCAAGGCTTCAGCCGATTTTATGAGAGTTCATTTAAGGTTAAGACATTAAGAACTTGTCAAAACTATATTTTATGAATAATTTGAAAATGTATGTACATTTATGGGGAGCATACACAAGTTGAAAATATTAATATTGATCTCCATTAATTTTTCACATTTCTTTTACACATAGAAAAACAGCTCAATAATAAAACGTTTCTCCCAAACACAAGAACAGGATAAAATTATTTATTCATTACTCATTAATTATTAATTGTGATGCTCTTTATCAATATTTTTGTCTTCTAAGATTCTTAAACAAGAAACACTTCGTTGGAATGACCTTTGTTTCATGAAAAAAAGCGTGTTTGATGATTCATCAAATCAAAAACTGTAAAAGTAGCAAACAAACATATTGCAGTTTTGAAGGACTGTGTTTAAACGATAACTATTATTCATTTAAAGTTGATACAGCAGCTTAAACAAGAGAATAAGCATATGACAGGACTTGATTCTGTCTATTAGGGAACTGACTGGTTCGATTGTGATGAATCTAACGATGAAGAGATGGCAGAAGTTTTGATTGAAGTCAAATTTGAGTAAAGACAACGCTGAAAATTTTTCTAAACACATTAGAAATGTACTGCTGAAACATTTCAAATACTCTGTAGTATGTTTACTGAATTGTAGAGTTAAACCGTGAAATGATTTTTTTTTTGGGAGGGGCTAAGACGTTGCCTCAATGGAGCCCCATCCCTAATACTATAACAACTATTACGTATTAGCATCATTGATTCTCCCACTTTTCCCAGTACTGGGTTGCAGCTGGAAGGGCATCCGCTGTGTAAACATATGCTGGATAAGTTGGCGGTTCATTCCGCTGTGGCGACCCCTGATAAATAAAGGGACTAAGCCAAAGGAAAATGAATGAGTGAATGAATGATCCTCCCCCTCAATTTTGAGTTACCATTCAGTACTATAGTTAAGATTTTGCTAGCTATCAGAATACATCGAAATTTAAAAACATAGAACATTCCTAATTCACACCTGAATGCTTATGCAAATGCAAGCTGTACCTCTTTCTCATTGTTCAAAGTGCTCTCTGGTGTCTGCCATTGCTAAGCAACCATGATTCGTACTTGCCACAAAAACGAGAAGGTTTCTACATGCTGCAGATAAACATGTATGGCTGTATAAAGCCAATTAAGATAGCATTACTAGTGGTAGGCTCAGCAGCCATTCAGGTGATTCATTAAGAGACTGATGTTTCTCGACTAGTGGGTAGAGCTGTAATCCCATCTATGGCCTGACATTATTCAAATAGAGCACACCCACAAAGCTTTTGTCAAGAATGAGCCATTTGTACATATTTTAACATAATGTATTCATGACTAACATAGGCTATAGGTCACTAAAGACCCATTGGGTTTGGGCAAAGATCTTCAGCTCTACTAGTGGATGTGATTTCAGTGACCCCAGAGCTTGATAGCAGAGAGTCCTGTCCTATTTAACTTATTTTAGGCACTTTTTTTTTTTTATCATTTAAATTTGGCTAAGTGGTTAATAACACATTCATCATATTACCTGGACTTTAAGCATTATAAGGCCACAAGAATAATGATGTGCATGGATAAATCTTTAAAAAACAAATTCCTTATAAAGACACAATTTAAAAAAAACTAATTTTCAGAATTCATTTTGCATCAATAGTGAAAAAAAAAAAGAAACAATCCTTCTGTTTCAAAATAACAAATCAACATAGGAAAGAAAGCTGCATTCCCCACTTCATGAGCCCTTTCAACACTAAGACTTTTACCGGGCAATTCCTCGCTCCTCTTTTTCCTTCACGGTGTTGAATTTGGGCTCGGTTTCCTGCAGCTCCTTCTGCTTCTCTTCAATCTTTTCCAGAAGCTTCTGCCGCTCTTTGAGCAGCCGTTTCTATTGGCCAGAAAAGAGAAAGTATTAAATAACAAGCAGCGACAGGCAATCTCTTTTTATAGATCACCTAAGTACATTTTCTGCAGATGCGCGAGGAGCTGCTCATACTTAAAAAGGTGTTTATAATATTCAGCGTCATAAGCAGAACAAAGGGGATCTCCATCTGAGCAAACCTGCATTCACATTCACCAATCAAAGGGCAAATGACGCACTTTCGTCCTCTCCTCTGCAGGAAGACACACACACATTTGGCCAGGTGGGGCTAATCCACCTTTAAGCCAGGATGCAGAACGGCTGAGCGAAAGTGTGTATTTCACACATAGAGGGATACACGAGCATTATGTGTGTGTTTGCGTCTGGCGTAGAGCCCGAGCTGGAGTGAGCATGTGTAGTTAGTGACGCAGACGGAGACACTGCGGACCCTCTGTTCACTAGTGGCTGCCAGCGTTTCCTGCAGCTCGCTGGCACGTGTTTATGAGCGACTTTTGCTTTTGAGAGCATGTGTAGCAGAGACGCGTGTTGGTGTGTGTGAATTCAGGCATCGCCACTTTAATTCAGCGGCAGCAAAAGGCTGAAGCATGCAGGTGGGTATTTGTTGGAGAAAACGATGCTTTTATGTGCATCATTATGAGCATTTAGATACACAAAATAAAAGGTGCAAATGACTAATTGCACATAATTTAATGAATTTTTAATTACAATCTGTAAATTCATGCTGATAAAACAAACTGATCGTGAATGATAAACATCTAATATTCATATATCAGGTACAGAAACTGAATAATTAAATGTAAAATAAAACTGTATTATCTTCATTGTATTAATAATTCAGTAAAATTATTCATCATTAAAGTTACGTTATTGTGTCCGAATGCTTTACATTCTCTTGAAATGCCTTTAAAACACATGCAAATGATAAAGTTTGACTGTTATAGCTATACTTTGCAATGACTCCACAAATCTTATGTATTCTCAATTGTTGATCAACTATAATCCCCACTCAACATTGCGTATCCTACGATGTGATTATTGCGGACACACACCGCGATAGCAATGCTGAAAACGAGATATTATTCAGCCCTACTATAAACTTTTCTCCCTGATGTGGTTTTATGAATTGATCCCCCTTATGAATTTCATTCTTCTGTTGAAGACAAAAAAAAAGATATTTTGAAAAATGTTGTATACCAGGATCTATTAATTTCCATAGTTGTAAAAAAAAAAAAAAAAATACTATGAAAGTCAATAGCTACTGGCTTTTATCAATATATCGGCCAGATTTTATCAATACATCTTCTGTTCTGTTCATCAGAAGAAAAAAAACAACTCAAATATACTTAGAACGAGTGAAGTGTGAGTAACTGACGAGTGTGAGTAACTAATGACAGAAATTACAGTTTTGAGTGAACTGTCCCTTTAAACAAACATTTTCTTCTCAACATTCATAAAATATACTCAGATTTTAAGTTTCAAATTTAAATAGCATGAAAAAAACAACAACATACTATTGCATAAATAATTTGCTAATAAAGTTTCCATTTAATGTGTTCTAGGGTTTTCACGATACTGGAATTCGGTACCAATCGATACTGAAATTTTAAAAACTCACCGCTGTTTACTGAGTGCAACACAGATACAGGGACACTGGAGCGTTTCAAAGTCACATCGATCAGCTAGTTTGTCTATAAGCTGACATACGAGCGATCCACTGATGAATCGCGGCTTTAAAACGCTCCAGTGTCCCTGTATCTGTGTTACACTCAGTAAACAGCGGTGAGTTCGGTGAACCGATGACCTTCACGGCCAATAACAGTCATTTTTGATGAGCATGTGAACCCAATGGCAAATCAGCGCTGTTTAAGAACGTGCTCAGCAGCGCTCAAATGTCAGCAGGAAATGGACGTTTAAAATTTCAGTATTGATTGGTACCAAATTCCAGTATTGTGACAACACTAATGTGTTCAAGAACAAATTTTCTAATTACCAAAAACAAAAATAGTCGAAGATTTTTACATATCTCCCTATTTCTATTAATCAAAAGACCAGCGATTATCTGTTACAATAATCAATAATTGTTTAAAAATGTTTCTTGAGCAGCTAATTAGCATATTCAAATACATTAGAGAACAGTCACTCAAAAACTGCAGCATCTGAAATGTAATAACTGTGCTAAACTAGATTGATATTTCATAAAACGTTATGGAAATACTTACGTAAATATGTAACTTTTGGGACTCTTTTATAAGGTTAAAGATTTTAAATGAATGATTTTTTGACTTGACAGATCAAATAGTCCAATTATACTTCTGATTACAACACAACACGGGTTGGAAAACCAATTTATGATACACTTATTAGCTCTGCTAATTAAAAAAATAAATAAATAAAATAAATAAACTGCAGCTTCAAATGCTTTTTTTTTTTTAGTTAGAGCCTTTTCTTTATAAACAGAAACTTTCTAATTTCCAAGATAACACTATTTGTAAATGTGTGTGTTGAGTGCATATGTGTGCCTGTAGCGCGTGCATGTGTTAGCGTGTGTGCGTCTGCTAGTCGCACCCTCTGTTCGCTGTTTCCTGCCAGCTCGTCCTGCAGATCTTTGGCTTTGAGCTCCAGTTTGGTCCTCTGTTTGATCTGCTCCTGTCGCTCGGCGCTCAGCTGTTCCTTCTCCTCCTTCATGGCGGAGATTCGAGACTTCAGCTCCCGCACCACACGCTCCGTCTCCTACAGAGACACAGAGGTTAGGTAACATTACTTAACAAGCTGATTTATGAAGGCCAGGCCTGCTTTAGTGAAAAATCTAATGTTATTCCTATAATTTCAGGCATTCAAATCATGTTTTTTTTGTTCTTATTTTCTCATTATGGTGTTTGCAACTTTTTGCACAGAAACATATTTAATATAATTAATGTATAATTAATTAATATAATATAATTCTATTAATACAATAATAATTAAAGTATTTGTTTAATGTATTTCCCACACAACAGTAAATTATTGCTGGATTCACATCAAATGTGAATTTACGTACCAGTGTGCAAGCAAATGCAGTCAAATTTTCAACAGGCAGCATGAATAACACAGAATACATCATGTGTTTGCCACCAAAACACATGATTTGCCTCATTCGCATCTTTTGCACAAGTTCAAAAACATTAACTGAGCAGAAAATATGTGAGGCAAAAAACATCCTGTGAGTAATCTAGAGCAAGTGATGCAATGCTACACATATGGTGTGAACCCAACATAAGTATATTCATAAGCAATTCAAATGAATGCCAATATAATTTGTAATATATTTCACTTTCCTTTTCTATTCTAAATACAGCTGTATTGAGTAAAAAAATATATATAAATAAATAAAAATCTGATTCGGGAAGACTTATTTTTCAGAAAATATTGTACTTTATTCTAAGTCGGTAGTGTCAATTTATAAAACACGTTGGATAAAAAATGATCTAATAATAATAAATACAATAAATGCTATATAATACTATATAATAAATACAATAACAATAAATGTTCCTGGTCTTATAATGCTCAATTAATCAGTGCATGTTAAACTCCAATGAAAGAAGACGATTCCTTCTTAAAGGGCTTATTTGTATGAACTTTCACATATTAATCACTTTTTAATGAACTGCTGGTAATGAAAAAGCGACCATGTCCCAGCTTCTTGGGTTGTCTATTGGCATTTTTCCACTGCACGGTAAGGCTCTTTGTTTTTCCACTGCAGTTTAGCAGTGTTTTAGTGCGGCTGATATACTAACAAGACATTCTGGATCACCACATTCAGCACCCACTGTTGTGTTCAACAGAAGAAAGAAACCCATAGAAGTTTAGAACCACTTGAGTGTGAGTACATGTTCATTTTTGGGTG
The DNA here is from genome assembly GCA_903798115.1 of Danio jaintianensis. Taxonomy (NCBI): domain Eukaryota; kingdom Metazoa; phylum Chordata; class Actinopteri; order Cypriniformes; family Danionidae; genus Danio; species Danio jaintianensis. The sequence continues at coordinate 5,614,358 of CAIGQV010007757.1, read as the reverse complement.
AACCATCCATTCAATTTCCTTTTGTACCCCCTTTTTCACATGTATGTTTCTTTTTGGGCTTGAACGAAACAAATATAGATGTGTGAGACTGTCTCAAGCATTTTTTTTTCTTCTTGCCTTTCACACTTCACTTCACTTAAGCAAATGATAAATACTGGGACAGATGTTTCACGAATAGAGGAACATCTGCACCTTGTCTACTGACCACAATACAGACATGTTAAATTACATGCGACAGTAAACAATTTAAAACAGTTTGACAGTTTAAAATAATCCTACAGCGGCCGTTTATTTTAATCAAGTGAGGTTGAAGTGTCGTGTAGTAAATCCACTGATGCAGGTACTGACGACTCTCTCTGGCCAATCAGTATCTGCATTGTTTACACGTCGCATTTTGATAGTACTAAATGTAAAAGAAATTTCAGGTACTGTACGCAGTAGGGCTGCACGATATTAGCAAAAAATGGCATTGCGATATTTTGTATTTCTGCGATATATATTGCGATTTGAATGTAATTTCCTAAGATGATTTAAACAACTCTATTTGGGAAGAATCCCTAATTTTACATTGATCGGGTGTATATGCATGAAATAAAAGAAATGACAAGCATAAATTAATACAATAGAACAAACATACACATATAAATGAAATAGACAGACTTTACTGTTTTCTATAGTCTTACAGTATTGAGGTACAGCAATAAAATATTAAAATGTAAAAAAACCTGGATATAGTAGTCAACATTTGAAGTGGATCAAAGCCACCACAAAAAAAAATAAAAAATCAAAAAGTGTGCTAAAACTATTCAACAACACCATTCTTATGCCCAAATGGTTTAAATTATAATTATACTCCCAACTCAAAAATCGCAGATGCTGCAATGTGACTATTGCAGATTCGCACATTGCGATATCGATGCTGAGACGATATATTGTGCAGCCCTAGTACGCAGTACAAAATTACTTCATGGAACTTTACTTAATATACTAATGACTTTTGGCATAAAATAAATATCTACTGGCAAAAATATACCCCTGCACCATATGATGCTAAGATTTATGGTCCCACATGACAGCCTGTACACTGATTTTCAAGAGAAGCATGTTTTTGCCAGGAAAATCACAAGGATGTGAGGTTTATAGATGCTCTCAAGAGCTTCCCTTCTGTTCTGACAACACACGAAACAAATGCTTATGCAATATTCATGATTAATGCCAAAAGAACTACTCTGTAGTGTAAAATCAACATTTATTTAAAGTACACTGTCACATAAGCCTATATAAAGTAGTCAGCATTTGAAGTGGATCAAAAACGTTTAGGACAACTTTTAATCTAACACTCAGATAATAGAGAAGTAAAAAAAACAACAAAACAAAAAAGAAGAAAAATAACTTAGTATTTTACATCAATATTTATGAGACCTCTTTTTATTCATCAATCAACATTTCCAACTCCACCACATTTTACAATGGTGAACAATTTGTAAGGTCCCCAAACTCCCTCAAAGATCTTGTATTTATCTCTTAATATATAGGTTATCTTTTCCATTGTCATGTTAGTAACCAAGTATAGGATGTTGGCTGAAAGACATGGTGTACTGACATTTTTCCAATTTAAAGAAATATTCAGTTTAGCTTGAAGAACACATACATTTATAAATCTACATTCAGTCTTTTTCATCTTGATTTCCTTATGGTATAAATGAAGGTACCATAGGTGGTGAGAGTGGAATATTGACACAAAGAATCTTCACTATCATCCCTTTCACTTGCCACACTCCCATATCCAATGATATAACAGGGTTCAACGCTAAGAATTTTTTTTACTGGCCAGCGGTTCAGATTTTTACTTGCCCTGCCAAAATTTTCACTGGCCCCACCAAAAAAAAAAAAAAAAAAAAAAAAAGAAGCTATTTAGCCACATATTTTAAATAATGTGTCAAAATTCAAACATAATTGAATACATAAACTTTTTATTTAGCATAACTTTTCTTAAATAAACAAATAAT
>CAIGQV010007757.1:5591085-5608916 GCA_903798115.1 Danio jaintianensis | reverse complement strand
CATTTTAGAAGAATTTCAGATGGCACTTGCAAGCTTGTGCATCTGAACTCTTCAATTGTTTATTTAGGTAGTAATAGTACATATTTTTTTTAAACTACTAAAACAAAATAAGAAATAGAACTATTGTATTCTATATGAAGCTTTTTTGAAAATTAATATTAACGATCATTAAAAAAAAAAAGAAAAAGTAAACAAATAAAAATACAATACTAACAATTTCGTCAGCCTTGTGGGGCCGTTCGCACAAAACACATTTTTCCTTTCAATGGCCCTATGTTTCTACAGTTTTTCAATGTAAATACACGCTTGATGGACGTGTGTGACCGTTATGTTCACATCTTTAGAAGCGGCGCACACGTGAGCACCAAATATTAGACGCCATGTAAAGTTGAAAGAACTTCAACTTTCACACTCAGCGCAGTTCATCACTGTCAATTCCACAGCAGCGGACCAATCAAAAGAGCTCAGAGGCGAGGCCACCGTTGCAAGTGTCTGTTTACAGGTGCTCTGTGGCTGTGTTCTAATACCCTCATGCATTTTTTTTTAGAAGCAAAGACGCGTTTGGTGTGAATGAACGTTTAAACATCAAACTTTTATTTTGATGAGAATGCACAGAACTCTAAAATCTTCTAGCAGATCATTTTTTTGGAAGTTTAAATGGAGCAGCATTTCATAAGAACTAAGCCACTGTGGTGAGTTTCTGTAAGAGCAGCGTGTAAGAAAACAGTGCTGAGCTTCACTGTGAAATATGGAGCACACATATTTATTTATTTATTTTTTATTTACTTTTGGTGTTTTTCCTTTATTTCCTTGATAGGCCAGTATTTTACAATTAATGGATTTTAGTGTGTCATTATTGCTAACAACAAAAAAAAACATCAACAGCAAATATTTTGTGTTATTCAAATATGCAGTTCATCAGTAGTTTTGGAGAGAAATAATACATTTCCCAATATTTCTAACTAGTTTTATGCTAATGGCGCATTTAATTTAAAACACATACAAGTGAAGGATCTACCTGTTTCCTTCATGAGCGAGATACTCTCCTCCTTGCGCTCATCATAGACTCTGGTTCCGGCCACTTCTCGGAGCAGCTTCAGACGCTGGGAGTCGGGCGCCGTCGCCATCTGATTGATCTATTTTCACATTGGAGACAATACAATGTGTCATCTACAATGTGTAGCATTAGCTCCACTTTAAAGAGATAAGTCACCCTAAAATGTAAAGTCTACCATCATTTACTCATCCTTCACTTGTTCCAAACCTGTTTCTTTGAGAAACTCAAAAGGGTTTAGAACCAATTGAGAGTAAATGAGTAAATTTTCATAATTTTGAGTGAACTATGACTTTAATGTTAATACTGAGGACTTGAAAACCTGGTTACAGCTGCATTTTAAGTGATGCGTTAAAACAAATTATGAAATATTGTAAAAAAAAAACGTATCAATAGCCATGTCGAGGAACTCAAGCATACCTTTCCTTGCTTGACAATGTAGTAAGGGTTACTGCGGGAGAATCCAGCACTCTCTAACAGGTTCATCACGTCGTTTTTACTGCAACACACAGGACACCATTCATTCAGTTACAGCTCTGATTATTAGCAGACGTGTTGCAAGAACTACACTTACGTGACCATCTTTTTGTCCAAGAAGTACTGGTCTTTCTTGGCTCCGATGACACGGCGCAGAGACACTTCCTCTTTGTCGATCTAAAAAAAATACGAGGTAACGATAAGGCTTTGTGTCATGTTTAGTGCACTTATGATCATTTTATTTTATATATAACAAATTTCTTACTGGAAGCCTGTTGTCAGAGTTGTCGAATATAATTTCCACGAAGGCTGAAATGACTCGAGGTCCAGTGCCTTCCTAAAAATAAGATAATAGTGATTTGTTTAGTATGGGTAGTGACAATTATTTTACATATAAATGTTGGTAATATGAAACTATCACACATACAACAGCATATTTCTCATTTTCGCTCATCTGTGTAAATGGAGATCATTTTGAAAAACTGTCAGATTTTCAAATGCCCAATTAAATAAGGGGGTGAGGTTTTATGTGTTTTTTAAATTTATTTAAGACTATTAAATTGATATAATGACCTAAAACCATTTATGTAATTTCAGAAAGTTATTAAGGAAATATTTCTAACTTTCATTTAATTAATTTATTTATTTATTCATTTATGTTTTAATGCCATGTCAGCAGCATTGGCTATATTCATGGCAAAACCTATACTAAATATACAATATATAACCTACAATTATATCAGTTTCTTAACAAACATTCATTGTACTAAAAAACATGCAAATAGCAACAACACTGAAGAGTCATTTCCTTTGATCAATCAATTTTTTTGTTTGACTAATGATATTCTAAAACTCCTCCAGAAGACACCTTTTTAAACATTTCCCTTAAAATATTTCCTGAATAAAATCGTTCTCTAATATCATTTAAAAATACACACTCTATTAAAATATGTTTTATCGTCAAAATATTCTTACACAAGTGACAAATAGGTTTTTCTTCCCCTTTCAATAAATATGAGTGTGTTAGTCTTGATTGTCCAATTCTACATCTCGTATGTACTTCCTGATCATGTCTATTTTCAAAATGGTAATTATTTCCTTCATTTAGTTTAACTCAATTTACAATGATAACTAAAACGATAGATTTAAAAATAACACCAAAAATAAAAACACAAAAACAACAAAATTACCGCCACTAATTATGGAAAAAAAAAAAACATTCTAAAAATGTGAAACTTGTTTAATACATGAATAAAATCAGTGCCTATAGCCTAGTGGTCAGTGTGTCGAGTGTCCTGAGCTCAAGTCCCGGCTTGCGAACCTTTCCCGATCACCAACTTCACTTTCTGTCAATATATCTACTATTCTATAATAATAAAGGCAAAAATTCCCCAAATAATCATTTAAAAAAATAAATAAAAACTATTTATACTTTAGAAAATATTTTAAATATTTTAAATATTAATAATAAAAATTACAATAATATCTCAATGATACTAAAAAAAGCTGATTTTTCTGATGGAACATGATTTTTTTTTTTTTTAAGAACAACAATATGCACAGGCAAACTATTATTGAGGTAATGTTGATTTTATATTGACACATTTGTTCAGTGAGAAGTTTCCTATATTGTTTACCATGGTACTTTGAAGATTAGGTCTGAAATCACATGCAAATAGGACTTAAAAACAACATTAGCACTATTTATTTGAATCTGAACAATGTTGTACTTCGATAGTCAATGGCTGACAAACTGATTTCACCATTTAGAATTTGCAAACAATACTTTTATGAAATTATATAAATAATGAGAAAGTCCGAATGTGTGAATATAAAACCAACATTACCTCAATCAAATTCTTTATAATGTATAGTGCAATAATGCACAATAAGAATTCTCCATTTAAATGTCATGGTGACTTAAAAACCTACAACAAATATGTATAAACAAACAATAACTAAGAAAAACAAATATGTGTAACTTTACTCACATGAAGCAGAGCCAAACGCTGCTCTGGCCGAAGATGACTGAACTCATCGCTGAGTACAAACTGTATAGCTGAGGGGGGATGAAAATACTTATTACAAACTATTCACCAGCAACATCAGTGTTTTCATCTACTTTTATTACTTAGATTAAAAAATATATATACTTTTTACTTACCATAAAAGAAGTTACTCTTTCCTGATCCATTTCTGCCGACTGAAAAATACATAGCATTTTAAATTAGACAATCAAAGAGGGGGAAATAAGAAAATACTCAGAGTATTTGCAGAACTGCTTTAAATATATTAAGGTAAAGTTGGTTTTATATTCGCACATTCGTTCATTTAACATTCCCTATATTGTTTACCATGCTAATTTGAATATTGGGTCTGAAATCAAATGTAAATATGACTTCAAAACAACATTAGCACTATATAATTGACTGTCAACAATGTTGTACTTTGATAGTCACTGGCTGCTAATATGATTTCCCTATTTAGATTTTGCCAATACAATTTTTCTGAAAAGATATTATTAAGAATATTTTATAATATTATTAAGTTAGAATTAATTATATTAAGTCAGAATGTGCGAATATAAAACCAACTTTACCTCAATTTTAAATATTTGTCATTAAAAATGTGGGACAGTTTTACCTATGACATTGTGTTTAGAGCTGAAGGGATCGACCACAGTTTGATCTCTGTAGCTTCGAAACCCTTGAATAATGACCTGAAAAACAGATTTCACAATCCATTCATTTAGATATAACAGCAATTCAGTGCAATAATAACAATATAACCAGTCAAAATGCTTTAAATCAAAATATGCTTTCATAAACAACTTGTAACCAACAAAAACATGTATATAACCATGTATTTACCAATATAACCTGCCAAAAAGCTTTAAATCAAAATATTATGAAAGCACAACATGATTTTATAAACAAAGACGTGTAACTAGCACCACTTTATAAATGTGACTCACATAATTGAGAACTAGCATTAGTGACTAACCTTACATAGTATTATCATTTTCAACTAAGGTATTAGTTTGCTCACAACAGCAGCAGCAAATAATAATAAAAAAAAAAGTATAATTTTAACTACTTAAAGTAAATACGGCATAATAGATGGTACTGTAGTGTTTTGTGGGGTTTGACAGCTAATGCTAAAGCTAATGCTAACTTCAATGAAGGCCATATACTCGCTAAAACTTACAACCGAGCATGCTAAAAATAAACAAAAACTTATTTTTGTGCACACGTGGCACTTGAAAACTGGGAATTAAGTAGTTCAGTTGCATAATGTAACACGTAAATTACAAATGTTCAAGCAACGCGCGAGTCGCATCTTACCTGTTTAATGTACATGGCGATTTATGCACAAAACTCTCCTCAGAAACCAATTGAATAAAGCTGAATTAAACACCCTCCTCCTCAAAGAGAAGAAGGGCTTTAGTGAAGACAACAATTCCTGCACACCGGATAAAATTGTTGAATTTTGACTCTTCTCCAGTATCAAATTTTATTTTCCCTCCCCTCACGCAAAAGACATAACAGTCAAAATGGCGACAGAGGCGGGACGAACGGGCGAGTCTACTTGAACTTTTAGGTGAGTCGTAAAGTTATTGTTTAAAATAAACGTTTAAAACGGTAGTACATGGATCACACGTCCTTTACATTATCGGAAAAAGGTAAACATATTTGTTGTAACTGAATGTTTAATCAACTCCTTGCTTTATGTTAGTTTTATATACATTTTGCCAATAAACGTTTCCCCTTTTTCTGTAAAGATAATTCAGTCCACCTTGGGCGCCAAGAAAAACTCATGAGAAGAGCTTGTCATGATCATTTATTAATAACAGATCATTGTTCTGGCCTTGATGCGTTTCAGTTATTTTTTATTTATCCCTCATTTTATTTATTTGATTCACATAAATGTACTATATGTCGCGCGTGTAGTTATAATTTAATGTTGTTGTTTTTTCACAGAAAAAGGGAAAACTGTTTTTCTCTCTCTAACAACAGTAATATCATAAAACATTTATCATAATTTAAATGTAATTATAAACTATTCACCTAAAAACAATCACGAGGAGGGAACCAAGAAAACATATAACATTCCTCTAACGTTCCCAAATGGCTCCCGTTTGGTTCCCATTAGGTTACATTTCTGGGCAGCCAAAACATAATGTTCTGGGAATGTTTTCTGTAGGATCTTTTTTTAGTAACCATCTAACCTTCTATTTTGTATCAGCTTAAAGAGAACCCTAAAAGAGTTTGTTCTGAGAAAGTTTTACGTAGGCTTAAGAAAACTTTCCTGGCTAACCAACAGAGAACGTTCTGGGAACCAGAAACTAATGTAGCCAGATCAGTCTGTGAGTATTCAGCTTATTATGATCTGATGATCTGGGTTCAGAGTGGTGAATAGCAAGTCTGAAGCCTAACATCACACATCTTTTCGGCCAAATATTTGAGTGATTCACTCTATAATTTTAACCTTGCATCACAAACTTTAGTTGCAATTATTCTGTAATAATGTGTTTGGCCCAAATTCTTCTTTACTTATGTGTCCTGAGCCAAAATTAATCACATTGTTTTTGTGTGTGTTATGAAAAATGGCAAATTAAAAGTATAAAGCCTATTTATACTTCTACAGCATTTGTTACAGCAGAGGTCACTGTTGTGTCTTTTTAAATGGCAACTCTTCTCATCATATCTCCCCGAGGGCAAACATTTATAGGCCTGTCCTTCAGTAGAACAATGGGTGGTATTTCCTTTAACAAAAGTGTGTAAATTATTGTTGACTGCACTGGTTTGTAGGGAATACTTGCAGAATGCATTTTAAAGTCTGTGTGAAATAAAAATGTACAATGTTTTGTTTTGCTAGCACACATTGTTATCCTTTAGGTGAACAATTAGCTTCATTTTTCAGTAGTCCACTCTTTTGGTAATTTTCAATCAAAATTTGACCATTTGCTTCTGCTTTTGGTTTCAGTCACAATATTCTTAACCACACCCCTCTAACCATTAGTTTGCTATGAGGGAATGATGTGCAAAAAGAAAGCCCCGCCCCCTACTCAATATTCTGTTTCAATAGGGTATATGCACAGCTAGTGTTTTCAGATAACGCTAAACTTCCGGTGAAAGGTTTATGTGACTATTTTCAATTTCATAAGGTTCCTTTTACAGTATTGATGTTGTAATGTAATTAAAATACAATCATTTAAAAAGACTTAAGCATTAATTTAGTTGTTCAAGTGTAAAAGGAGATGAAAGACCCAAGCACCGTCAGTAGCAGCAGGCTAGTGCAGAAACTCCATTGAAAATACTGGGGTGATTTCCATATTTTGAAGACATAGTGTGGAAAAATGGAGTTTAATGCAGTGCTTCTTGTCCGGTCTGACACCCACTTTATGTCTTACATCAATCAGGCGGTGAAGATCACTGATTTTTAAAGAAATCAGATCTTAAACGTGGCGATTTTGTAATGGCGCAACAGTTCACCAGAAGCGCTTGAGCTGGCTGACTGAAAATTAAGAGTTTGTGTGGAAGTACATCAACATACTGATATAAAAGTCTCAGCAACCTCCGGTTCACATGGACTTTAACCTTGTAAAATATGCAAACAATAAAGAACTGACACGATAAACAAATGTACTTTCTGTAAAAATGTTTATTAACAGATCCACAATTCATAAAAAAAAGAAACTGTTTAAAAATAATAATAATTTAATTTGCCCAGCCAGGCGCTGATAGGCAGAACATCATCGAGCTAAGGCAGGTATTGCAGAGTAATCATTGTGCAGTGGTTTTCTCTAAGGCAAACAAAATCAAAAAGCAAACACTGTTCTTCCATGTTTTTTTGTTTGTTTAAATATTAAAACAAGTGTCTTTTATTCCCTGTGATATACCATTGCTTTGATCAGTTCGACCGTCCTTTGTTTTTCAAGTACACTGAGACTGCGATGAGTCGGGCAGCCATTTTAAGGCAGCGCAGTTATTGGACTCAGTTTGAACGATGGCTGGATGGGCATTGGTGTCAGGAAGGAGGTAGGGAAGGTGAAAACCGAGGATTCAAAGCTCTCTGTTTCCAGTGTGAAGTCTCCGCTGAAGAAAGTGGGTGTCTCTTGAGCTGCTGGAGTTACTAGTGGAGGCGTGGAAGAAACCACCTCAGACTCGAACTGCAGTAGCTGACCCATGAAGCTAAAATTGGGTGAGATGATGGTGCGCTGCTGTCGGATGACGTCAAAGGCCTGCTCCAAACGCAACCGCTGGGTTTTCATGATGTACGCCATGCAGATGGTGGGAGAACGAGAGATTCCCGCCTCGCAGTGGACCAGCACTTTACCTCCCTCTGCTTTCACGCGTTCTGTGGAGAAAAAAGAAAGTGCATTCAGTACAAAAGCTCTTGAAATAATAGCGTATGAGTCACAAAAAAACAGACTGTATTTTTAACATCAAGATTTATTTAAGGAGCACTTTTAGAAAGTACAAAATAGTCCTGCAGAATTGAGGTATTACAGCTTAAAGTGATAGTTCACCCGAAAATGAAAATCACGTACTGTCCCTCCAGTTGTGCTAAACCTGAGTTTCTTTCTTATTTTGAACGCAATAGAAGATATTTTGAAAAATGTTGGAAACTGGTAGCCTTTGACTTCCTACTATAGAAGTCAATAAAAGTCAAAGTCAATTGGAACTAAATGACAGTAAATAAATGTCATTTTTGGGTTAACTATCTTTTAAGTTTATAAAAAAAAGAGAAAAATATATATCTTTAATAATCAAAGGTGAAGTAGCTGCGCCAAATCGATGAATAATGTCAAACAAATTTACACCATACACCACTGTTCTGTCATTGGTCACTCAAACAAACAGCCACGCCCTAAATTCATGCCATTGGTTGAGTTGGTGTTGCTATGCCGAACTGGTCAGAATTCTCAAACAAAACGTTTTCAAATCAACCTACAAATGCCACACTTACTAATTTTAGCATTTTAATTTGGTATATAATGTATTTTAACACCCCACAATGGGTATAAAAACCATGAAATGGTGCTGCGTGTAGAGATGTGAGCGCAAAACATAGTCATCTTATTATCCTTCACAGTCCTCCTGATATACTCTGTCCATTATCACGCAGCTAATTCATTTTCTCCCTGACCCTTTTTATCGTAATGTCATATCAGTTTCATTTCCACCCCTGAATCTTTCCATAAATTCACAACGCTCACACCATTAAAGAAAGCTTAGGTTCCGTACTCCTTTTGTAATTTAATAAAGCTAAGCAGATTTCAGACTCATATCTCTCACCGACGCGCGTGTTCATGTGAGAATCTTCACTGCTGGTCTTTATAAAACAAAACCTGCTGGTGTGAATCACGCCTGAAGCCCATCTGGAGCGGAGCGGGGCCGAGCTGTGGGCGTCATAATGACTATGACACTCGCTAATGCGCCTAAATATTACCACACTCTCATTAGTGTGAAGCTTTCGATGGATTAATTCCTTCAATTCAGTGCTATCGTTTATATGCGAGAGTCCAAATGATGTGGTCTCTTATGCAATATTGACCATAATCAGGTAAATGTATTTTCCTCGAATTTTGGTTACTGTAATGTGTTGCGAAACACAAGTCAGTGTTCTTGAATGATAGGGTTTATGCCTAGAGGAGCTAATATATAAATACACTCCAAACAGTAAAGTCTATTAAGACTGAATATTACAAAAACAATATCTAGAAGACATATATAGTCCTATATAGGAGACATATATTATCCTATAGATGTTACAATTTACTTATTGAGGACTATAAAGATAAACATACATAGATAATTTTAACGATATTAAATCTCATTAAAGTTAATCATTATAATTATCATTGGCTTTACTGTAGTAGAGTATACAGTAAAAAATGCTATAATAGAGTGATTTTAGTTAATTAATAAGAATTATTAGCTTCATTCATTCATTTTCTTTTGGCTTAGTCCCTTATTTATCAGAGGTCACCACAGCAGAATGAACCGCTAAATTAATAATTGAATTATTATGATTTAATTTAAAACGTATTTAAAACTATTTACATACATTAATTGTTATATTTGGCCTGGTTCTTTGTTCTTTTAGTTTGTATTTTTCGTTTTGCCAATGTTTGTTTCTGTGGTTTCTCTTTGTTTCACTGACTATGTTCACCTGTGTATTGTGTAGTCACTCGTCATTTTCTGTTTACATGCCTTTGGTTTCTTTAAATAAAAAATTAATTAATGATAGGATTTATGCCGAACTAGAGAAGCTAATATATAAATACACTCCAAAGAGTTAAGTCTTTCAGGAGTGAATCTCACAAAAACAATCTCTAAAAGACATACAGGTATATAGTCCTATATATGAGACATATATAATCCTAGAGATATTACATTTTACTTCATGAAAACGAAACTTATTGAGGACCATAAAAATAAACATACATAGATTATTTTAATGACATTAAATCTCATTAAAGTTATCATTGCCATTGGCTTTACATTGCTGTAGTAGAGTATACAGTAACCAATGCTGTAATACAGTGATTTTGATGAGATCAATAAGAATTAATCATTTAATTATTGTGATTTAATTTAAAACGTATTTAAAACTATTTACATACATAATATGTCATTTTATCGTTATATTTGGTCTCAGTTGTTTGTACTTTAGTTTGTGTTTTTTGTTTTGCCAATGTTTGTTTCTATGGTTTCTCATTGTTTCACTGATTATGTTCACCTGTGTATTGTTTAATCACTCATCATTTTCTGTTTTCCTTCAGTTTTTTCAATTTATTGTCCAGTTTTTTTCTTTGAACATGTATGATGTAAGCTGTTACATTCTGCAGTGCCTGAATCTGTTATTAATAAATAAATAACTAATCCTAATCATTGATTATTAACGAATATTAAAGCTGCATCTAGATATCCTATTTCTCCTTTTATGCAAAATGCAGTTCCCGTTTAATTTAATTGGTTTACTTTTTATTTATTTAGTTTAATAAGGTAAAAATTGCCTGAAACTGGAAATGTTTTTTGACAGGTGTCCAGGGAATTATGCATAAATAGCCTTAAGCGCTTTCAAATCTTTTTGTAAACACATTTACCAGGTAATCAAGTTGAGCACAACCTACAAAGCACATATCAGTCCATTCATAGAACACACGCACACACACACACACACACAAACACGCACACACACGCACGCACACACACACCACTAATCATCGACTCATCCACTGACACACTGGCCACGCCTGTGATACGTCAGATATTGGATTAGTCTAACCCGTGACTCACAGTGACGTGTTTGTTTTATCTCAGTTTATCTATATATTTTTTTTCTCCTTTTTTTTTGTAGAACTTGGTATTAATTTAATTTCCAAGAAAACAAGCAACACAGGATTCGTAGGTGTAAATAAAAAGTCACAGTGCGGTCGGATTATGGAAATTATGTGTTAGTAAGTCAGAGGAAGTCTTATTTTTAAACAGCCTAGAAGAAGCTCAACTATCTATAGGTTTGGACTCAGTTCTGAGAATGGTTTAAGCCATACAAGTGACGTTTATATAACGTCAAAAAGATGCAGACGTTTAAAACATAAGCAGTAAACATAAAAGTACACAAAAAAACCGATATATAGTTGTCAACAATTGAAGTTGATTTTAAAACATTGTTATTGTATAATTAGTAAATAGGCGAGGCAAGTTTATTTATATAGCACATTTCATACACAATGGTAATTCAAAGTGCTTTACATAAACAGGAATAAAAGAAACAAGAAAATAAAAACAAAGTAGAATAAAAATGATTAAAAACATATTAAAATGTGTTAAAACAAGTTTTAAAGGAATGAAAAAGAAAAGAAAGACATTAATACATAAAATAATACATAAATAAATATTTATATTGTATGTTATTGTAAAAATATCAATATTTATTTATGTATTATTTACTAATTATACTTTTTTTTAGGTTGTTATGTTTACTTTTACATTTACTACTTGTGTTTTAAATGTCTGTATGTTATTGTAAAAATATTGATATTGTTCAATGCACAATTTGGTTTCAGAACGTTGCAGAAAGCTTTTGATCCGCTTCAAATGTTGACTAGTATAAACAGATACAAACAGAGCGATATTTACCAATAAAATCGATGGCCTCCTGGAAGTGTGAGCTGATATCGGCCGTGTGACTGTCCTCCACCGGGATCCATTTGTAGTCGTACTGTCCTCTGGCAGGCCGAGAGTCTCTGCGTGAGACGTTCAGCAGGGCTGTGATGTGGAAGTCACTGAGATAGTCCTGTCTACAGGCATGATAGGCACTGCCCAGGTACAGGAAAGGCAAGATCTCCACCGGCCGTCCCTGAACAATACAATAATATGTATAAGTTCGTACATAATCATTCAGACGTTTCTGTATGATATACTAAAGCCCCAGTGATGGTTTTGTTTAAGAGCAGGACTTCAAAATTAGTTTTATCTAAAAATCGTACATTAATATCTATGAACTTGTGAAATTTCAATTAATACACTTTCGTGACGTTAATATTTAGAGTCTTTTCAATTGTTTCAATATATATAAACACAAAGCATATCAGTCTAATTAGTCAAATTTACGTTTGCTGATTTGTACAAATTTTTATCAATATCATTACTGAATTTTCATAAAAATCTGCTCACACCTCAGTGACACATACATTTAGTGGTGGGATTTCATGCTTAATTTTATGTCAAACTCACACATTTTATTTTTTAATCCGTATGAATTCATATGACATCATTCAAACATTTTCGTACAATCCGCTCACGTCCCTGTGATGCTTATGTTTAGGGGCGGGACTTCATGTTTATTTAATTCTTTTTTAATTGCACATTTTATTGCCTAATGCATATGAAATCGTATCATATAAACCATTCCTCCTCCTACACTGTGCTTATGCCCCAGTGATTGTAATATTTATTTTTAAAAATTGCACATATAAGTGGCTAATTTGATCATTTTGCAAAATACAATTCATCAATCTTTGCACAAACTGCTCACGCCCCAGTGACGGTTTTATGTTTATGATGGGTTTGTCATCATGTTTACTCATAGCTAATCATCTCACATTTCTGTCCAGTTCACATCATATGAGTTCACGTGAAATCCCCACCTTGTTTTTTTTGTTTTTATTTTGCATGAGATTAGTTTGCACATATCAGAAGTGAAACTCTCAGAGAATAGTTTAACCACCCATAGCAAAACAGGTGGTGTAACAGGCACTGTTTGACCTTATCATAAAAAATGAATTGCAGACCAAAGGTCAGACATAAAAGGTCCTTAGATGTCCACTGGGTGTCTTTAAACGAAGTCTGTTGTTTGGCTAGATGTTAACTCAACACAGTATCTATCTATCTATCTATCTGTCTGTCTGTCTATCTATCTATCTACCTACCTACAGTATGGAACCGCATGGTCTTTTGTCTGTATGTCGAGTCATATTTGCAGGGGAGTTTATTGCAGAAACTCCCACATTTAGGAGGAAGTGGTTTCGGTGGAAGTGGGTTAAAATGAGGAAGCAACAGCTCGCTTTCTTCTCTCTTACCTGATCATAGTCTGGTTTGTGGTGAGGAGCCAGTTTGTCACAGTGACTGCTGACGCCTCTTTCACTTTTGTCTTCACTCACATCCACGGACCTGGTTTCAGTGCAAAGCTCGGGGTAATGGGCATGGAAGTTCTCGTAGCCTCCTGCAATGAGAAATGTGGTGTTATTATGAGTTGTCAAGGACTGTTGAGTCGTTCAGCTTATCAAGAGCTTTATGTGGAGCAGTTCAAGCTGAGGCAAAAAGCAAATCACACCAATAGAGGGAGAGTGTTCGTGAGCTCAAGGGCTTTTTTTCATTTTCCACAATCTTCGATTGAACTGAGCTTTGGTTTAACCGATATAGTAAAATATAGGAAGATAGAATCCTTGTACAATTGAATACAGTGCTGTCATATGAAAGAGTATTACCATGATATAGCTATAAATATTATCTTTGTTGGTTCTCATACTTCCCTCTGTGACTCATCCGTCCTTTGACGCACAAAGAGAATTTATCTTTTGAAAACCAGACAAAAACCTCTGCTACATCAAACTGTGTGTATGTCAAATAAAAATTATTTATATATATAAATTAATCTTTTTTTAAATTTTGTTATATATATATATATATATCATTTAAGTCTATTAAGTCTATACTCAGTCTGTTTTAATGGGTTTATTCAGTAAAAAAAAATTATATAAACACAATAAATAACATGTCTAATTATTGAAATGTAATTTTCCACAGAACTCTATAACGTAATTCAGAAAATCTTTTAGAAATGTTTAGAGTTTCAAATTAAAATTTAGTTATAGTTTTCACAGTAAATTATAAAAAATACAATTCAAATAAATATTCAACCTATCGGAGTCATTGTTTAGTCATAATCGTTATTGTCATTCTGAAACCAATCACAAAAACGAGACACATTTAAACACGCTCTTTACACGTTATTACAACAAAACAATAGAACATTCTTGACTCACCTTTCAAGAAGCAGATGCTCGCGCTACTCGCCAAGTGCGACAAAGTATTAATAACTATTTGAGCAATACTGTCCTTTTTCAGTTTCTGTAAATGAGGTGTGCGGTCGTCCAGAGCCACGACCGCGGAGATGCTGCCCTCCCGGAGCCGAAACAAGGCTTTCTCGTCCGGAATGACGAACTGTAGAGGAACCGGACCGCCGCGGGACCTCCGGACAACCACCGAATTCAAGTTCACATTGACGGAGCCTCTGATACATGAGTTCGAGAAGGAGAAATACGGTCTACAGTCCACAATAAGACAGTTTCCACACTCCTTCCGTATGATCTTCCTCAGGCGTCGGCAGTCTATGCTGGAGACCTTCATGTTGAAATGACAAAGTGAAATGTGTTGGACTGCTTTTAATAGGGATGTGGATGTTTCAGGGGTGTAGATTGCCTACTAAACCCTGCGTACTGAGCCTGAGTCTACATTTCCTCCAAGGGGATTCCGTCTGATCGGTTTTATATGAATGGAACCTCCGGCGCTTGACGTCACGAACCATATATGGACACACCGACACGGGAGCGCGCCCACATTCTGTTGACTGAACCCGCCCTTGAAACCAAGTGAGGCGAATAAATACTGAACATTTAACTCATCGGTTCATCACGGTGATGCTCATATTGTGTCACTTTCTTGTAATTCAAGCACTCATTTATTGTAATAACCTTCAAAGTATTTGAAAACGACAACATGGAAGGTGATTTTGGGACAACTAGGCTATATTAGCGTCCACACCAACAAAGGATGATGAGGTACTTCAGTTTGCCGCTTCAAAAGTTCAAGCTCTTTAAAGAAATACCTCAAAAATAAAAATATGCTTTTAATGTACTCACAAGCATATATAAGTGATTTTTTTTTCCTCAGTAAGAAAATAAAAGCTGAATCTGGTTCTTTGTATTTCATAAAAGCAAGTTGTTGGCAAAGTCCAAAAAACAACATACAGGCAAAACAATATTAATCCCCATGGCTCCTGATGATACATGGAGGTATTGTGAAGCAAAAAGGTTGGTGTGTGCAAGAAACTGAACATTACAACATTATTAGGCCTACTTTTTATCCACGATAGACAGCACATTCATGACAGACCAACTCATAAATAAACTGACGCCATTTGTTAACAGAGAGGGACGATATGTATATTGTATTGCTCAACTAGTAGGCTACTTCTCCTGAACTTGTATAAAAAGTATGAAGACATTCATGTGTGCAGTCTCAATCACTTCCTTCCTTCGGCTTAGTCCCTTATTTATCAGGGGACGCCACAGTGGAATGAAGCGCCAACTACTCCGGCATATAAATAAAATATTGTCAGAACCCAAAGGTATTAATTTAGTTTTGCCTGTAGGCTATGTTTTTTGACTCTCAAAGTGCAGCCATTGATTTATTTACAATTTATTATTCACCAAGGACCACATATCACCCAAACAAATCTTTAATGCATTCTACTGAAGAAAAAAGTCACCTACATGTTGGATGTCCAGAGGGTGAATATATTAACAGGATAATTGTTCATTTCTGAGTTAACTGTCTAGTTATACACTCTAAAAAATGCTGGCTTTTTGTAACCCAATATTGTGTCAAATATGAACAAATCAAGCACTGGCTTAATTATTTATTTTTTTTTACCCAATTTTCCATATTTGACCCAAGAATCAATTAATTTTTACAGTGTATTGTTATAGCAATCTTTGTAGATATCATTCTTTAGAATTATAGTTTATCATTATAGTTATCATCATAGGTGTGAACAAGCCATTTCTAGTGTTTAATAATAATATAATATATAATAAAGCTGCTTTGGAACAATAATTGTTGTGAAAACGACTATACAAATCAACTTGAATCGAATAGTTACATTCATACTTAAATTCGACTTCCATTCAGTAAAGAAATAAATAGTTTGTGTGCACTAAATGAAGACCTCAAACCACTCAACAACATCTTTCTGGCAGTGGCGGTGAATGGCAAGTAACACGTAATAAACTTCCGCCTCACTCTATCCACCTGTCCTATATTCGTTCTTCGTAATCCCAGCACCACTAATGCGATTATACGTCACCTCCATCACCGGCCAAGGAAATATTTCAACAGACCTTTGTTTTCACTCACCATCTTCATTCACACCATATCTGATTGCACAACACAATCATAATATTGTCTTATTGGTTTGTGTGAGTAATGGTTTTCGCTGGTATGAGGGCCCAATGCTTCCCAGAATGCACCCCGCGTTGAGGAGAGTGAGGGAAAGAGTGAATGTGTGTGTATGTGTGTGTGACAGGAAGAGCAGGCGGTTGGAGGATTACTGTGGCAGGCCGTCACCCATATGGCCCTGTGCAATCTCTCGGCTGATGACATCACAGTGTGTTGGGGTAACTCACACACGGGCCACTCTCTCGCGCATTCGGGAATGAATGGCAAAATAAAGGCAGGGAGGTGAAGATCATTGGTAATTGCCATGTATACTGTGTGTGTGTGTGTGTGTGTGTGTGAGAATGATCAATTGAGATCAGTTGGTATGATTTCCCTATAACAGGATTGTCTGTGTTTTATTCACAGTGGGTTTCCTCCAGGTGCTCCGGTTTCCCCCACAAAGACATGCGCTATAGGTGAATTGGGTAAGCTAAAAATTGTCCATAGAGTATGTGTATGAATGAGAGTGTATGGGTGTTTCCCAGTACTGGGTTGCGGCTGGAAGGTCATCCGCTGTGTAAAACATATGCTGGATAAGTTGGTGGTTCATTCCGCTGTGGCGACCCCAGATTAATTAAAGGTGGTGCTATAAATATCTTTATTTAGTGTTATTTTTGAGGGTTATATTACTTTATTAGTATTTAGTATTGTTTTTTAATAAGATTTTATGAATGGTGAATGTTTTATTAATATATTATACAAATATAATATTATACAAAAATAGACAAAAGTAGTAAACACATTGCTTTAAACTTTCATTAATCTGTATATACGGCATGTTTAGCTCTGGGGTCAGGAAGTTCTCAGAAGATAACATTATCCTAAATTATAATTTTTTTTAATGTGTTTTTTAAAGGTAAATGAAGGTTTTACAGTGTGTTGTTAATTGCAGAGCTCCTTTATTTAAAAAATAAAAAAAAACCCTGCAAGTTCTGAAAGAGATCAAGCAAAGGTAAGAAAAAGTAACGCTGAAGTAACTCAAAAGTAAAGTAACGCATTATTTACCATAAAAAGTAGCTAAGTAACGCAACTAGTTATTTTTTTGGAGAGTAACTCGATATTGTAATGCATTACTTTCAAAAGTAACTTTCCCCAAAACTGATTATTTAACACATTTTTGATAACATTTATTCAAATAAAATATTAGTAAAACACATTTTAATATATACTTAAAATGTGTTTTACTTATATTTTATGATTGAATTAAAAGTGGGTTTTAATAAAATGTATTTCAATTGGTGCAATTAAAGTGCAAACATTTATTCAAATAAGTAACTTGAAGCACCACATAACTGGTGTATAAATATGAATGGCGACTCAAATATTGTGGTATATCTAAAAATACCATGGTAAAGCATTGGAAAATGTAATGCCTCATTTCACATACAGCATTGCTGTACATTAATTTCCTTCTGTCTGTGTGAGTCATTCTCTTTCTTCTCTGTTCCATCCACTGCAATAGTGTGTGTGTGTGTGTGTGTGTGTGTGTGTGTGTGTGTGTGTGTGTG
>CAIGQV010007757.1:5565507-5578095 GCA_903798115.1 Danio jaintianensis | reverse complement strand
TTTAGTTTATGAATCAAAACATTCAATGATAAGGTAATTTTGCCATTTTGTTCATTTGAATGTGGAATAATACTATAGTATAACAAAAGTAAAGTATGGAGCGCTGCAGGGATCTGTCTTAGGCCCCTTCCTGTTTTCGATAAATATACGTCAGACTAAAATATACAAATGACTAATCCAGAAAATATTTTTTGCTGTCTAAATTAATTGCTTTAACTCAATATAAAGTGATAGTTCACCTAAAAATTTAAATGTACTCACCATTTTGTTTATCTCTTTTTTCACAATTTGTTCCAATAGTCCTAGTAAAAAGTACAGAAAACCATCAATTTCCAGTCAGCTTTCTTTTAGGCCTTTGTTTTGGATATATAACACATATGTACACAACAGGAATGATTCATGAAGACACACACACACATAAACCTGCTTTCTTGAGAAAAGGTTTCACACAAACCTTTTCAACACAAAAAAGAAAACTAGCAGCCATTGACATCCATAGTAGAAAAAAAAACAAGGAAAAAATGGCTACCAACATTCGTCAACATTCGTCAAATGGCTACCAACATTCGTCAAAATATCTCCCTTTGTGTTCATCAGAAGACAGAAACTCAAACTGGTTTGGAACAAGTGGAGGGTGAGTAAATAATGAGAGAATTAACATTTTTGGTGGAACTATCACTTTAATTTACTACTTAATCATGCATTAACCATCCTAATTACATTGTGTAACACAAATAAAAGCATTTAGGTCAGACAACTGCATACATCTTCACTTTCACCATGTGTTTTTTCAACTAAATGAGGACAGTTTGTGCTTGTAGGCTCATGTAGCGGGATGATTCGGAGCGAGTGGGGGAGATGTTTCCTGTGGGCCGTTTCCTCTTCCTGTCTCTCTGAGTGACAAAGACCAGTGGGGGCTGGCACTTCCTGTAAAGCAGGAAATGGGAACAGCTCTCAGCAGATCTAGACTGGCAGCGACGAGACCAGGCATCAGAAACAATGCACATCCTCAGGGCATGTAAACATCCCATACCTCGAGGACTCGGCAAAAACAACACAACATCCAACTGGTCAGCTCATACTTTCTGGCCATCTTTTGAAAAATGTGTGCTTAAATTGGGGAGTCCACCCAGTTTCCATTAAGAGTGAGAATGAAACTGTGGTGTGTCGTAAAACCCCCTATTCCACAGCAGCAGGGTGGAGCTGAGGTGTGTCTGCGAGAGCCTCATTACAAATGAACCACAGACATCTTCATCTGCTGCTCGACTGTGTGCGTGTGTGTGTGTGTGTGTTTTACAGTTTTTACTCAGCTGTCTTCCTGCCTGTGACATGCTGTTGACCTTTATGGATACGTACCCCTGTATACACTTCTGGAGAGCACCAAATACATCCCAGGAGCTAAGTTTTTTTGCAGCTTTTGTTTTCGCAAATACACCAGAGGTCGCGGTGTACGCTTTTTCAGATCTCAAATTTCTCTTGCGAGTGCCAATCCACCAATCCTGTTCTCGTGAAAATCCACCAGAGGCCGCTTTAGACTGACTGACTGATCGACCGACTGGTCCCCCACCCACCCCCTTCCCTAAACCCAACCAATAGTGTTTTCAAAAGCAGGCCAGAAAAATAAAAACCCTCGCGGCTGCCTGATTTTTACCATGTTTTCAGATCTTACCACGTTCTCACCCTGTGATTTACTTGTTTTTGTTTTACCTGCTTACTGGAACCGATCTTTGCCAGACTCGATGGTCAACTCCTCTCTGCATCTCAAGTCCGCTGACATACGCAGTGGGCAAACTGGTAACAGCAGAAAAGCCGTCCACGCGGAGGTAAGTGGTCAGCTGGTTGTGCGAAAGGAAACAGAAGCCGTCGGCAGCGTCATACCGCCCCGTAGCGTTCGTTTTAAAGACGAAATGCAGCCATACATATCTCTGGGTACATAATTCGCGCTCTCCAGAAATGTATATAGGACTACGTATTTACAATGAGCCTGTGTTGGTTTTAACGTCTGTCACTCCCTTTGTAAAAAAAAAAACAAACATACAAAACATGTCTTGAGAGTCCAAAAAAGGCCACGTCAAATGTATTTAAAACCAGGTTGAGGTGAATGAACATGCACAGGCGGGTTTTTAAGAACATTTTGAGTTTGTAAAAGTGAATTGGGTGGTTATTAACAAGCGATGTTTTAATGCTAATATAACAGATAAAGGCGCATGGTATGGAAACTTTGAAACGTCAATGGGGTTACGCACTGGATGTGGAGGAAAAAAACACCACATCTATAAATTTTGAAAACATTGTTTTTTTGTTTGTTTATATGTTAACATTAAGTCCACAAACCAGCAGTGCCACTTGTAGTGCCGTCTGTTGTTCACTGTTCAATTTTCCGCACAAGTATTTGACCAAAACAAACAACAACATCAAAACCAAAACAACGTACATGTTTTAAACTACAGGACTGTATGTGCACAGCCAAGTTTGTCTCATTTCCACCTAATGGTATGGTACAGAACAGTATAGTATAGTACAATTTCATATGGGTCACCCTGATCAGTCTTGCATTTCCACTGCCAACAGTACCCTTATGAGGTAAGTAGTGTATGCCAGAAAGATGCAATCAACGTCACTCTCAATTAAAAAAAGAAAGCTGTATGCAATGTTCACATATATGTCTTTTGCAAACTCAAATTCATTATTTCAAATATAGACAAGCGACAAGCATACGTGAATAGAGAGAGGAAGAAAGTTTAGATTCAATATGTGAATGAATGGCTTTGTAAGCAATAATGGAAGACGTACAGCAGATCCTGTTCTTGCTTTTTCGCTGCGGACCATCATTGGCGCTTCCTGTGTTGTCGTTCCCCTGCCCAGCAGACACCTTGATGTCAAAACCACTTAAAAAAACATGTAAGATAAACATCAAAAATCCTAATCAGTTTGATGTCAATTTGACATAAAAAAGCACGTCAAAATGAATTATAGGACAGTCCTGTAATCTATTTTTTTGACACCAATGTTAGATTGTCAATTTGATATCATTTTAACATTAAGGTAGATTACATGCATTGCAGGGATGCAAATTCCAGTCTAAATTTGTCATTTGTAATTGAAGATGCTTTCAGATTAATAAAATATTTCCTATATTATAATACTATTTGTGTTGTTATTTTGGTGGTTAAAAGCGCATCAATGTGTGGATGTCAAATAGACGTCAAAGTTTCGATATCAATTCGATTCGCATTTTTAACATCAAGGTTCCCGCTGGCTGGCTTTTTGCAAGTGACGATTCTCTGCAAACCAATAGCATTCAGCAGCGAGTCTAACTCCACCATTTGGTACTATACTAAAGGGTCCCAAAAAAGTTGTACGTTTCAGTTCATTAATGTGGTACTTCTGACAGTGTAAACAGACATAAATGTGCACCATACTGTACCGAACCATAGCACTCAGTAAAACCAAGCCATTTCTTTAGAGTTTCTTTACAACACTGCATCACCAATTGCAGCATTTTGAAACATTTTTGTGTATGTGTGTGAACAGAGATAGTTTTGACACCAAAAATATCTTTCAAGGAAATATCTTTACATTTTATTACATCTTTGTTACGTAAATACACCTCACAATTCTAAACGATATCTACCCTAAGGTCTTTGGTAAAGGTGATGCTTGTCATATCAGTCACCACTAATACTACAGTAAATCTGCAGCTTATCACAGTGGCTCTTACAGTCAGAGGCCCTTCGACACCCTGTATGCCCCGGCAACACCACCCAGCCAAGGAAGGAAATGCAAAACAGACTCTGGAGCCCACTGTTTATGCAGCAGCATCCTGACCATCGCCCCGCTACCCACCAATAATCACACACAAAACACTCTCACTACCTCCACACACAGGCGTCACACTGAATAATCCCACTGACGCAACAGCCCTACACACAGAAGCACTGCTTGCTCAATTACAAGATACAAGAGCAAAACGAAGATGCATTTAAGAGAAAATCAGCCAAAAATTATTCGCCCTCCTGTGAATGTTTTTTTTTTTTCTTCAAATATTTCCTAAATGATGTTTAACAGAGCAAAGAAAATGTTCACAGTATTTCCTATGATATTTTTTCTATTGGAGAAAGTCTTATTTGATTTATTTCGGCTAGAATAAAAGCAGTTTTTAATTTTTTAAAAACCATTTAAGGTCAATATCATTAGCCCTCTTAAGCAATATTTTTTTGGATTGTCTACAGAACAAACCACTGTTATACAATGATTTGCCAAATTACCCTAACTTGCCTAATTAACCCATTTAAGCCTTTAAATGTCACTTTAAGCTGAATACTAGTATCTTGAAAAATATCTAGTAAAATATTCTGTACTGTCATCATGGCAAAGATAAAAGAAATCAGTTATTAGAAATTAGTTATTAAAACTATTATGTTTAGAAATGTGTTAAAAAAAATCTTCTTTCCGTTAAACAGAAATTGGGGGAAAAATATACTGGAGGGCTAAAAATTCTGACTTCAACTAGGGCTGTGCGATTAATCGAAATCGAATCGCGGTTTAAAACATTGCGATTAGCTAAGTTTAAGTAAGTTAATATCTTTTCAGTTCCTTTTTTTAACTAACACTCACTGCATTTTAGCAGTAAGAAGCTACGATACAGATTATTGAGCTGAAGCTTGACTACAAAATTGAATATCAAATCGAAATCGCAATATCTGTCAAAAAAAAAAAAAATCGCAATTAGATATTTTCCCCCAAATCACATAGCCTTAACTGCAACTGTTTGTGCTCTGGCATTGCACTTATAACATGGCTTCCGCAGTCAGACTTGCTATAACTGTTCATACTAAAAAGGTTCAAATAGTTCATCCGAACAGAAGTCTGACATGTTTAGAAGGCGCTGCGGTGATTAATTTTTTGACGTCTGTCCATTGTTATTACACTGAGCCACAAAGGAGTCTGACCCATTGTGTGTGGTGGTCCGTTCGCTCTGTGATGTCATTTCAGTTTCTCCTCCCATCCAGTATTTGTGCACCAAACACATTGTACTGCATGAAGAAATCTGTTCTGAATCCTAGTTGTTACTTATGTGCTGTGTGTTTTGTTATTTTAATTGAAGTTTCATAAACTAATTTTGAGAGGAGCACGTGATATGATTGAGCACAGCTGGATTCTCATCCGTAATCAGTAATAATCCAATCAGATTGATTCAAGCTTACAATAAATAGACAGATTTTACCCTACTGCCTTATCTTCATTTTGGTAGAATCCCCCTTTCCACCCCATTTCCTCCTTTTCCTCCCTTTTCTAAGGGGACCTCTCGTAACCTACCTGATCTCGGACCCCCTTTATATGCTTATTGACCAGGAGGGAGCCTTGGGCTCAATTATCTCCAAGCATCAGGGTTCTCTCCCGGGACAGCATGCCAAACCTGCTATTAACGCCAAGCATATCTAAGTGTGAACTCTTGAATTAGTATTGATTGTGTTCACTATATTTATTTAACTACTACTAGCTGCCTTGCTGTTTCCTACCTAGCTTACTTCTAAGAAAGCACTCTGATCCGTGATGTTGCTGATTCAGTTTATTCATTATTAAAGGGCTCTAGGGGCTCTGTGATGTGGAGATACATGATAAGTGATTAAAATAAAATGTAAGAATGCAGAATAGTGACACTAACATGCACTAGATATTCCAACTTTTCTGCAAGTAAAGCAGTCTTTGTATATGGCTATTGCTTATTTTTATATTTATTCTATATTTCTATTTCTAATTTTCTAATAATTTTTATATTATATTTGTATATTAATTATTTTAATGAATTTCTGCGTTGTGTTTGTATTAACAGATCCTATTTGGTTTTATAGTATATTTCATTTTTATTTACTTATCATTTTATAAATCATTTCTATGAAATAACTACCCTATTTTAAAAAATATGTTTAGCATTTATTTTATTTTTAAAATGTATTTGTAATTTTTTTAACCCATTTCAATAAAAAGTAAGGTTTTATCATTTTTTATGTATCTAATTACAGCAAATAATTTGCAACAGTGTTATTTTAACAAATTGCTAAAATAAAAGCAATTCCAATTTGTGGAAAATAATAAAAAAAAGGAAAATTATGGGCAGTTACTGCAGTGTAAATACAGTATTATTTATTATATAGCTTTATTATAGTATAATTATAGTATTATTTATTATAGATTTGATAAAATAGTGTTATATTCATAATATAATTTAATATAATACTTGTGTTAAATTTTTAGTTATTTTTATATTGATTTGGTTTATTGAATTGATTTGATTGAATTTGATTATATTTTCAGTTTTCATTTGAACCCTTATTTAAGTTTTAGTAATTTTGAGGGATTTTCATTCATTCATTCATTCATTTTCTTTTCGGCTTAGTCCCTTTGTTAATCTGGGGTCGCCACAGCGGAATGAACCGCCAACTTATCCAGCATATGTTTTACGCAGCGGATGCCCTTCCAGCCTCAACCCATCACTGGGAAACACCCATACACTCCCATTCACACACATACACTATGGACAATTTAGCTTACCCAATTCACCTATAGCGCATGTCTTTGGACTTGTGGGGGAAACCGGAGCACCCGGAAAAAACCCACGCAAACACTGGGAGAACATGCAAACTCCACACAGAATGCCTACTGGCCCAGCCGAGGCTCGAACCAGTGACCTTCTTTCTGTGAGGTGACAGCGCTAACCACTGCGCCACCGTGCTGCCTTGAGTGATTTTCTTATTTTTATTAGTTTTTATTTTATATTTCTATAGGTTAAATCTTGTTTATAAAATATATATAGAATATAAAATGTATAATTTTTATCTTTTATTTTAGCTATAATTCAACTAATGAAATAGATTTTTCATATATTAACAGCTCTTTCCAAAATACCCTCTTCTCCCTTGTTCAAATGTTATTGATATGTTATCAATACTTGATTAAATTAACAATATATTTAATCAAAATATCTCTTGTTTTTCGGCTGGGCCAGTTGGCGTTTCTGTGTGGAGTTTGCATGTTCTCCCCGTGTTCGCGTGGGTTTCCTCCGGGTGCTCCGGTTTCCCCCACAAGTCCAAAGACATGCGGTACAGGTGAATTGGGTAGGCTAAATTGTCCGTAGTGTATGTGTGTGAATGAGTGTGTATGGATGTTTCCCAGTGATGGGTTGCAGCTGGAAGGGCATCTGCTGCGTAAAACATATGCTGGATAAGTTGGCGGTTCATTCCGCTGTGGCGACCCCAGATTAATAAAGGGACTAAGCCGAAAAGAAAATGAATGAATGAATGAATCTCTTGTTTTTTTTTCATTGCACACTTTGCAATTCACTCTTGATACTGTTCGTGATCATTTTTCTAGCCTTTATTTTGAGAGCACCTAAGATGCCTTGAAACGCTCCCTAGGTAGGCAGCTTTTGGAACAAAGCCAGTGTGTTGAATCATACTGCCTGTATTCTCCAAGTAAAACACTTCAAAAAGCATCAATATCTGGATGTGTGGTGAAGACTGGAGAATTAAAACACACACACACACGCACACGCACACACGCACACACACACACGCACACACACACACACACACACACAGTAACACAGCATGGCTAAACGTCAAAGAAAGGTGCTCTATTTTCACAGTCCTGCTTTGCCGATCAAACTGTTACGTGTGTTGTCGACGTGTCTGAATTTTCAAGAAAGATGATGCACACTGCTTAACAGCATTGTGTCATCTCAAAGTGTGTGTGTGTGAGAGAGAGAGCTGCTATGTGGGACGGCTAGTGGTTGAAATGCGCTAAATGTTGACGTACATCAAATTTGGACCAATAGTCCTAGTAAAAGTACAGAAAAACATCAATTTCCAGTCAGCTTTCTGTTTTTGTTTGGATACAAAACACATATGTGCGCAACAGGAGTGATTCATGAAGACACACAAACACACACACATAAACCTGCTTTCTTGAAGATTACAGCAAAATGGAAGTGGAAATTAAGGTGTGTACGATGACAACAAAGAATTGATTTGAGGACAGCAATTATGGAGGCATTAAACGAAAACACAAACATACACACGCACACACACACACACACACACACACGCACGCACGCACACACACACACACACACACACACACACACACACACACACAAATCTGAGCTTGCTATTAAAGCTAAAAGAGCTAGTTAGCTTATAACCCTGATTCAATTACTACTCAAACTGTATTTGAGACTGAACTCACAATTGATTTCATTGGAGTTTGGTGTTAGCATGTTGCTAAGCTAACAGACCTATATAATTTTGGTAAAACTGTCAGTTTTCAATTACATCAAATAATTTTTTATCAACATTCCTCATGGCTGAATGCAATTAAACTGCATTTGTAATCCAACATCTGACAAATTTGCCGTGTTACGTCACTTCAATGAAATTGTGCACATTTCTAGAGGTTTTCTAGAGAAGTACACACTGACTCACTTTGCACTTCCTGTTGGCCAAATCGAGAGAGAAATGAGCAAAATGGAAAAGAAAAAGAAGCAAAACACAATTATTTCACACACATTTGCATGATTTATGCAAATATCCTGCTCGCATTGCATTTTACCTAGCTGTCGCACGGCTGTCAGGCCGTTTCGCCAGTTATTTTGCATATATTCTGAATAAAGAGGGTAGATGAGTCAGCAGGGGAGGCTGACGAGACAGATGAGATTGAAAAAAAGATAGAAATTTCTCTTACACACTGTACTGTAAATAAACTACCATTCAGCTTTCTTTTGACTTTGATCAAGATGTTTACCCTGGACATCTTTTATATCAACATTTATATTAGTAACGTCAATAATTACAGTAAAAGAATGAGGGAATTATTAATTTAAATGCCACCTGGGGTACCTGGGGTAAAAGACTGACAGTTCACGCTGAGTGCCTGAAACATGTGTGTGAGTGTGTGTTGGCAGTATCATCACAGAGCCTGTTGTGAGAGATGAGACTCGATGAGTCTGTATCCTGTTGGACTGTGATGACGTGAATCACATTTAGCCTACTCAACGCACTGATGTGAGATCCACATCTAACATTTCCATTTCCTTTATGCATGTTGTAGATCTGATATTTAAAACAGCCACATTACTGACTACAATTGAGTATTTTTGTATTTCAAATAATATATATATATACTTATACTCAGTGTCAGTCACAGTGATTTTTGATACAGTTTCAAAGTAATTGTATTATATGTTATTGCTGACTGAGCTTTTAAGAAAAAGTAAAAACATACTGTAAAAAAGTAAAACATTTTTAAAAATGGTTTTGTTTGTTTGTATGTGTTTACATTTGCTTTAAAAACTTTTAAAGATTAAATTAAATAAAATCGACCCATGTCAGCTAACATTCATAATGACAAATTCCTGAACTTAGATGTATATATCTATGGAACTTAGTGAGCTAAAGTAACCACTTTAGATGAGATTAAAAAGAGCTTAAATGTCACCGAACGATCTTAATAAGATGGTACCACAGTTCTAAAGATAAATTATAAAATTACCTGTAATCAAGTAACGGCTATTTAACCAATGCCGTCAATCGTAGGTTATGTGACGTCAAAGTATAAATTACATAATTGTAAACAAAGCTAACGAAACTCATTTAGCTTCGAGTGAGGTGTGCCATTCATACAAGGCATAATCCATGAGGTAACCTATTACTCACTGCTTTCTGATACTGATGTGTTTTGACGCCTTCTTCTCCGCCTTTTTGTCCGTCTGTCTTCGAGTACGAGTCCCTGTCATGACGCCGGCTTTGAGGCAGTTTGTATTTTGGCGCCATCTGGTCAAACCGTCGACAACACGACAATATTTCTGTGTAAATATGAATAATGTTTAAATATACATCAAATATACAATTCATGCACGGAAGCTATCAATATTAGTATATTAGGATAATATTCATTCATTAATTTTCTTTTCGGCTTAGTCCCTTTACTAATCTGGGGTCGCCACAGCGGAATGAACCGCCAACTTATCCAGCATATGTTTCACGCAGCGGATCCCCTTCCAGCTGCAACCCATCACTGGGAAACATCCATACACACTCATTCCCACACATACACTACGGACAATTTAGCCTACCCAATTCACCTATACTGCATGTCTTTGGACTTGTGGGGGAAACCGGAGCACCCGGAGGAAACCCACGCGAACACGGGGAGAACATGCAAACTCCACACAGAAACGCCAACTGACCCAGCCGAGGCTCGAACCAGCGACCTTCTTGCTGTGAGGCGAACGTGCTACCCACTGCGCCACCGTGACGCCCTATATTAGGATAATATTAATGTTAAAAATGTATTTTCATAGGGGACATACATGTGGTGTTGGGAAACTCTAGGAACTTTCCCTGAAAAGGCTAAAGTCATTCTGAAATAATAGTGTAATTTAGTTTAGTTTGAAAACATTGTAAACTGCTGTTTATAAGCAGGATGTGGGACAAAAAAAATCTAAATCAAATGTAGGACAGCAGTTTACGTTTTCAAACAAAACAAAATTATACTATATTATTTTAGAATGACTTTTGTCATGTTCACCAGCGATCAAGGACTTCAGAGATCGCTGGTGAACTACAATTCATCATGAACTACAAATCATCACAAACTACAATTCCCATCATTCCACCACACACACCCGGTTTCCACTTCCACTCATCACACACACAGCTGCATCCGATCACTACTCATTAGGTACGTTTCCATCCACCTATTCTTATGCGCATTTTGGATATGCGCATAAAAAATCGGTTGATGGAAACGCTAAGATGCGCATAAATTTGGGAAATGCGCATAAAAAATGTATGCGCATAACTGAGTAGGATAAACTTTTTATTCGATAAGAAAAGATGCGCATAAACTGCGATGGAAACACTTTTACCGAACAAATTCCAGTATGCGCATTAAAAAAAGGTCATGTGATTTGGTTATAAGAGATCATGTGATGATTAAAATGTGTGTAAATGGACAAACCAGCAGGCTGACCACATTGTAAAACATCTGAAATGTTGTTTTGGTCATTTTAAAATGCCTTAAGCATTTCAGTATTAGTGTTATTATATTATTAATGACCTCCAGAATTGTTAAGAGCGTCTGTGCTCCGCGTCTCACGCCTTCAAACGCCGCCACGCGTTCACTGCGTGTCAGCATTGCCTTCTGAGGCGCAAGTCATTTATTAAATGAAGAAAAGATTCACGCAGCTTCTCCTACCTCAGCAAATTCTGTTTTTACTGTTGATATTTGGCGCCATTTAATCAGGAAGTGACGATTTTGTTCTCTTTGACTCGTTGGATGGAAACGCTGCTTTATTCGCACATCTTTTATGCAATATTCCAGTTTAGCGCATAAAGTTATTTCGCATTTTTGGATGGAAACATAGCTATTGTTTGGACTATTTATACACCCTGCACCCGTCTAGTCTTTGCTCAGTTGTTTGTTATTCTCAGTCGTTGTTGTTTTTGTATGGTATTGTATAGTTTGTTATTTGCTCATGTTTTGTCTTAGTTCAAGTTTTGTTATTTTGTTACTTTGTTTGCACGATGTCCTGTTTTTGTATGACAACTCATCAATAAATGCACATGGATCCTACCCAACTCTTGTCCCGTCTGCAATACCTCCCAGTAACGTGACAGAACGACTGAGCCCTTATGGATCCAGCAGATGGTGAGATTGTCAGACTCCGTCAGGGTAATCGCTCCGTTGAGCGTTACGTGACGGAGTTCTTGAACTTGGCTCCGAGAAGCAGCTATGACGATCTACTCTTGATGATGTTTTTTCAAGGAGGACTTGCAGACCCAGTTCGCTCTAGGATGCCCACTTTTGAGGAGGACTGGGGTCTATATGTATTCATGGAGTTTGCCCTTTTGTTGTCGGGCTCTTCCTTCGCTATTTCAGTTGTGGAGGAGGAACCCCAGGAGAGCAAGAGGAGGAAAGCCAAACTCAAGCTCCGTGCCTATCCTCGACAGTCAAGTTCACGATTTTTTTTTTCCGAGCCCCAGGAATGGATGGCAGAGCTGTGCGACTCCCCAGTGCTGCCAGAGCAGTTGTCTGAGTCCCACAAGAGGCCGGAGCCTCCACTTGAGTCCCATGAAGGGCTGGCAGAGCTGTGTGACTCCCCAGTGCTGCCGGAGCAGCCGTCTGAGTCCCACGAAAAGCCGGAGGTGCCACTTGAGTCCAATGAAGGGCTGGCAGAGCCGTGTGACTCCCCAGTGCTGCCGGAGCAGCCGTCTGAGTCCCACGAAAAGTCGGAGGTGCCACTTGAGTCCCATGAACTGCCAGAGTTTCCTGAATCAAAGTCTCCTGACCCGCTGGGGTTTGATGAACTGCCAGTGTTTCCTGATCCGCTGGGGTTCGGTGAACCGCCAGTATGTCCTGAACCAAAGCCTCCTGATCCGCTGGGGTTCGGTGAACCGCCAGTATGTCCTGAACCAAAGCCTCCTGATCCGCTGGGGTTCGGTGAACCGCCAGTATCTCCTGAATCAAAGCCTCCTGACTCACTGGGGTTCGGTGAACCGCCAGTATGTCCTGAACCAAAGCCTCCTG
>CAIGQV010007757.1:5476299-5565407 GCA_903798115.1 Danio jaintianensis | reverse complement strand
ACCGCCAGTATGTCCTGAACCAAAGCCTCCTGATCCGCTGGGGTTCGATGAACCGCCAGTACCTTCTGAACCTAAGCCTCCTGACTCACTGGGGTTCGGTGAACCGCCAGTACATCCTGAACCAAAGCCTCCTGATCCGCTGGGGTTCGGTGAACCGCCAGTACCTCCTGAACCAAAGCCTCCTGATCCGCTGGGGTTCGGTGAACCGCCAGTACCTCCTGAACCAAAGCCTCCTGATCCACTGGGGTTGAAAGAACTGCCAGTGCACCCTGAACCAAAACCTCCAGACCCACGGAGGGCGTTTAACCCATATCTGCCTGCTGAACCTAAACCCCTAGACATACTTCACCTTCATGCTCCAGATCCGCCTGAATTCCATGCTCCAGGTCCTCCACACCTTCATGCTCCAGATCCGCCTGAATTCCATGCTCCAGGTCCTCCACAGCTTCATGCTCCAGATCCGCCTGAATTCCATGCTCCAGGTCCTCCACAGCTTCATGCTCCAGATCCGCCTGAATTCCATGCTCCAGGTCCTCCGCAGCTTCATGCTCCAGATTCGCCAGAGTTCCATGCTCCAGGTCCGCCACAGTTCCTTGTTTCACAGTTTTTGTATTTCTTGTTCCTGTCTAGTCACTGTGTTATGTGCCAGCTTTGTTTAGTGTTTTGTTTTGGACCCTCCATGCCCTCCCCCTCTTCCGCTTCACCTCCCTCCGGGAATATTCTGTCGCGTCTGGAATCCGCTCCTTAGGAGGGGGGTACTGTCATGTTCACCAGCGATCAAGGACTTCAGAGATCGCTGGTGAACTACAATTCATCATGAACTACAAATCATCACAAACTACAATTCCCATCATTCCGCCACACACACCCGGTTTCCACTTCCACTCATCACACACACAGCTGCATCCGATCACTACTCATTGTTTGGACTATTTATACACCCTGCACCCGTCTAGTCTTTGCTCAGTTGTTTGTTGTTCTCAGTCGTTGTTGTTTTTGTATGGTATTGTATAGTTTGTTATTTGCTCATGTTTTGTCTTAGTTCAAGTTTTGTTATTTTGTTACTTTGTTTGCACGATGTCCTGTTTTTGTATGACAACTCATCAATAAATGCACATGGATCCTACCCAACTCTTGTCCCGTCTGCAATACCTCCCGGTAACGTGACAACTTTAGCCTTTTCAGGAAAAGTTCCTAGAGTTTCCCAACACCACATTTATGTCCCCTAAGAAAATACATTTTAACTATCCTGATAATTTAATATTATACTAATATTGATAACTTGTCCGTGTATGAATTGTATATTTTACTACTTGAAGTGAGACATTCAGCCTGTGAACTCCAGGCAGATTTGTTACTCACGATTTTAGCGAGATACATAATTTGACATTGACTTCCAACATCAGGTCCTGCCTCCATAAAGATATTTACCCAAGAATGAAAATTCTGTCATTTACTCAAACCTTACTTGTTCCAGACCTGTTTGAGTTTCTTTTTTCTCTTCTATTTTGTTCACAAAAGACGTTATTTGGAAACATGTAACCACTGACTTCCATATTTGTTTTTCTTACTATGGAAGTCAATGGTTACAGGTTTATAACATTCTTCAAAATGTCTTCTTTTGTGTTCAACAGATTTTAAATTGAAATTTGCTCATTTAGCAAACACTTTTATCCGTTTTAATTTTTCAGTGGACTTTCCCTTTAATTCAAAACATAAAACACACTTTAAAATAGACATGAAATTGTATATTATTATATCTTTCTTTTTTTTTGCATTTCATCAACTGTTTACAAACAATCTGCATCATTTTATGTTACTTTTATTCAGTTTTTGCTGTCTTAAAAACACAAAATGCTATAACTGTGCCATGTCAACATCATGTGTTCAACATCATGATTGTTTGATTGACTGGAAGTCACTGAGGTCAAAGGACTGTAATTTTACCCTATAGTCTTATCTTGAATGCAGCATAAACCACAGTCACGTTCGTGTAACCAACAGGAAGCCATTTATCTCTCTTGTCTGAATATCAGGGACTTTTTCTAACATTGTACTTGACGGTTGCACAACTTGACATTTTTGAGCTCCAGATCCAAATGTTTTCTGAAAACCAAGAACATTGTAAATAACATTATTAAAAATACTATCTGAGTTTGAAATGTAAACGACTTCTCGCTTTGTTTATCTGGAACACACTTTTCTTGGTCTTATTAACTTTTATTGACTCAAATTTAGGCCCAAGTGAGTATTTAAATACAGATTTAAATTTTACTTAGTTATAAAAGAAATCTAAATAGTCACGCAAAACTAAAAACAAGAGAGTAAATAATTGTTTTATTATATTAAATCTCTCTAATACAAAACCTCTAATACAAAGTAAAAATGTCAAATTTATCAAACGCACATACAAAGGTTTGGTTAAAGGGGCAAAAACAAAATAAAGGACAAAAACATATTAAATACACATACCAACAATTGAAATGCAGCAGAGAAGAAGAAAATATAACCCTTAAAGGCATTCTCTGTACTTTTTAAATACGTCAATAGTCAAAATATAATTCAAATACCATATACTCATAAGAAGATCACAAAATGACAAACACAAAGCAAACAAATAATATATCAGTGCTGTCAAATGATTAATCACGATTAATCGCATATAAATTAAAGGTTCATATTTACAAAATATATTTGTGTGTACTGTGTATATTTTTGCGTATTTAACTATATGTATGATTATATTTTTTATATATTACACAAATTATATATATATATAAATATATTTCTTTTGTATATATATATATTATTTTATGTACAGTATGTGAATTTATACATTCATTCATTCATTCATTCATTTTCCTTCGGCTTAGTCCCTTATTTATCAGGCGTCGCCACAGCGGAATGAACCGTCAACTATCCCAGCATATGTTTTACGCAGCAGATGCCCTTCCAGCCGCAACCAAGTACTGGAAAACACCCATACACTCTCGCATTCACACACGCACTCATACACTACGGCCAATTTAATTTGCCCATATACCACATGTCTTTGGACTGTGAAGGAACCTGGAGCACCCGGAGGAAACCCATGCGAACATGGGGAGAACATGCAAACTCTACACAGAAATGCCAACTGGTCCAGCCGGGACTCGAACCAACGACCTTCTTGCTGTGAGGCAACAGTGCTAAGCCACCGTGTCGTGGTATTTATACATATATACATAAATATACTCAGTACAGATGAATATATTATGTACAATTGTATTAATTATTTGACAGCACTGCTATAAATCAAATTCTCATTACTGTATTGCATTACCGGATTGTATTTTACACACAATTGCACGATTTTAAATATTTTGAACATCCTGGGCACACTCAGTCTCGCCCCATGTACTGATAAAAACAACATACAGGAAATGTTCTTTACATTCAGCACACAAACCAGCTTCACACATACACAGAGGTGTTATTTGACGTCACAAACGAATGCAGCACAAACCACAGTTAGTTTGATGAAACAAACAGGAAGCCTCGTGAACTTCTTGTCCGAATATCATGGTTGTTGTGCCTGATGGTTGCACCACTTGACCAGTTTTGAGCCTCAGATCCAAATGTGTTTTGAAAACCAACAACATTGTGAGTAATGGTTTGAAAAAACAAACCTACACTGTAAAAATATCCATGATTTCAACGGTAAAAAACTTTTAAAATGCTGAAGTAAAAATCCACAACCTGGTTAACCATAGGTTTTCTTAATATATACGGTAAATAATCGTAAATTCACTTTCCTCTCATTTCCCACACTTCACGTTTTATGCCTTTTGTTGAAATTACTAGGGTTATTTTTAGTTTTTTTCTCTTGAGTAATGCACATTAGAGTTTATTGCTACATCTAATTTTTATAAATGTTTATTGCATTACTTATTTTCTGTGTGTTACCGTGATGATGTGTAGTAGTTGTCGACACTAAGCCTATTTATTATGCGTCTCTGCTTGTGGCAAAAGTTGTTTGTGATGTTTGTGTTCATTATATGACTTTCTCATCCACAGCTGCTTATGGTTGTGCTTTTTGCCTGTGGTACAAAGTTAAGTTGTGTAGATGTTAGTGCTTCAAAACAACTAACAAAACAAAAAATGGTAATTTACCCTAACATTTATGTTCCTACCTTATTTTTAACGATTAAACTTTACCTACTTTACATAAAAAAAATTTTCTTTTATTTTGTACAACAATAACCTTGCTGCATTAACAAAACATACAAAATAGAAGGATATGTATTTATATTACAAACTAAACAAACAAAAAAAACGACCAAACAAAATATAAAAATGTTCCTCTTTTCTTGGTCAATGGTAATCCATTCAAAAGTGACTATTATAATCTTGAAAACCAACATTTTAATCAATGTTTTCGAAAGCAAACCTGACTACATGACTTTTTTTATTAATAAATATTTCTCATTCTTAAATTATCTTGAACAAATATTAAATCCCATAAAGTGCTATTTTGAATAAACACAACACATCATGTTTACTAAAACACATCGAAAAGGCTAATGTTAGATGTCAATTTGATGTCGTTGTGACATCAAGGTAGTTTGCATT
This sequence comes from Danio jaintianensis, assembly GCA_903798115.1. Lineage (NCBI taxonomy): Eukaryota > Metazoa > Chordata > Actinopteri > Cypriniformes > Danionidae > Danio > Danio jaintianensis. Next base: position 5,560,796 of record CAIGQV010007757.1, on the reverse strand, counting down.
GTAGGGATAAAAAATACAGTGTAAATTTGTCTTTTGGTATTGAAGCTTTCAGCTGAATTTACTTTTCTTATTGTATAATACTTTTTGTGTATAGTTATTTAGGGGGTCAAAAGGGCACCAATGTATGGATGTCAAATAGACGTCAAGATTTTCCCATCAAATCGATTTCATTTTTTGTGTTTTTTGAGGAGTTTTTTTTTATATCGTTTTGACATCATCACCACATGGACTGACAAATATGATGGAGAGGAAATGTCTCTTTGCATTCATTGAGCGCACAAACTAGCCTCACGGAGGAGTCATTTGACGTCACAAAATGAGACAGCAGTCGGCACACTCATGTTCTAAAAACACAGGGAAAAAAACACCTTGTTCGTCTCTCTTTTGCTGTTTTTCCAGATCATCGGGGACATCTTGCTAATGTGTGAAGAAACTGTGTGACTGAGAACTATGCCCCGTTAAGTAGAGAGAGAAACACCTTTCTTTAGCTGTGTGCGAATGTGTTTGTTTGGATCTGTAGAATGAGATTTGTCATTGTCACCCATCTGTCCCATTACGTAGCAAACAGGAAGTGATCTGTTTGCTTCATCATTTCATACACACACACACACACGCACAAACACACACACGTACACACACACACACACACATTACTCACCTCTGAGGCCTCCATTATACATGCAGTCTGATACAGCAGCACAGATTGTACCTGTGCACTTTCCGTCACAAAAGACCACTTGTGCTTCGAAAAACTGTTTGTTTTTTGACCTCATGAAGTGCTTGGGGCTTTAGAGCATGTCTGTAGTTTATATTCTGAGAAATATGTTACTGAATCTGGAGATGAATTTGCTGAAGCTCAGGAAAACTACATTTGGTGTCAAGAGTTTCTTGTATAACACTCAAAAATATATATATTTGCTGCTTGTTCAAGCTACTAATTTAAAATGAGCTGAATCAACACAGTTCTTGAGATTTTTTGGGACAACTTAATTGTTTTATGTTCAAGCCACTTACATTTGTAAAAACAATCCAGTTAACTTAAATGATTTGTGTTGGGATAACATGAAGGAATTGTGTAGAACCCAAAATTTTTTGTTATTAAAGCAATTTATATACATATATATGGGCTGCACGGTGGCGCAGTGGGTAGCACGTTCGCCTCACAGCAAGAAGGTTGCTGCTTCGAGCCTCGGCTGGGTCAGTTGGCATTTCTGTGTGGAGTTTGCATGTTCTCCCCATGTTGGCGTGGGTTTCCTCCGGGTGCTCTGGTTTCCCCCACAGTCCAAAGACATGTGGTATAGGTGAATTGGGTAGGCTAAATTGTCCGTAGTGTATGTGTGTGAATGAGTGTGTATGGATGTTTCCCAGTGATGGGTTGCAGCTGGAAGGGCATCCGCTGCGTAAAACATATGCTGGATAAGTTGGCGGTTCATTCTGCTGTGGCGACCCCAGATTAATAAAGGGACTAAGCCAAAAAGAAAATGAATGAATGAATATATATATATATATATAGTACCAGGTTGGACCCTATTTTGCCTTCAGAACTGCCTTAATCCTTTATGGCATAGATTTAACAAGGTACTGGAAAATTCCTTTGAGATTTTGGTCCATATTGACATGATAGCATCACGTAGTTGATCCCGGTCAAAAAAAATGCACATAATGCACATTCATGATGTAAATCTCCCGTTCCACCACATCCAAAACAAAAAGGTGCTCTATTGGATTGAGATCTGGTGACTGTGGAGGCCATTTGAGTACAGTGAACTCATTGTCATGTTCCAACCAGTCTGAGATGATTCACGCTTTATGACATGGCGCGTTATCCTGCTGGAAGTAGCCATCAGAAGATGGGTACACTGTGGTCATAAAGGGATGGACATGGTCAGCAACAATACTCAGGTAGGCTGTGGCATTGACACGATGCTCAATTGGTACTAATGGGCTCAAAGTGTGCCAAGAAAATATCCCCCACACCATTAAACCACCACCAGCAGCCTGAACCGTTGATTCAGGGTAGGATGGATCCATGCTTTCATGTTGTTGATGCCAAATCCTGCCAAATTCTGATAAAATGGAAATATTATTACAGTTTAAAATAAACTGTTTTTTGTTTAAATATATTTTGAAATGCAATTGCATTTTAGGATTGTACTTTCAGTGTCACGTGATCCTTCAGAAATAATTTCTAATAGTATGATTTGTTGCTCAAGAAACGTTTAATAATGTTAAAACAGTTGTGTTGTCTTATTTGGTTAAACAGATTTGTTTTAGTAGAATTCCTACTTTAGGAGAGGAAAGTTAAAAAATTGTATTATATTATTTAATATGTCATTCATTCATTCATTCATTCATTCATTCATTCATTCATTTTCCTTCGGCTTAGTCCCTTATTTATCAGGGGTCGCCACAGTCGAATGAACCACCAACTTTTCCAGCATATGTTTTACGCAGCGGATGCAACCCAGTACCCATACACTCTCTCATTCTCAGACACTCATACACTACGGTCAATTTAGATTAATTCACCTATAGCGCATGTGTTTGGACTGTGGGGGAAACTCCACACAGAAATGCCAACTGGCCCAGCCGGGACTCAAACCAGCGACCTTCTTGCTGTGAGGCAAAAGTAGTATTTGTATTAATTAGTAATAATACTAATAACTAAGAGATCATACCCCACTGTGTGTGTATATATATATATATATATATATATATATATATACATACACACACACACAAAAAGTGACTACTAGTAAATATGGTAATTATTTAAAAACTTGTTATGGCAATGAGAATTAGCTATTTGCTTTATTGTTATGAAAGCAGTGTATTCATATATAGTTATAATATATAATATTCATATGTTCAATAATATTTACTTTACTTTTTTGTTTTATTTAGATTGACATTTTTAAATTATTTGTATTTTTGTCATTTTTACATTTTTTGTCAACGCTTTATGCTCAAACAATAGCACTCCAAATGTATTATTGTTCTTTGTGTTTGTCCTGCTCGTTTGCTTGTTTTAGAAAGAAAGAAAAAAGTTAAAAAATGTAACATAATGCTAACTTAACCAAGACGTGCCACCGCATCTGCATATTGTTGCTTTTCTGATGTTTTTTTAAGTGCTTCTCTAATCCTCATTTAGATAAAAGCGTCTGTTAAATGAATAAATGTAAATGAAGTAAAATATGGCCTGCACATATTTTTTCTGGGTTTATTATGACAAAATAAATCAGATATATACCTTTAATTTACAGTCTGAACAAAAGCACTCTCTAGAGTTTTAACTGAATGGGTTTTTAGTCTCTTTTTCAGAAATGTTTCACATGCTCCTCTTATCAGCAAACACCAGATCTGCCTCTTTACCTCATTGAGTCTCTGCTGGCCTTCACCGCTGATCCAGGATCAGCACTACTGATTCTTCCTTGTGGAGTGATCCCAGATGATTTCTTTAAATATGAAAAACAAACATGACAATTTTTGTTCATCTGTCAATCACAGACGTCACGCTAGTATAAACTGTATTTTCTCCGGTGTGTTATTTTGAGGGATGTACACAAAAACAATGGTCCCAACGTATTTCCTGTTTTACATTTTAAATTTCTAAAGCTTCCAAGAATCCAAAAAGAGCCACATAGTGATAAATAATGTTATGATAGTTGTTTTAACGTTGAGTTATGATTGAATTGCCCCTTGTTACAGTTATGAAATAGTTTGATAACAAGCAGGAAATGTTCATGGGCCAATGACATCACCACATTGAAATGGTCGAGGCTCAATAAATGAATAAATAAATGAATAAATGTGTGTGTGTGTGTGTGCTAAATTCGTAAATGAGGCTCAATAAATGTTATTTTTAAGCTCGAAAAATAATTGTAGGCTAATTTAAATGTTATAAATATACTGTACCTTCATACATGAAGTATCCATTATGTAAAATTACATTTATTCAGAAGAAATAATTTCGAGTAACAGAAATATATCTTGTGCATCCCTGCACAAATTTTGTGCAACTATACAAAAATAGCTAGAGTGAAGAAGAGTGAAATAAATACTAGGCCTAAACAACATGCATTTAAAAAGCTCATTTGGACACATTAGGTTTTAAAAAAAAAATGTTTTTAGAGCTAATTTATAATAATTATACCTACCTTTTTCAATGTTAATCCATATTAAAGTGTTTTGTTATAAAACAATGGGGAAATATATATTTAAACATTAATTTTAGAAAATATATTATGGCCATTTACTCTACATTTTACAATATATTGAATTTATTACTATTTTCACTTATTTTACTGTAAGGGAGAAGCAGGCACGTGTGCTTTGAAGGCTCGACGGAGTCTATATGACTCACAGGACGCCTGCATTATGATATTCATGTAGATTCACGCGCAATTATTGCTCACGTCTGAATATTAAACTCATATTTATGCGGTGAGTCATTCCACACGACAGCCTGTGGGAAGTGATACGTCACGCGGAGAGCTGTCAATCAATTCCTCCAGACTATTATTGTCGTGGATCAATCATGAATGCACGGAATATACATTTATAAACAAAACAATCGCGCATTAGACAGAGTGCAGCATCAGCTGGACTATAACATTAAGTTAATTTTTAAAAAGAAAAAAGGTGAACACGTTATGAATCTAATTTAACAGTACTAGAGCGCTGTCTAGTGGCGAGCATATGTATTGCTATTATTATTTATTTTGTAACCCAGAAGTTTGTAGCATCACAGGTAGGCGAAATATTTAATTCTTCTATATAGCAAAAGTGCTAAGTGCATATTTGCGCTACAGTTTGTTAAGATAAGACATTGAATTAATATGGCAACTGGATTTTGGGTGTTAAATTAGGTGAATCTGGGAAAAGTTTGGGAACTAGCATCAATGCTAGCTATTTTATTCATCATACCTTACTTTAAAGCACAACTGAATGTTAAGGTTGTAATAATGTCGATTTTGATTATTTAATGTTATTAAAATGCTATAGTTTATGAGCTTTTAGCCTACATTTAACTATAGGTTATGTGCCTTTGTAGCTCACATTTGTTTATTATTGTTATATTTCATGACCCTGGACCACAAAACCAGTCTTAAATTACACAGGTTTTATTTAAAGGAAAAGCCAACAAATTAGTCAAAATAATCGATTTAGGCCTATGCAAAAAATAAAACAAAATAAATAAATACAAAATCATTTGGCTATAATAAAAGTCATGTTCCAAGAAGACTTAAAGTTTCCCATCGTAGTCCTATAAAACTGTTGTTGTTTTTTGTAATAAGAACTTAATTTGGACATCTTTAAAGGCGATTTCTCATTTCTTATTAATGATTGATTGAATAAATCGCATTCCAGATTTTCAAATAGTGAACTTGTATATTGACTAAATATTGTAGCATCCTAACAAACCTCATTAATGGAAACTATTGGTTCAGCTTTTATAGATCAGAGGATGTACAGTGCTCAGCATATATAAGTACACCCCCCACAAGTCTCTCTTTTAAATTCAGATTTTGAATAGGAAGCTATACAATATTATATTTGTGCATACACATTAAATTAGTCAGTACTGAAGCCAAATTTGGAGCTTATCTAACAAAATAACTTACGATAACGGTCCAAAAACTAGTACACCCAAATTTATATGTTGCAGAAAATTATTAAATACAAATTTTAAAAAGAGGAAAATCAAGAGAAGCAAAAAAATGTACAAATTTAGTTGAAACTTTGTAGGTTGTAATGTTTTTCCCAATATTTTGCTTTAATTTAATTGTATTATCTTGCAATTTCTAAATATGTTTGGTGACTAAAATATTATTTTAATAAATATATCTGTTTAATAAATCTGTTTTGTTTCAATGCACCAAAATACATTGCCTATAGAAATGGATAAAAATATACATTTTCAAAATGGGGTGTACTCAATTATGCTGACCACTGTATAAATTTCGATACATTTAAAATAAATAAATAAATAAATAAAATTATGACTTTTGGGGTTCAGGGTCACGTCATTATGGCTAGTTGTGCGTTGACATAATAGAAAGCGAAAGTAACTCTATGAACACGTGATATGAGCCCAGTTCTGCGTCATAAAATACTGCAGCAATCACGTAAACAGCACTGATCAGATTGGTTCAGTTAAACATAAACAGAAAGGATAGTTTCGTCTAGCGAAATATAAAGAGGATATGTAAGTATGTCAAAATCTCCTCAAAACTTTTTGGCTCAAAACTTTAATGAGTGCTGAAGAAAAAGACGTATCTTAAACTGAACAGGCGTGGCTGAATATGGCGTGCGCTTGCTTGTGTTTACGAACTTACTGATTGTGCATGTTGGTTTTGCACTCTTGACATGAATTAAGAAATTACTGTCACTGTGACGACTTTTATCATGAACAGTATTAGTAATATTAAAGCTGACTCTTGCTTGAACTTAAAGAATTAGTTCACTCGTATAAAAACTCATCATTTACTCACCCTTCACTTGTTCCAAACCTTTGAGAGCTTTTTCTCTTAAACAAAAAAAAGAGCATATTTGCAAGAATACAAGGCAATCTCGATCATTATTTTCCATATTGAACGATAACAATATATATTTCGATAAAGTTGTTAATGCTTCCAGATTTAAAAGAGTAATCCAACAATGACTGAAGCCACAAAAATTAGAGGGTCCATCAAATGGCATAACATATTTTTGGTCGCTAAATTTCTGGTGGCTGTAAATTCTGTACATCTGTAATATCAACTCATTTTTAGATTCCCATTGTTGCACATTTCTGCTGTGTGATTGGCTCTTAGATCAATATAGAGTAAAAAAGTCCAGAGTTTATCATTGTTATTGACATACATTTTATCACAATTCGATATAATATCGTTTATCGGCTCCAGACCTACAACAATGCTGTCAATTTCATACTATGGATGTCAATGGATACTTAGAATGGCTAATTCTTCAAAATGTATTCTTTGTGTTTAACAGAAAAAAGAAACTCCTAAAGGTTTGGAGCCACTTGAGAGAGAGTAAAGTTAAATTTTTGGGTGAATTGTCTCTTTAAGAAAGTGAAGCCAAGATTTTGATCCTCCACTTTTGTCTTTTTGCAACATAGTAAAAATACAGTAACAATAGGACTTGGACAACAATAAAAATAATTAAATGAATAAAAGCTAATGCTTTATTAATGGGCTAATGATTGACAGCTTTTATAATGTATAGAGGCACCAGCAGTTGTCTTTCTGGAGCTTCAGCAGGAGATTGTGCTAATATTTACAGCTTTAACTTTTCATTTTCCATAACATTGATTGTTAAATCAACAAAACTGGAGTAACCGGACTACTTAAAAAGAGTAGTGGTTGTGCTTGGGATTGAATCTGAAGCAATAGGAGTGGAGCTTAGATATAGTGGGTCCATCTCAGGACCATTACCGTGCGTACTCTGGCTGCAAATGACCTATTCAGCACAAGATGGCAGCAATTTGACATTTTGGCTTCACTTTTCTATGGCGGAAAGAAATTGAAGTGTGTTTCGAAAAAATCTTTTTTCAGTCTACAATAATAATGTGCAGTGAATGTGGGCAACAAAATGTTGTGACTGAAAACATATCATGAGAAATGCTTGATGATGTAAAGCAGGGGTGTCCAAGCTCGGTTCTGGAGGGCCAGTGTCCTGGAGAGTTTAGCTCCAACCCTAATCAAACACAGCTGAACCAGCTAATTAAGCTCTTACTAGATATACTAGAAACTTCCTGGCAGGTGTGTTGAAGCAAGTTGGAGCTTCACTCAGCAGGACACCAGCCCTCCAGGACAGTGTTTGAACACTCCTGATGTAAAGGCTTATTTTTTGTCCCAAATGAATAGTTCACCCCAAAATTTAAATTGTGTAATCATTTCCCTCCAATTGTTTCAAATCTATACAATTTTCTTTCTTCTGCTGAGCACTAAAGAAAATATTCTGAAGAATGTAACCAAAAAGTTTATGATTTCCAAAGAGGGAGAAGAAAAACCTTTGGAAGTCTTTGGAAACAACATTCTTCAAAATATCTTCTTATGTGTTCAGCAGATAAGAGAAAGGCATACAGGTTTGGAACAACTTGAGGATGAGTAAATAAATAGTAAGTATGTTTATTGGTGAGCTATCCCTTTAAGTCAAATTATGCAAAAGGTGAACAAAGCTGAGCTTCTTGAGTTTCTTCATATATATATACTCATATATGATGGCTAAAGAGAATGATGGGCATATGGGAGCAGTAGAGAGTTGCGAGAAAGTCCCAAAATACAAATCTATGTTTCGCAAATAGATGAGGAAATAAATAAACCACTAGTATTACTGAAAGACAAAATGTTTACCAAAGGGTTTGCTTGACTCTTTTACAGTGTTTTGTTAAGCATCAGTAACCAAGGGTGTGGTGTTTACTCAAATAAGGTCAATTACGTAATCATTCACTGCTCTCTTTATATTGTTCATCTGTAAGTTCAAAGTTCAGTGCTGTAGAAGTGTGGCTTCAGCTTGTCAATCGTCAAACTCTCGTCTAAAGGAACTGAACACAAGTAACAATAACTTGAAGGATTCAGGAGTGAAACTGCTCTGCTCAGCACTGTAGAGACCTAACTGCCAACTGGAGAAGCTAAGGTATTTAAAAATAGCCATAAAACTATAAGTTTAGCATTTGAAGCTAAAAGTTTAAACAGGTCATTTCAATCTACACTCTCAGAGATCTGGCACTGAGGCGGAACCTTTTCAAAAGGTACGTTTGTGTACTATTTATGCACTAATATGTATCTAAGTTACTATAGGGATCATTTAGGTACTAATATGTTCCCTTTACGTACAGAAGTTTACCTTTTGAAAGAGTGCTCCCCCTGTGACTGATTTTGTACCTTCATCTCTGAGAGTGTTGAGGAAACATTCAGATTTACATGTCTTGAAGTTTGAAAGTTAGGTACGAGTTTCAAAATGAGGATGAGGAGCCATGTAAAAATAAAATATTGCTGAAAGCAGTAATTACGGGGTAGACAGGCAAAATGGCCAGCTGTTAAAAAAAGGGCACACCCCTGGATTCTGTAGGATCCAAATAATACAACAATTTTTCACAAAAGCTGTAAACTCACTGGCCAATTTATTAGGTACACCTTGTTATACAGCCTAAAATGTTCTTTGACTTTATATAGAGTCAGCCATTGTTTGGGCGTTAACCATAGAAATGAATGAGAAGCACCATAGACTGTATCCTCCCTGTCACAAAGTTGTCTTTGACTTCTCTAACAGTGGTATGTTTCTGATGTAAACATGATATTCAATCATGTTGAAGATTAGCCAACGCAACGATAGGCCGTCTTCCTACAAAAGCTGTTTATTTGGCATAGCAAAGCCTCTCCTTTGACATCCATTAAAAAATAAAGCCCTCTTGTCTCATTTGCAGCTGTACCAACAAAACTGAAGCATTAGCTTTAGCATCTATTCTTTTATTATCCATAGGCTTTGGTCTTTTTTCATTGGTTCTACTCTCTCATGTGCTCTCTTTGTCTTATTTTGATTGGTTCCTTTGTTGTATGTGTCTTATTCTTATTAGAAGGTTTGTCATGTGACCCAAATTGTTTAGTGTATATAGCCCTCATGTTTCAAGTGTTTTTGTTTAGCTTTGTTAGATATATCCTGTTGTTGGTGAGTTGTTTTGTGGTTCATACTCTAGTTCACATCAAGTCCCTTTGTGGTTTGGTTGTTTTCTGTCTTTTCATGTTTTCTTTAAACAAAATGAACATACACTTCAACTCGCCTTCAGTGAACTTTACTCACGGTGGCTTTTATATACCTTTTTCTTACACAGCCTATATCATGGGTCGTAATGGAGAAACCGTCATGGATCGTAACGGAGAGACCATGGCTAGAGCAGAACTACTAAAATGTAGGTCAACGCACACACTTTTTCTTCACCAAACACTATTTTACACAAGACCAGCTATTATTTTTCATGCAACCAAAAATAGTTAGATGTAATGTTCTCTATTCTTGTTCGCAGATGCCTGTGATCTCACTCTTAATTCAAATACGGCACATGAAATGCTCTCAGTTGCAGACGGCAATAAAACATTGGTGCGTAACTCAGAGCCGATGATTTATCCTGATCACCCAGACAGATTTACCGGCCTCCCGCAGATTCTGTGTAAAGAGCGTCTGTCTGGACGCTGCTACTGGGAGGCCGAGTGGAAAGGACTGGGTGACATGGTGGTGTCCTATGGAGGAATCGGCAGGAAAGGAGAAAGTCTTGAGTGTCGATTTGGAGCCAATGAAAAATCCTGGATTATGAGCTGCTTTATTGGAGAGAAACTGATTGCCTGGCATGATAACATGGGAGTTCATATTCCTCTCCCAACAACTCCCTATAACAGAATATCAATGTATGTGGACGAGCCGGCCGGCATTTTGAGCTTCTTCAGTGTCCCTGATGAAAACACACTTAATCACTTGTACACATTCAAAACCAAATTTACTGAACCCCTCTATGCCGGATTTGTGCTTTATACAGAGTCAGTGACTCTGTGTGATCTTAAATGACAAAATAATTCCTGTAACCAAAATATCCAATGGCAAGTATTTGTACTGTTGACATCCAGTCCAAATACTTGGCTGCTCTTGTTAATGTTTACACTGTTAAACAATGTCAAAAACAGTGTCCTTTAGACTGAATTGCTCTGCAACTTTGGATATTAAAGGCTGCCCCTTACATAAATAAAAACTATTTGGTATTGCAAAACATGTTAGTTACAGACTTTAGTTTACACCATTAGATGGCGATAAGAAATTATAAGTCACCAGCAGAGACTTTTATATTGAAAAGGGTTGAAACAAAGTTATCAATGACATTATTTTATAATGACAACAACCACTTGCAACCTACCAGAGCTTATCATCAGATGTCACTATAATCGTTTGACAATCGCTCAGAATAATGTTTTACTGTGAATATGAGATTGACTTGAGGAATGAATGATGTATCAGATACAAGTAATCATTTTCTAAATGCTTGCTTTGCGTGTTTATTGATTTATAAATCACCGCTTTGCAGTGTCAAGTTGTGGGAAAACAGTTTATGCCTTCTGATCCCTACATTAGGAAAGACTGGATGAACTTCCACTTAGCCCCTGATTTATAAGGGGTCGCCACAGCAGAGTGAACCACCAATTACTCAGGCATATGTTTTATGCGGCGGATGCCCTTCCAGCCGTATCCCATCACAGAAAGTACACTAGTAACTTGTGAACCCCCCAGTGCTGGGAAACACCCATACACACTCACACTACAGCCAATTTAGTTTTTCCAATTCACCTATACCACGTCTTTGGACTCGGGTAAATTTTGGATCATAAAATCTGTTATGTGATTTTATTTTAACAGATCGTGTGATAACAATAATGGGTGCGATGGGACAGTACTAATGGACAAACCGTTGGAGCAACCACATTATAAAACATCTGAAATGTTGTTTTGGTGATTTTAAAATCCCTTAGCCAAAGTCTGTCTTCAGAGTGGTTCAATATTATTACCTCATTGTCTTGAGAGTCTGTGCTCCCAAAGAGCAGTCTTGCTCTTTCAAAAGCCACCACATGTTCATTGGGTCTTTTGAGGCAAGTAAATTTTTTTAATAGAAAAATGCCCACAGTGGCATCTCCTACTGCAGCAAATTTCATATTTATTTTTGGTAATTGGCGCCAGTTTACCAGGAAGTGACAAATTAGTTCTCTTTGACTCCTTGGATGGAAACGGTGCTTTATTTTCAAATGTTTTATGCAATATTCCAGCTTTGCATATCTAATAAGTCTAATTTGCATCTTTGGATGGAACTAATGCACTGTCTACACAAATGGTTTCTTTGATGAGATGGTCAAAACAGGACTGAAAATAGCCTAATACTTCTAAATAATGATGTGTTATTATAACGATAACATATCTTCATTTTAAGAGAATACAATTAAAAAGAAAATTTAAATAAAAGTTGGTGAGAATTAGCCAACCATTTGTTATGTGATCATTCAAAATTAAATCGCCTGATTCTCAAAGCAGGAAAAAAAATATGAGAGGGGCATTTTTCCTTTTTTGATTATTTTTTGGGGGCTGATGCTTTAGTCACAATTTCTGTCTTACTTTTAAGAAATTCCATATATCTCATTTTAGTTGAATATTTGAGTAAATTCTATCACTATATTACACACCAATTAACGTAAAACGCTATAAACATACATAAACGTGACGGTCTTCTCAGATCAGCCGTGATTTCCTGCCATATAGTGAGCGCCTCCGTCCTGCTGCAGATCTGCATCGCATGTGGATCAGCTGAAGCAGTTGCGCGCGACGTGTGACGTCAATCCCTACGTTGATGACATCAGCGCGCTTCACAGCGACAACACAACACTGAACTACAGCTTTTTGCTCTGTGGTCTGAACGTTCATGTGTACTGAATGAAAGTACTAGATAGGACGCAACTTTCCAAACGTGTTACAGGTAAGCGTTTTTAATCCTCGAATGCTTTATCTATGCAAACGTTATATTGCAAAGCGCTGTCCCTGACTGTTTAGAGCATAATTCTTCCATCTCCTCAATGAACGCGCTCATGCAGTTTCATGGATGCCTCATTTGTAGTTCAGAGATGTGTTTATGCATGAAACTTCATCTTAATCATATCTACTCGTTTAATTTTGCCATACATCACTCTGTAATCACACCAAGTTACATTTTGGGTCACTGTTGTTGTTTTATGTTTTTGTAGAACGCTGGGTCATGTTTTACGTCGTTGGGTCATTTTTAGAGACAACCCAACAGTTGGGTTAAATTCGATTCCCGCCACGATGGTACGAATTTCAACGGTCCAGTCAACTGACGAAACTGCCGGTGGTTAAGAGAGGTAAGATTTGGTTTGCGATGTTTATAACTCTTACTTAAAAGTTTTTTGGACTGAAATTCGAGAAATGTACCTAAAACTTAGGCTACTTTTTACTGTTTTAAAATAGAAGTGTAAGTCGCTTGTGACGTTTTAAGGGAAATCTAATTGTAACTTAACGGTAACGTTAGCGAGCTAGCTGGGATAACATTTAACTGTTAACAGCTATCTAGCTTACTGTTACTAGCAAGATAACCGTGAATATTTGGGAGAAATATAGTGTATTTATGTCGACTGAAATTATGTTAACACAACGTTGGTCGTTGTCAAGCATTATACATAGAATATTGTTATGGCTGTAATGGGACATTAAGTTATCTCAGTTATTAAATGGATTGTTCACCCCAAATTGTCATTATTTACTCACCCTTTACTTTTGTCAAACCTCTTTCTTACTTTATTGTTTTCAAACACAAAACCAATTGTAACCATTGACTTCCATAATAGGAAAAACAAATATGATGCAAGTCAATGGTTACAGGTTTTCACCTTTCTTCAAAATATCCTCTTTTGAGTTCAACAGAAGAAAGAAACAAATAAAAGTTTGGAACCACTTGAGGGCGAGTAAATAGTGAGTACATTTTCGTTTTGGGTGAATTGTCTCTTTGATTGTTATATTAAATGTGTTGTGATGAATTGTTTTGTAGATAAATGGATTCATTTGTGAGGGAAAAACTACACCAGTGGAACCTTGGTGATTTGGTTGAAAGATTTAAAGGTGAGTGAGCTATTGAAAGGGATGGTCCACTCAACTATGAAAATTGTCTCATCGTTTTGTTTTGTTTTCTTTTACATCATAATCCAGAGGAAGCTGTGGACGAAGAAAGTTTTATGTTACTTGATGACCCCAGCATTGCTGCGCTAATTCCAAAAATTGGCCCCAGGGTTAAATTCAAGAAATTCCATTCAGAACTGTTGGCAGTAAGTTTACACTAACTTTTTAAGAATACTTTTGCTGTGACTGTGCAAAAATATATATATTTTTGGTCATGTGTTTGATAAAATGTTTTAAGTCAAATCAGTTGATTTTAGGGCAAACTAAATAAATTTTCACAACCAAGTTTGATTTATGGCATTAACTGTGTTAACACCCCTTAAATATTTTGCAATGCAAACAGGTGTTGAATGCCAGCGACAATGTGCTTACCTTCATAGAAAACAATGTTTCTAAAAGACCTGGCACAGCACGTCCAGTGTGCAACTACCTTTAGAGATGACTTTGAAAAACTCACTTATAGTGGCATCCTTGCAAAACTTAAAGCCCAGTCAAATTTAACATATTCTAGAATCACCCAATCAATCCCCCACTAAGCATTTTGTGCCCATGTTTAGGAACATGTTTGTACCTGGAGGCTACATTTGAAGTAGACTCACACTCTTTGTCAAAACAGATGGGTCAAGGGTCTGTCCCTCGTTCACTTGACAAAGTGGTGAGCATTTCAAAATAGTGGTGGGGATTCCACCCAAGGGGAAGTGCACTGGTATGTCTAAAAGAAGGAAACTGAGATTGTCTCAGGCCAAAACTAGATATTTCAGTTCTTCCGCAGATTCAGTCAGAATGTAAAAGAAAAATCAAAACTCTGTTCTTTAGTCAGTTGAAGATGTTAATTATTGAAGGCTTTGATTTTTCAGATGGAGATGCACAGTTTGGATAAAAAATCAACTCTCTTAACTCCTAAATGAAACTAATTATTCAGAGATAGACCACAATGATGGTTTCAACAATCATTGTTTGTTCTACATTTTTGTTCTTGACCAAGTTTTTGGCTATGTACTGCAGGCAAACGTGGCTCTAAAGATTTTTTTTCATAATCACAACAAATGATTACGCATTACACATATTTTATGATTTCAGGTCATTGAAATGCACATTTGTACTAGCAAAACAATCATTGTAAAATACACCACTGTTGTCTGTAAAAATGGAAATAGTAATCATTATTTAATCATTACAACATACAGTCGTGGCCAAAAGTTTTGAGAATGACACAAATATTAGTTTTCACAAAGTTTGCTGCTAAATTGCTTTTAGATCTTTGTTTCAGTTGTTTCTGTGATGTACTGAAATATAATTACAAGCACTTCATACATTTCAAAGGCTTTTATCGACAATTACATGACATTTATGCAAAGAGTCAGTTTTTGCAGTGTTGGCCCTTCTTTTTCAGGACCTCTGCAATTCGACTGGGCATGCTCTCAATCAACTTCTGGCCCATATCCTGACTGATAGCAACCCATTCTTTCATAATCACTTCTTGGAGTTTGTCAGAATTAGTGGGTTTTTGTTTGTCCTCCCGCCTCTTGAGGATTGACCACAAGTTCTCAATGGGGAGTCTGTGAATATGAGATTGACTTGAGGAATGAATGATGTATCAGATACAATGGGGATCTGGGGAGTTTCCAGGCCATGTACCCAAAATTTCAACGTTTTGGTCCCCGAGCCACTTAGATATCACTTTTGCCTTATGGCACGGTGCTCCATCGTGCTGGAAAATGCATTGTTCTTCACCAAACTGTTGTTGGATTGTTGGAAGAAGTTGCTGTTGGAGGGTGTTTTGGTGCCATTCTTTATTCCTGGCTGTGTTTTTGGGCAAAATTGTGAGTGAGCCCACTCCCTTGGATGAGAAGCAACCCCACACATGAATGGTCTCAGTATGCTTTACTGTTGGCATGACACAGGACTGATGGTAGCGCTCACCTTTTCTTCTCCGGACAAGCCTTTTTCCAGATGCCCCAAACAATTGGAAAGGGAGAATATGACTTTGCCCCAGTCCTCAGCAGTCCTTTCGCCATACTTTTTGCAGAAGATCAATCTGTCCCTGATGTTTTTTTTGGAGAGAAGTGGCTTCTTTGCTGCCCTTCTTGACACCAGGCCATCTTCCAAAAGTCTTCGCCTCACTGTGCATGCAGATGCGCTCACACCTGCTTGCTGCCATTCCTGAGCAAGCTCTGCACTGGTGGCACTCCGATCCTGCAGCTGAATCCTCTTTAGGAGACAATCCTGGCGCTTGCTGGATTTTCTTGGATGCCCTGAAGCCTTCTTAACAAGAATTGAACCTCTTTCCTTGAAGTTCTTGATGATCCTATAAATTGTTGATTTAGGTCCCATCTTAGTAGCCACAATATCCTTGCCTGTGAAGCCATTTTTATGCAACGCAATGATGGCTGCACGCGTTTCTTTGCAGGTCACCATGGTTAACAATGGAAGAACAATGATTTCAAGCACAATCCTCCTTTTAACATGTCAAGTCTGCCATTCTAACCCAATCAGCCTGACATAAGGATCTCCAGCCTTGTGCTCGTCAACATTCTCACCTGAGTTAACAAGACGATTACTGAAATGATCTCAGCAGGTCCTTTAATGACAGCAATGAAATGCAGTGGAAAGTTTTTTTCAGGATTAAGTTAATTTTCATGGCAAAGAAGGACTATGCAATTCATCTGATCACTCTTCAGAACATTCTGGAGTATATGCAAATTGCTATTATAAAAACTTAAGCAGCAACTTTTCCAATTTCCAATATTTATGTCATTCTCAAAACTTTAGCCCACGACTGTAATATTATGGCGTGGGGGCGGCATGCTGGCTCAGTGGTTAGCACTGTTTCCCGCACAGTCTAAAGACATGCGCTATGAATGAATTGGGTAAAACAAAAAATTGCCCGTAGTGTGCGTGTGTGAATGAGTGTATGGGTGTTTCCCAGTACTGGGTTGTGGCTGGAAGGGCATCCGCTGTGTACATATGCCGGAATAGTTAGTGCTTCATTCAGCTGTGGCGACCTTTGAAATAGAGAGTATGCCGAAGGAAAATGAGTGAATGAATTATAAGGTGCTAGATGCATACTTTTGCATATGAAGGTCCGTTTAGGACCATGATCAGTTTACACTAGAAATCTGATTTTGGCCACATTTAAATTAAAATCAGATTTAAAACAAAATCTGGTTTGAGCACTGAGTGTATGTGATTTTCATCCATTACAAGCATTCAAATAATTTGGTTGTAATGCTTCCCACTTCTGTATTCGATTCTTGTATCTTCGTTTTTAGTGTTCATTGTAGACTGTTCCTCTGTCTAGAATTTATTTATTAATTCATTTATTTTTCTGCAGTCTGTGGGCCTTAGTCCTGTCAACAATCAGTCATGTGTGAATCAGTCATCAATAAGAAACGAACCACCAACACCAACTCAGACAGTGGAAGAAAGCTGTCAGACGACAAGAAGCAACTCCACCTTTGTAATAGCACACCTTTCATACAAGATTTTAGAAAATTTTTGCCTATTTATTGTTTGATTTAAAAATGAATTTAATTAATTGTTTATTTATTATTCAGGATGTGCGAGAAATACTCAAAACATGTGGCGGAGCAACATTAGTAACCGCTTTAGACAGAGACAGATACCTGAGCCTCAAGGAGCGACGCCGCATGGTGAGGCTGTTGGTGACCTATTTGATGGAGAAGTTTGGAGAAACGTGAGTATTAATATTAAATAAATTTATTAAAGAAATCAATTAACTGTCCAATATGAAGAGCAAGCTTGTTTCTTTGTAAAGCCCGACGTCTGAGACCAAAAAAGAAATGGCTTTGGCAGTGACTACTCAGTTTTCTTGTCTGAAAAGCAGTGTGGGAAATGGATATGTAAGTTATGATGACTGATTATGATTAAAGTATAAATGCGGCTGATAAAAAGAATGTCTTCACTATTTTCTACCACTGATTTCTCCATATTGGTGTGCTGCAGGAGGCCTGGTATACACCTGCTCGATACCGACACCCTGCAACCGGTTATCTAGAAGAAAGACTTCGCAATGTGAGGAAACGTCTCAGAGCTCGACACAGTCAGAGACAGCTCAGCTTTCCACCGCTATCCCAGAGTTCCTCAGTCCAGAGAAGCTTTCCAATGCCAGGTCAGAGCTTGGGATTGATCAAGACGGATATACCAATATCAATGGTTACCAATTTTATATTTATAACATTCTGCGTTATAAATGCTAAACTGGTTTAGAACAAGTCAAGGGTGAAAAAATGATGACAGAATGATCATTTTTATGAACTATCTCTTTAAAGGGCTTATCTGACACATACAGTATAGTATGTTCAAGTCCTCATGGAAAGTTTATATGTTATAAATTATATGTTGTCTTTGAATCACTTTCAGATCAGAAATGACAATGGAACTTGCAATAATCTGGTATTAATACAGATGGTGCATCTGTCATGTCTGCTTAATACAGGGTTCTCACGCTTCTTGAAAGTGCTTGAATTTCAGACATATGAATTCAAAGCCTGGAAAGTACTTATAAAGAAGCATGGGTTCTTAAAAGTGCTTGCATTTAAAGTTTATGGTGTTATTTCAACAATTGTACTGTGCTGCTGTCAAAAACTGAACATAAAAAATCAGAAATTCTTCAAAAAATTTAATCTTGTACAAAAACGATGACAAATAATGCACATTTTATCAATATTTCTGAAACCCATTTGAATATTACCAGTATTGAATTCAACAAATTTTATTAAAGTTCATTGAACACTTAAAATGATGAAGTTTTTAGAAAGTGACATTCAAAACACATCATTACTAAGACATTTTAAATGTAAATATTAAGTGTAAGTGAAATGTTAAGTACAGGAATGAATTTTATAATGCTACATATGCTGGCGGTGTGAATTACAATGGAACTTGGTTTAAAATTAATACTGATTTTTGAAAGTCCTTGAATCTGTTGTCCATGAAAATGTGGGAACCCTGTTAATATTATGATCTGAACTCTATTGGTTTGACCTTAAATGATAAAATATTTATACATGTATATGTTATTACATATAAAATATTTAGTTAAGCGCTTTGTGAAGATGGAGATTACGCCCAGTTTTTCAGTTGTCTTTCCTCATTTTCATATTTTGCTTTCAACAGAGTCTGAGTCTCCTTTCACTGACATTCACACAATTATTGAGAGGCTAAAGAACAACAGAAGCCCTCAAGGAGAAATGGAGGAGTTTATGAGATACACAGCCTCGTGGATTCACTCGTCTGAACCCAAAAATGTTGAGGAGATCAAAAAAGAAAATCCCACACTTCGTGACTGTCTTGGGATGGTGAGTATTATGATTTTCATAGAAGGCATTTTATTAAAGGGCACTATGCATCTGCTTATAGAAAGATTTGAGCCCTTGTCAACTTTTGGGCATTGTGCTTTGAAGCTAAACAGCTTTAAAGGAGACGTACCATGCTCACTTTGCCCAATCTCATATTAATCTTGAGTACCTGTAGAGTAGTACTGCATCCATCTCTTCTTAAAAGTCTTACTTTATTTATTTATTTTTGATACTTTTAAGACAAAGATGATAATAGCTTTCCGAGTCAACCGAGCACAATCGCGGTAGCTTCCATTTGCCAACCAACTACATCCTGTGATATCTTTTAAAATAAAACAGGGGAACAACTTTTTCCATTGTAACTTTTTGACACATGCAATCATAGAGGTGTGATCAGTCTTGGCTGGTCCCTGGAGTGTTTGATCACACCGGTGTGGTTAGAGTGTTCAGTACATCATTGATCAGCTGCTAAATTCAAATCTTTCATCCCACTTTGAATGGTGCCAAGCTAGAGAAACACAAGTGTGGCACTTATCAAAGATCAAAACTTATCAGCGTTTTCAATGAAATAATGTTTACTGAGGTTGCAGACATTTTAATACACGGATTTACTAGCAAAACAACATTTGTGCTTTATAAAAAGCACGTTGATGTCAGACAGCAATAATAATAATTTTACACATACTTTGACAATGTGTGTTATTCACAGTAGACACACCCCACTTAGATAACTTGAACTTTTACTCTATTCTTCTCCCAGTAAAACAGCCACTTACTTCATTGCAGTTTAAGAGAAGTTGATGAATTGATGTTGTAAATCCAGCAGCTTCAATCTTCCACAGAGTCTTTAAAATGTCTTTGTGAGCTATCATACAGGTGCGGATACATCTGTACCAGCTCTGCTAAAAAAAGTTTGCTTTGGTGAGCTGTTTCAGACTGCCAAAATGAACTCAAAACTAACTTTGTTTTGGATAGATTTTATTTGAAGTGGTGAATTTCAGTTCGTTCTTTTGATTTGCGTTTTAAGCACGTCTGGGTCTTTACTATATTCCATTTGGATATCTTAATTTTTGGTGTTCCCTTCACTAAAAATTGGTCTATTTTGTTCCGTTGTCTAGGATCCCCCCACCCCCTCAGACTCATGTATGACAGAATGTGCAAACAAAGACGCACTTTACAGTCCCCATACACTAGATGGTGTACATAGGATAGGGTTGAAAAATCAGCAGATAAGTTTGCATAGATGCAGAGTAGAATCCTAAGTTAGTTAGAATCCTTAGTTGGTTACTAAACTAACCTTACGTCTAATATTTAAAAAATATATAATTTTTTTCTCTCTGCAGTCTGTGGGCCTTAGTCCTTTCAACAATCAGTCTTGTGTGAATCAGTCATCAATAAGAAATGAGCCACCAACACCAACTCAGACAGTGGAAGAAAGCTGTCAGACGACAAGAAGCAACTCCACCTTTGTAACGGCACACCTTTCATACACATGAAAAAATTTATTTAGACAGTTTGTTTGATTTAAAAAAGGAATATAATGGATTGTTTTTTATTATTCAGGATGTGCGAGAAATACTCAAAACATGTGGCGGAGCAACATTAGTAACAGCTTTAGACAGAGACCGATACCTGAGCCTCAAGGAGCGACGCCGCATGGTGAGGCTGTTGGTGACCTATTTGATGGAGAAGTTTGGAGAAACGTGAGTATTAATATTAAATAAATTTACTAAAGAAATCAATTAACTGTCCAATATGAAGAGCAAGCTTGTTTCTTTGTAAAGCCCGACGTCTGAGACCAAAAAAGAAATGGCTTTGGCAGTGACTACTCAGTTTCCTTGTCTGAAAAGCAGTGTGGGAAATGGATATGTAAGTTATGATGACTGATTATGATTAAAGTATAAATGCGGCTGATAAAAAGAATGTCTTCACTATTTTCTACCACTGATTTCTCCATATCGGTGTGCTGCAGGAGGCCTGGTATACACCTGCTCGATACCGACACCCTGCAACCGGTTATCTAGAAGAAAGACTTCGCAATGTGAGGAAACGTCTCAGAGCTCGACACAGTCAGAGACAGCTCAGCTTTCCACCGCTATCCCAGAGTTCCTCAGTCCAGAGAAGCTTTTCAATGCCAGGTCAGAGATAGGAATTGATCATGACAGATATATAAATAGTTATATTAGTATGAATTTAGAGGTGCAGCTTCATAGTATTTTTGCTGTTAAAATGGGGTTGTATGACATGTATATATGGTTTGGATGTTCGCATATCATAATTATGTCCTTTGTGTTTTGTTTTTAATAGAATCTGAGTCTTTCACTGACATTCACACAATGATTGAGAGGCTAAATAACAACAGAAGCTCTCATGATGAAATGGAGGAGTTTATGAGATATACAGCTTCCTGGATTCACTCGTCTGAATCTAAACCTGTTGAGGAAATCAAAAAAGAAAACCCCACATCTCAAGACTGTCTTGCAACAGTGAGAATTATGTTAAGAACAAAAAATGCCAAAACTAATGTGCCTTAACGTATTAACGAATTAATTTGTTGTTTTCTTCCATCAAATGAGAGAAATGTGATGTTTTTATTTAGATATCACAGGATTTTGGAGTATTATTTCCTGAGCATGTCGGCTGCCTTTATGAGTTGTGGCTGCCTGTCTTCGCTGATCGGATTTTACTTTTTGCAAAAAAAGAGCCCAAAGCTTCTGATGTCCTTCCAGAAAACCTGGAAACACTGGAGAAGGGTAGGACATCCCATCAGGTCACATTTACATTTATTCGTTTATCCAAAGCAACTTACAAATGAGGAATGCAAGCGACTCATCATAAAGAGGCTAATAAGAGTTCTAGCGATACAGAGTTTTAGCCAATGTTGGAAAATCAAAAGCCAGATTAGAAAAAAAGTTTTTTTTTTAACTTAACAGGCTGTGAAAGGCACAATGTGTAAGATTTGTTCATAAAAATTTTCAGAAACTACTAGAACAGTGTTTTATATTGAAAAAAAGATATCATATGATCTGTTAAAACTAAACCACATGCCTTTGTTTTGATGTCCATGCTGGAATTTATTCTGTAAATATGTTTCCATTGTAGTTTGTGCAATTTGTTTTCTTATTGGATAAAAAGTTTATCCTACTTGGTTGTGGAAATAGGTTTTTATGCGCATTTTCAAACTTCATGAACATCTTGGCTTTCCATTTAAGCATGAAAATAGGTGAATGGAAGCATAACTAACGAAAGAGTGGAGCTTATTAATGTAAAGGGGATATTGGTTCTGAAATATCCTGAATGACTGAATCTGAGAACTGATCATTCATTCATTTTCCTTCGGCTTAATCCCTTATTTATCAGGGGTCGCCACAGCGGAATCAACCGCCAACTATTCTGGCATATGTTTTACACAGCGGATGCCCTTCCAGCCGCAACCCAGTACTCGGAAACACCCATACACTCTCACACTCATACACTACGGCCAGTTTAGTTAATCCAATTCACCTATAGTGCATGTCTTCGGACTGTGGGGGGAAACCGGAGCACTTTGAGGAAACCCACGCCAACTCGGGGAGAACTTGCAAACTCCACACAGAAATGCCAACTGGCCCAGCCGGGACTCGAACCAGCAACCTTCTTGCTGTGAGGCGACAGTGCTAACCACTGAACCACAGTGCCGCCCAGAACTGACCATTTGATGTTTGTAATTTTTTAGTGAAGTAGTCTGCAAAATCATACAATTTTAAACTTTGTTGTCTTTGTAAACTTGTAATTTACAGAAATTCGTGGGGAAATTGCTTTTAAAGCCCTTCCTGCAATCTTGCCAACATCGCCATACCACACAAATGGGAGAATGTTTCGTCCAACCTATGCTGAAGTGAAGAGCAGCTTCATTGATGTTCAGCCAGTAAGTAAAACCACCACCACAAAATCAGCATCAGTAAATGACACCAAGCATGCAAATATGTTCTCTCTCTTTCATTTGGTTCCTATATTTCCATCCAATTGACAACATTTGAATAGTGCATAGAACATTTGCAAATAAAGCATTTTTTTCCCATCTGTTGAAGAGTCTAACATTGAGAAAAAATAGGAGTTTCCGAGAGTGAGAAAAACACTGTTGCTCATTAATCTCAATTCTAAATGAGTTGCACTTTGGAGCAGCAGACAACACATGCAGTAACAAAAGCTGTCTTGTGATCTTTAGTTTGGAGGCGGGGCCTAATGTTTGAAAATACTATTGTGTTGGACAGTTCTGAAAGGAAATTATAGGGGACTTGCACTCTGGTATTAAAGAGTTAATTAACATTTGAGATGATGTGATTGATATCGGTGCCCTGGTCAGACCAGTGATTCAATCAAAATTGAGGCTCAATTGTTTCTGTTTTTATTTTTTTAATGCAATATCCCAAACCGGCTTCTAGCCAACCATCGCATTGAACCTATATATATATATATATATTACATATACACTCACCGGCCACTTTATTAGGTACACCTTACTAGTACCGGGTTGGACCCCGTTTTGCCTTCAGAACTACCTTAATCCTTCGTGGCATAGATTCAACAAGGTACTGGATTTTGGTCCATATTGACATAATAGCATCACGCAGTTGCTGCAGATTTGTCGGCTGCACATCCATGATGCGAATCTCCCATTCCACCACATCCAAAAAGGTGCTCTATTGGATTGAGATCTGGTGACTGTGGAGGCCATTTGAGTACAGTGAACTCATTGTCATGTTCCAACCAGTTTGAGATGATTCGCGCTTTATGACAGCGCGTTATCCTGCTGGAAGTAGCCATCAGAAGATGGGTACTCTGTGGTCATAAAGGGATGGACATGGTCAGCAGCCATACTCAGGTAGGCTGCGGCGTTGACACGATGCCCAATTGGTACTAATGGGCCCAAAGTGAGCCAAGAAAATATCCCCCACACCATTACACCACCACCACCAGCCTAAACTGTTGATACAAGGCAGGATGGATCCATGCTTTCATGTTGTTGATGCCAAATTCTGACCCTACCATCTGAATGTTGCAGCAGAAACCAAGACTCATCAGACCAGGCAACATTTTTCCAATCTTCTATTGTCCAATTTGGTGAGCCTGTGTGAATTGAAGCCTCAGTTTCCTGTTCTTAGCTGACAGGAGTGGCACCCGGTGTGGTCTTCCGCTGCTGTAGCCCATCTGCCTCAAGGTTCAACATGTTGTGCATTCAGAGATGCTCTTCTGCATACCTAGATTGATTATTTGAGTTACTGTTGCCCACAGAACTGCCGCTCACTGGATATTTTCTCTTCTTCGGACGATTCTTTGAAAACCCTAGACATGGTTGTGTGTGAAAATCCCAGTAGATCAGCAGTTTCTGAAATACTCAGACAAGCCCGTCTGGCACCAACAACCATGCCACGTTCAAAGTCACTTAAATCACCTTTCTTCCCCATTCTGATGCTCGGTTTGAACTGCAGCAGATCGTCTTGACCATGTCTACATGCCTAAATGCATTTTAGTTGCTGCCATGTGATTGGCTAGAAATTTGCGTTAATGAGCAGTTGGACAGGTGTACCTAATAAAGTGTCCGGTGAGTGTATATTGCATCCATGCAGCATTTATCACAATGTATATGAAATAACTTCAAATGTATTCTTTCAAGGTTGGAACTAATATGGTTCAGTACCTGAACAGTGAGATGAGCCAGGATCCACCACACATACTGGTGCTTGGGGACAAAGAAAACTCTTCCCAAGTGTTCGTCATTTTCAGCGGGCAGGCAGTGGAACAGGAGACCTTACTGCAAGCTGTGGATTCATGTTTTAAACTTTTTCACGTCTATGACATTAACTATCCAAAGCCCTCTGCTCCCATTTGGGAGTTTTTGCAACACGCAGTCTATAATATCCCTGGAGGCATTCCTTCAACACACTGCAGCCTCCTAAAAAACTTTGTATTTAGCATTACTAATCAACAGTAGATTTAAGTAATTTTGCTTGCTTATATGTTCTTAATTTTGTGTTTTAAATTTGTGTACTGTATTATACCATTCAGTATGTTCAAAAAAGGGGTTTTGAATTGTGTACTGTGTTGTACACACCTTGAGTATTTAATGTGCGCTTTTTGAATTCATTTTCAGTAAATGCTACGCACGTATTGTTTGATTTAGAAAAAAATACTTGTTTATAACATTTGTTTTTTATACTCAAATAAAATGTTTGAAAAAGAAAATATATTGCTTTTTAATAACATGAAAAATGGAAAGGTTATTAACTGTATTATAAGTAACAATAGTAACTTGTAGCCCAGCTCAACTTGTAGAGTCTCACATATTTACTTTTGTATTTTTTGAGCAATTTAATATTAAAGCATTGAATCCTTCTTGTGCTGTGCAAGTTGGACCGAGTGGTAAACTATAACTACTAAACTACAGGTCAACAATGCATACTTTTTTTTTCCCCAACATTCTTCAGTAGGCTGCATTTTCTTTTGTTCAAAATAGTAACCCAAACAGATTTCAGCATTTACATTTTTGCATGATATACCCATTTAACTGCGTACTCAGCAACTTCAACCAGTTCGTATCGTTACTTCTGCTTTGCTTTGTAAATCATCAGTAGCCAATGGGCGTGGTGTTTACTTGGAATTCAGCTACGTAATCATTCACTGCTCTATATATTGTGCTTAAGTTTACGGTTCAGTGCTGTTGAAGTGTGGCTGCAGCTCTACGATCATCAAACTCTCATCTAAAGGAACTGAACCCTGAAGTTCAGGAAAGGATTCTGGAGTGAAACTGCTCTGCTCTGCACTGAAGAGACCTAACTGCCAACTGGATAAGCTGAGGTAAAATTTAAAAAGTAATAAAACAATACAGCTTTCTAATGCTTTATTATTATTACTATTAATAAACTGAACAGTTTTGCAACATTTTACATTCTCAGTGTCTTCAAAATGGGAATTAAGATGTAAATATATAACTATATAATGACAGTTTCACTCAGAAATAAAGGTATAAAGCCTGACACAGGGCACCTTTTCAAAAGGTACTTTTAGTGACGAATGTGTACTTCTATTACACTGAAAAAAAATATTTCTGCTAAATTGTTGCAAACTATTTATATGGGCTGAATTTAAAGAAATTAAAGTTAGTAATGTTCAACTTAATTTGTTTAAATTCAGCCCAAATAAATAGTTTGCAATCACTTACCTTAAATTAGTAAATCCAATGAATTATCTTTGAATCACTTTTTTTTTTTTAGTGTGGAATGAAATTTCTGCAGAATAGGCAGTAGTGTTGGGAAAATATTGCATTAAAGACCATACTTTGCCATTATATCAATTATGATGACGGGTAATATTAAAATGGTTTGAGATATCAAAAGGATTTATATATTTGCCAGTATGGGCTCATGATTGTCTGTGTGAAATCTGGTGAAGGTCAGACAAACAGTCTAGGATAGGGGCAGGGGCGTAACCATAATTTCAAATGTGGGGGGATATACCTGTACCTTTTTTTTATTTATGTTTGTTTATGATTACAAACAGGAAAGGAAGAAACAAAATGGACATTCTGTATGTTGCACATTGCATTTTACAGTCTCAGAAAAAAAATGCAGAAACTTTTACCTTTAGGCAAGGGTTTAGATTTGGTTTGAACAATGGGAATGAAAGTCACAGTGTGCTTTATTTATTTATTTATTATTTAACATTTTAAATATGTTTTTTAAAATGACAATTTTTACAAGTATTATTGTAGAATTTCTCTTTAAATATGCAACATATAATAAAGTGAATAAAACTGTTGACATGATTGCACTTTATTTAAAGTTTATAATTGTTATATATATATATATATATATATATATATATATATATATATATATATATTTTTTTTTTTATTAATCTACAAACATGAAATAAAAGAAAATATGCCAACATGAACTGTTTATTTGCTTTATCAGAGGCTGTAGTAAATTTATTGCCAATAAAATCAAAGGTGGCGGCATGGTGGTTCAGTGGTTAGCACTGTCGCCTCACAGCAGGAAGGTCGCTGGTACGAGTCCCGGCTGCGCCAGTTGGCATTTCTGTGTGGAGTTTGCATGTTCTCCCCGTGTTGGCGTGGGTTTCCTCCGGGTGCTCCCGTTTCCCCCACAGTCCAAAGACATGCGCTATAGGTGAATTGGATAAACAAAATTGGCCGTAGTGTATGAGTGTGTGTGAATGTGTATGGGTGTTTTCCAGTACTGGGTTGCGGCTGGAAGGGCATCCACTGCATAAAACATATGCTGGAATAGTTGCCGATTCATTCCGTTGTGGAGACCTCTGAAAAATAAGGGACTAAGCCGAAGGAGAATGAATGAATAAATGTTGATACTCTGTTGTGGTGGATATATTCTGCTGTGGTGACCTCTGAAATAGAGACTAAACTGAAGGAAAATGAATGAATGAAAACACACCTGTAGAAAACAGTTGACAGGCTGAACAAAAATGCCAATGAAAATGATCCAAATGATTGCCTATTTACTGCCCACACAGCGCTTTTTATTTAAAAATAAAATGAAAATAGGGCCCATACCGGCCAGCGGCGCCCCTGGAGGTGACGTCAAAAAAAATGTTAATCCATTTAGATGGAAGTGACAAACTGCAACCTTTGGATGTTTATATCAGTTTTATATCTTCTAAATGTGAATTTTGTCACTGTTTTAAAGCACACAAGCTTACAGATATCCTTAAAACCAATATACTGATGCTAACATCTAAAAAACTTTTTTTTAATTTCCACAGGACCTTTTTCTGCAGCAAATATCCTCAATGTTTTGGTCCATATTAAAAGAGCTCTGCTGGATTGAGATCAGGTGACTGTGGAGGCCATTTGAGTACTGT
This sequence comes from Danio jaintianensis, assembly GCA_903798115.1. NCBI lineage: Eukaryota > Metazoa > Chordata > Actinopteri > Cypriniformes > Danionidae > Danio > Danio jaintianensis. The sequence goes on along the minus strand of CAIGQV010007757.1, from coordinate 5,532,876 downwards.
TAGTTGTGTTCACTGTAATGTTTGAGATCACTTGAGCTTTGTTCGTGGTGCCTAATTCAGCTAGTAATAGTCATCACAAAATGGGTGCACTGTTGAAACAAAGCAGGATGGATCAATGCTTTCATTCTGTCCCCACCATTTGTAAGTAACAAATATCAAGGCTCATCAGCCCAGCCCAGGCAACCTTTTTTCCAATCTTCTATTGTCCAGTTTTGTTGATTTTGTGTGAATTGGAGCCTCTGTTTCTTTTGTTCTCAGCTGAAACTGGTTGGTCTTCTTCTTCCGTAGCTCATTTTGCTTCAACGTTTGATGCGTTGTGTGTTTAGAGATGCTTTTATTCAGACCTCAGTTTTATCCAGTGGTTATTTGAGGTACTGTTGTCGTTTTGCCTGTTGAACCAGTCTCGGGCATCAACAAGGCGTTTTCACCAACAGAAGGGCAGCTCATTGGATACTTCTCCTTTTCAGACCACTCTCTATGCGCTAGAAAGGGTTGTGTGTGTGAAAAACCCAGCAGATCAGCAGCTTCTAAAATACTCCTTAATACAGATCAGCCTGTTTGGCACCAGCAACCAAAATGGTTGTCAAAATGGTTGTCAAAATCACTTCCTTGACATTCTTGACCACGCTTGCATATTTAAATGGATTGAGTTGCTATCATGTGATTGACTGGTTAGATATTTGTACAGTTAAACAGGTGAGGGTTTGGGTTTAATGTTTATTTAAACATTTAGCTATATCCATTCCAAAACTTCATAGGCTGCTTCAGACCAAAAAAATAGAAAGAAACTTTTGTAACTATACACCAAACTATAAAAACTCACACCAATACACAAAAAAAATACTGACACCCAAAATGGCTGACATTAGTGCTGTATTCGAAATCACCCATACTGTATACCTTCATTCACTGCTACCTACATTAGTAGTGTGATAGTTAACCTGTAGCGCGCTGTCTATTAGTAATGAAACAATGTACTTTGATTTCTGTCATGTATAAAAAGGTTACATTTAATTAAATAATGGTTTATTTTGAAACTTACCGAGATACAATTTTGCTGTGGACGCCATTTTGAGGTCAAATGCGAAAATTCATTCAGCGTGCGATCGGCACATTGTGGAATTTTCTAGCTTTTGAGTGTACATGGGTTGTACACTCGTCAATGCGGTGCATTGCGGGATTGATTGAGTGCACTTTAGAATGTCCAGTATGGTTTTGGACACCACTGCAAATGGTTGCTCCTTATAGTGCACTATTTAAGGGTATAGGGCTGATTTGGGATACAGCCTAGGTTTCATTACTCTATATGCCACAAAGACTAACAAGACCAGTCTAATGACTTGGCTAAACCAAATTTGTAGTTGATTTCATTCATTCATTAGTCCCTTTATTTATCAGGGGTCGCCACAGAGGAATGAACCGCCAACTATTCCAGCATATGTTTTACGCAGCAGATGCCTTCCAGCTGCAACCCATTACTGGGAAACACCCATACACTCTCACATTCACACACACACTCATACACTATGGCCAATTAAGATAATCCGATTCACCTATACCACATGTGTTTGCAAACTCCACACAGAAATGCCAACTGGCCCAGCCGGGACTCAAACCAGCGACCTTCTTGCTGTGAGGTAACAGTGCTAACTACTAAGCCACCGTGCCGCCCTTGGTTGATTTCAGATTGTCATTTTTTTGTTTCCATAGTTACTGATTTAGTTCCACCTTTGTCTTGTTTAGTTTCTTGTAATCTCTTGTTTATAGGTCTGTGATTTATTCCTCAGTTTTTCTTTTACAGCCTGTATCATGGATCTTAACGGCGAGACCGTGGCTAGAGAAGAACTACTCAAATGTAGGTCAACACACTCTTTTTCTTCACCAGACACCATTTTAGCCTAAACCAGAATAAGGTCTCATATGTGACCCTGAATCAAGTTGCACAGATATATGTGTGGGAATAGCCTAAAATACACTGTATGGGCCAACTTATAGATTTGATCTTTTATGCCCAAAATCATTACAATAATAAGTAAAAATCATTTTCATTCATTCATTCATTTTCTTTTCGGCTTAGTCCCTTTATTAATCTGGGGAACCACCAACTTATCCAACATATGTTTTACGCAGCGGATGCCCTTCCAGCTGCAACCCATCACTGGGAAACATCCATACACACTCATTCACACACATACGCTACGGACAATTTAGCTTACCCAATTCACCTATACCACGTGTCTTTGGACTTGTGGGGGAAACCGGAGCACCTGGAGGAAACCCACGCCAACACGGGGAGAACATGCAAACTCCACACAGAAACGCCAACTGACCCAGCCGAGGCTCGAACCAGCGACCTTCTTTTTTAATTTCCTACTATTCCTACTTCAGTTTCCTACAAAATAGCTGTATCTCGGCCAAGTATTGTCATATCATAACAAGCCATACCTCAATGGACAGCTTATTTATTCAGATGATGTTTACACTAAATCTTAATTTCCAAAAATTGGTTTTGTTGTCCAGGGTCACAAATATGTTTTATGAGTGTATATGGGGACATTTATATGGAACCAAAAAGCAGGTGCAAGTGTAATTTGATTCCTGAACATGTTTGTGCTCACATTAATGCTCTCCTTTTTTAAGCGCAGATGCCTGTGATCTCACTCTTGATCCCAACACGGCAAACAATAATTTCATTCTTCTAGACGACGATAAAATGTTGGAGTGCGCTTCAGAGCCGATGTCTTATCCTGATCATCCAGACAGATTTACCGGCCTCCCGCAGATTCTGTGTAAAGAGCGTCTGTCTGGACGCTGCTACTGGGAGGCCGAGTGGAAGGGGCAGGGTGACATAGTGGTGTGCTATGAAGGAATCGGCCGGAAAGGAGAAAGTTCTGACTGTCGATTCGGAGCCAATGACAAATCCTGGATCATGAGCTGCTTTATTGGGGAGAAACTGATTGCTTGGCATAATGGTATGGAAGGTTTAATTCCTCTCCCAAAAACTCCCCATAACAGAATAGGGGTGTATCTGGACGAGCCGGCTGGCATTTTGTCCTTCTTCAGCGTCCCTGATGAAAACACACTCAATCGCTTGTACACATTCAACACTACATTCACTGAACCCCTCTGTGCCGGATTTGTGCTTTATACAGAGTCAGTGACTCTGTGTGATCTTAATTAACAGAGTGAATAATTAGACCCAATTAAAAAGGTCAAAACGATTGTTCTTTATTTCACCCCCACACAAGCCTCTTAATATTCTAAGTACACATGAGATTAAACAACAATGGAACAATTACATACAATAAAATAATAAATGAATTGCCAGACTAACACCTCACATACATATATTTAATCTCAGTTTGTGCTTTTTTTTCATGTTTATCGTTTAAACCTGCTCTGTGTACTTTGTCTTTGTTGAAAAGCAATAAAAAAAGAATAAAAGAATTGAGAACAAAATTGATTTAAATGGTTCTTATAAATCAGGGGTGCCCAAACACGGTCCTGGAGGACCAGTGTCCTGCAAAGTTTAGCACCAAACACCTGCCAGAATGTTTCTAGCAGGCCTAGTATAAGAGCTTGATTGCCTGGCCCAGGCGTGTCTGATTGGGTTTGGAGCTAATCTATGAAGAACACTGTCCCTCCAGTACAGATTTGTGCATCCCTGTTATAAAGAGTGATACATTTTTTATTAATAATTTTTTTAGGGGTTTTTAACCTTTAATGGATAGAACAGTGTAGAGAATTGACAGGAAATCATTGGGAGCAGAGAGATGGAAAGGATCGGCAAAGGGCCTCGAGCAGGGAATTGAACTCGGGTCGCCATGAGCACCTCGGTGCTATACCGTCGGCGCACTTGGGCTATTGGCACTGACAAGAGTGATGAATTTTAATCATGATTTATATGTCACAGGATGTTGCTGTGGAACAGTCACTTTCCACTGCTTCTGTTTGTGGTAAAACAACACCTGTTGGTTTTGTGCAGGTCAGATGAAGTCTGTAAATTAACAAATGCACAACTAAGATTATTCAGTAAACCAATATATAATTGGGATAATTTATATCCCTACCCCTATGCCTACGCTTACCCCTTAGCCCTTGAGTGTGAAGGGGTAGTGATGGAAATATTCCCCTAAGAAATGGGACACCACCACTACTACACACAAACGTCATCGTGTCACCACTAGATTTAGTCACTAGTCCCGTTTTCAATTAATTCATATGGAAGTTGAGCATAATGCACTGCGTGAGCACTGACACTAATCTTTCATTGTTTTTACTACAATAGCTACGCTTTAAAAATTATTTGTAGCAAAACCATGGTTGGGCGACAAGGTGGCTCAGTGGTTAGCACTGTCGCCTCACAGCAAGGTCACTAGTTTGAGTCCCGGCTGGGTCAGTTGGCATTTCTGTGTGGAGTTTGCATGTTTTCCCCGTGTTCGTGTGGGTTTCCTCCGGGTGCTCCGGTTTCCCCCACAGGCCAAAGACATGCAGTATAGGTGAACTGAAAAAACTAAATTGTCCGTAGTGTATGAGTGTGTGTGAATGAGTGTGTATGGATGTTTCCCAGTACTGGGTTGCAGCTGGAAGGGCATCCGCTGCGTAAAACATATGCTGGATAAGTTGGATGTTCATTCCGCTGTGGCGACCCCTGATTAATAAAGGGACTAAGCCGAAGAAACATGAATGAATGAATAAAAACCATGGTTATTTTGTTTCCATAATAAAAAAGATTGTGTCCAGTAGATGGCCATATCATCCAACGTAGGCCCTTGGAAAAGAATCGAGTAGCATAAAGTTGAGAGGAAAGTCTCTTCCAAAATTCTTTCCAAAGATTTGTTTAGACGTCAATCAAGTTTTTTTGTGAAAACCAATTGTTATGTGTCTTCATTCAAATGTAACGTTAAGTCACATGCTATTCTGAATAATTGTTTATCTTTTTGATGAGCTTTCTGAAACGGCTCAGTCGCAGCTTCTTTAAATTCTCTGAGGGTTCACACTGCCCAATCGTCAATCAAGGGTCCTGGATCGTGCTGTCATGCTATTTTCGTTCACTAGGTGGAAGCATCGACTCACATTATCTCCATTATGCCTATTGAAATATATTTGATTATATAGGGTAACATTTCTCAACATAATGACTGTTCCGTATGGCATGTAAAGATTAAATATTAACATCAATAACTGCACAGACCATAATAGTTTGAAAATCCCTTCAGAAAACCACTACTTTACATTGCTCAACTGCCATATTTTGCTCCTTCTTTTAACATGACGATCTCGGATCAGCTCTGATTTCCTGCCATGTAGTGAGCGTCTGCGTTCTGGCGCAGATCTGTATATTAGGAGGATCCGCTGAAACCGTTGCACTCGCTGCGTGACGTCGATCCATATGCTAAAGTCGTCACGCAGTGCCACTGACGTCACGCGCGCTACACCGCAACTGGAGTCTAGTTCAAAGCGCTCGTGCTCTGCGGGCTGATGGTGCGCGTGGACTGAATGAAAGTAGCAGATTGAGCGCAACTTCACAAACGCGTCTCAGGTAAGCGGATTTAATGCCTCCACGCGTGAGGGTGTGTGTTTATAGAGGCCTGTCTGTGAGTGTGTTTAACGGGAAGTCCTCCATCTGTGGTGGTGCTGCTCTTTACACGCGTGCCTTCAGTTGCGGTGCAGGGATGATGACGAGGATGTGTTTGTGATGTTGAGTGATGTAACGGGTGTTATTCTTCACCTTTGAGCTCTGCACCGAAGTTGTGATTATATTAGAGTCAGAAAATAAGATTAGAGTAACTGTCATGGTTAAGCAATGGTGTGTTTAATAGTAATAATAATGTGTTTAATGCAGCAGATGAATCAGAGGAATGTTGGACAGATGAAAAACACACTGATGCTTGTTTTTATTATCTACTTCAAATGTTGACTACTTTGTGTAAGTGTGCATGTATAATAAAAAGAGATGTTCTTTGGTGTTATAATATTATTCATTCGTTTTCTTTTCGGCTTAGTCCCTTTATTAATCTGGGGTCGCCACAGCGGAATGAACCGCCGTTATAATATTAATATAGTATAATTAATAGGTAACTTAATGAAATAGAAACATTAGTCCGTTTGAATTGGCTAAATTAAATATTTAAATTAAAACAATGTATATTTACACGTAATATAATAATTTAAATATGTAAATGAAGTAGCTTTATACATATTTGTGTGTAGGTCTGTGTAAGATTTCATGTAATATTGATGTTATTTATTAAATAGTCATTATTAATAATAGAATGTATTATTATTATTATTATTATTATTATTATTATTAGAAATGCCATAATTTGACGCACACACACATATAAGAGAAAGTTAAATTAAATACTTGAATGAAACAGCATATAATTATACGTAATCTAATATTTGAAATATGTAAATGAAGTAGCTTTATATATATTTGTGTGTAGGTCTGTGAGGTTTCATGTAATATTAATGTAATTTATTAAATAATCATTTTTAATATTGGAATGTATTATAATTATTATTATTGTTGTTAAAAAAATGTCATAATTTGACACACACACATTTAAGAGAAAGTTAAATTAAATATTTAAGGCTATAATTATGAATATAATTTACATAATTTATTAATTCAATATATCCATATAGAGAAATAAAATATTTAAATTATGATGTACGATAATGTACAGTGTGTATTTTAATGTTTAATTTGCAAGAATTATACAGTAAAGTATCAAATTAAATGTGTTCTAAATGATGCAGTGTAGATGCATGTAATTAATTAAATGTCATTAAATGGCAAAATGTCATTAAAAAAGTAATTTACAATACATAAAGGGAGAGAGAGAAAGATTTATTAAAATAATAACTTTTACACAGCAGCGTATAGGTTGTTTTGTCATCTGTCTCTGTCCCCAGGCCGCCTCTATTGTTGCGGTGTGCTGACGTCTGTTCAACAGTCAGAGGATCGTGTATTGAAGTGTTCAGCATTTTAAAGCTGGCCTTGCATTTTAGGTAACTGTTGCTTTCACTAATTAGTGATCCTGATTCACAGTTCATCCTCATTAAGTCAAGCTTGTACTTGAGATGTAAAATGTGAAGATGAATCTGTCTGCGGGGCAAGGTGTGCATGTGTAATGAAAGAGCAATAAAGCCACTTGTGTGCTTTTAATATTTAACGTCTGAACTTGCCTTCTGTTCATATCCAGGACGCTCGTTCAAGTCTGTTTATCAAGACAGTAAAATCTCATACAGTGATGTAAAATGGATGTCTGTAATACACAAATTACAGAGCAAACAGTTGATTATGATGGTTATGGTTTCAGTCAGGATTGTTGCTGGGCATAAAGCTCTACTGGGGCACAGGACCCCCCATTTCTCTTATCTCCGTTCTGTCTTTCCTCTTTGTTTTGAGGTATTTCTAACTGACGTTTTCCTAATAATCAGTTCAACACGAGCATGGTTTACTTTTCTGCGCACATGCATCAGTTTGAATAATGTCTTTATTCTGGGATCCATTCATTTTCCTTCGGCTAGTCTCTATTTCAGAGGTCGCCACAGTGGAATGAACCTCCAACTATTCCAGCATATGTTTTACGCAGCGGATGCCCTTTCAGCCGCAACCCAGGACTGGGAAACACCCATACAAGGGCTGCACAATATTGGAAAAATCTAACATTGCGATATTTTTTTATTTTGCGATTATATGTTGCGATATGAGTACAATATTACCAGATGACTTAATCTCTCTATTTGGAAAGAATTTATAATGTTAGATGGATTGGGAAGATACTGCAGTGGGAGTGCATCTCCATAAAATATAATAAACAATCTATAAACTTTTTGGCGTGCCCCGACTAGTGTTGTCATGATACTGGAATTCGGTACCAATCTATACTGATATTTTAAAATCGTCCAGTTCCCGCTAACATTTGAGCGCTACTGAGCACTTTCTTAAACAGCGCTGATTTGCCGTTGTGTTCACGTGCTCAACAGAAATGACTGTGATTGGCCGTGAAGGTCATCAGTTCACCGAACTCACTGCAGTTTACTGAGTGTAACCACAGATACAGGGACACTGAAGAATTATTCAGTGGCATATTTTCGATAGCTGGTTGTCACCACCTATTGGTTAAATAATGTAACCGCTGCCTACAACTTTTATTTTTGAGCATCAAGTTAAATGCATATGATGGTGATTTTAATCTTTACCATAAACATCAGTGGTTATATCTAAACTATAAACTGTTATTCCAGTACTTTTGTGTTATTCGACTGTTTGTAACTTCATAACTCAAAAGACTAAAGACTCAATCTCTTTCTTGATTTTTGCGTTTTTCAAACGTTTTGCGTTTTTTTTGGGTTGTGATCCGTACAAATCACGGATCAACCGTGATCCATTACACCCCTAGTAAAAGCCATAGTTAATGGTTTATTAATTGCAAGAATTGTACATAAAAAAAATGTCAACCAATTTTTACAATAAATTCAGGATTGTGAGAAGTCACAATAACCTTAATATATAATGTTTACTAAGTAAAATAAATAATTCTGTAAGTTGCACGTTTTATCTAACAAACAAGCATGTGATTTCTTAAGCCACGTCTAACCTTTTTCCATACTATTTTCCTGCTCTATGGGTGCGTCCACTTGTCTCTCTCTTCACCCATTTTTCATAAGGAGTGCATGAATATTGCAGATGATCAGGGCTGGGTGAACTTCCTTCTGTTTTTCAGTTTTCAGATCCTGAAAAAACCTCCATTTGGCTGAAAATGCTTTCTGAGGTCATGCTCGCATATCCCGCTCATGTAAAGATAAACACAAATTGAAACCGTAATTTTATCTTCTCTTTCCCTGACAAGCTCTGCAATCCAGTCCCGTTTCTGCATGAATGTGTGTGCGCATGTTTGCCTGGGTGTGTGTGTTTGTTTGTGTGTGTGTGTGTGTGTGTGTTTGTGTGTGTGTGTGTGTGTGTCAGAGCTAGAGTCAGTCTGAAAGCATTTGGAAAGCACCAGTCTTTTATTTGAACCTGTCCAGCGGACAAGCATGACTTCATCATTACCTCACAGCTCCCCATTAACGCTTATCAGAAACATGTGAGCTCCACATGCTGACTGCGTTCATGGAAACTTTTTATTTTGTTTGGAGTGTCGGTGGTGCTGTTTTTATTGTGCAACTCACTCTCGCTTTCTTTGGTCTCACCGCTGCATGTGTGTCTAATTTCAGGTTGTTTTTATCCTGGTTTTCGTTTTCACCGTTTGTATACTGTATATGGTGCAGTGAGTGAAAAGTTGCAGCTGTGTGGCTTTGTACTGCCACTCTATTGGTTTTTATAAGAGAAAATGGGAAAAAATTGGTTAGTTATGGTTATAACCCTAATATGTGGTGCACTAATCTGAGCTTTGTATAGATGAGCAGGTTGAAAAATGTGAAATGGGTGTGTTTCCGTCAAATTGTAATTCTGTGTTCACACCTAATGTGAATTTAAATATTGTTGTGAGTATATTACATCATACGTCAATACAAATGGAGGCAAATTTCTACCGCTAATCTAACCTCTAAATTTTTAACATTTAGGTTAAAAACATCCTGTAAGTAATCTAGACTAGTGTGAGTAACGCAATACTTCATGTCTGTGAACACAGCATTAGAGCGGCTGACTGTAGTATTGGTAACCTAGTAACCAACAGTAAACAAGGCAAGCGTAATGGAGTCATGTAGATGTAATGTTCACTACAACAGAGTTTATTAAGTCCAAAATCACCTCAAGCGAGCTTAAAAACTTTTTTGCAAATCAAGGGATTTTTAATTTGAAATTTGCGCTTTCCATCACTCGTTTCTCATGCGAAATTTCAGAATGCGCATTAATACAGGCTGATGGAAACCCAGCTATTGTTCTTATATGTTTTTTTATTTAACTTTTACTAACTCTTTTACCGTTGTCACAAGGTTTAAATGGTTGTCTTCATCTGAATTTTATATCTGTAGCAGTTTGGCTTTATAATGGTTTAAGCTTACTTCCAGTGGGTGGTGAAATGTTATGAATATTAATTGTGTGATTGGTTGAATCTCTCATCATTCAAACAGCTGTTTCAGTTAGAAATGAAGCAAGTGACTGTCTTTATGAATGAATCACTGACTCAGTCGATTCATTCAAAAATCACATTAATTCAGGATTGCAACTCCACCGTGCTGCTCTCAGGTTCACAAATATTCTTCTCCAGCTTAGTTTGAAAACATTTTCATTCACCAAACTGACAAAATAAACAATATTGTGTGTAAAATGTTACTCCGTATTAGCTTATCGTTTCAGTTGTTGTATAAAATCAGTTAGTTCTTTTTAACAATTAATCATGCCTAATTACATACAAAATAAAAGTTTGTATTTACATAATATGTGCGTGTAGTGTATATTTATATATGTATATAAATGCACACACATATACATGTGATTATAAAATATTTACATGTATATTTTATATACAATTTTGTTATAAATAAAGATTTTATATTTAACCATTTCAATACATATATACATGAATGGGGCATCATGGTGGCGCAGTGGGTAGCACGATCACCTCACAGCAAAAAGGTCGCTGGTTCAAGCCTCGCCTGGGTCAGTTGGCATTTCTGTGTGGAGTTTGCATGTTCTCCCCGTGTTCGCGTGGTCCGGTTTCCCCCACAGTCCAAAGACATGTGGTATAGGTGAATAATTGGGTAAGCTAAATCGTCCGTAGTGTATGTGTGTGAATGAGAGTGTATGGGTGTTTCCCAGTGATGGGTTGCAACTGGAAGGGCATCTGCTGCGTAAAACATATGCTGGATAAGTTGGCGGTTCATTCCGCTGTGGCGACCCCTGATTAATAAAAGGGACTAAGCCGAAAAGAAAATGAATGAATGAATATACATGAATGTGTGTATGTACATAATAAATATTAATAATAAACAACAAAAGGTATGTAAACGCAAACTTTTATTTTGTATATGATAAATTGTTCAGTCAGGTGCAGCAAAACAGGTGATATTACTGAACTATGTTACTTAACATATCATAAAAGTACATATAGGATTACTTTTTGCTTTCATTACTTAAAATTTAGGCATTCTCGTCATGCAGTCAGTGCTTTTTGGACTCTCAATACATGTTTTTGCAAATTGTGTGACACTTGATAATATCTCCTTCCTATATAAAAGCAATATTTACAATATTATCACAGATGTTCAATATCGGACAGCCTTAATAACAGGTGCCATTCATTTGTAAATTGTCCTACAGCCAAAAGCAGTCCATTTAGATATCCAGGACATTGCTTTTAGCCAACACATGGAAATGTCCTTTCTCTTTATCTCTTTAACCTAAAAATACCTTTTAAGGGATTCTCTTTCATATTGGAAAACCCGTCAAATGAACCCGAAGTTCAACGGAAAAGAGCATGAGAAACGTTTAAGATGGCCTTCCAGTCAAACTCTAGATTTATAAAACCACAAAACAGGCGCACGTCAGTGAAATGTGGTCTTCAACATATCCACACGCTGTTGCCTGGGGTTTATTTGATTATAGATGAGCGAGATAAATGACAGAGAGCGAGTCTTGTAATATAATTGGAGGATCCAGCATGGCATAAGACTGCGGGATAAGGGTCAGAATAATCTCTTTATACATGTGTGGGAGGAAACAGGCCTCATCGAGATGCTTCTCACAGCCCGAAACACAACTCCGTCCCACCACCGGAAGTGAGAGGAGGACACAGACCCCATGAGGACGCTCTGGATGGGACACTATGGGGCCCTTTCATAGACTTTGAATGGGCTTATGTCTTGCCATCCTTTTCATGTGCTCTTATATTATCAATGTCTTTCTGTTCACAATGTCTCCAGTGTCTAGTTATGTTTTTCGTCCTCACTGACAGCTAAAAGTGAAGTTGGCAACCAATCAGAATGTATGTGAAGTTTAATTTACGGCTTTGTGGAGCATGATTTTGGAAAAATTAGGTGTTGCTGTATCTGACAAGTGAAAGGCATGTATGAGCAAAGAAAGAATAACATGAACACAGTAAAACTTCATTACTGTGTGTGTCAAGGTCAACTAGTCTCTTTTTTTATGACAAGGCAAGGTTAGTTCTGGTTGTAAAATGTCAAATGGTTCAACTTCCTGTAATCGTAATGAAAAACGTTGAATTGATATTTGTTAATATTTATTTTAAAAGGGAAAAAGTATAACGCTTTTTAACTTAGAAACTATATTTGCAAACTTTAAAGTTTGTTTGAACCGAAAGTTGCTTTCCCCCACAGTCCAAAGACATGCGCTATAGGTGAATTGGGTAGGCTAAATTGTCCGTAGTGTATGTGTGTGAATGTGTATGGGAGTGTATGGGTGTTTCCCAGTGTTGGGTTGAGGCAGGAAGGGCATCCGCTGCGTAAAGCTTATGCTGGATAAGTTGGCGGTTCATTACGCTGTGGCGACCCCTGATTAATAAAGGGACTAAGCAGAAAATAAAATGAATGAATGAATGAATTTAATTTGCATTAGCTTTTTGTAGCTTAGCAATAAAACAAACAAACAAACAAACAAACAAAAAGTTACATTAAATTAGAAATGATAGTCTCTAAACCATCCCCATCATTCTCCCTCTCTTCTCAGATGGGATGGTGGGCCAAATCAAATGTTACCATGGGCCAGCTTTGGCCCCGGGGGCCCTAGTTTGGGCATCTCTGGTATAAACAAATGTACAAAATTTCCATGAATCATAAAATATGGAAAACTTTTAAATTACGTGTATCGATTTAAAGCGTTATAAGCATCATCAACAATTTAATTGATTATCGATTAATCTTGGCATTCCTAAAAGGGACTAAACTTAAACCTAAATTTCTATAATATCTGTTGTATAAACCGTTTGTTTTCTGTTTCTGGACTGAAAACCTAAGTCTCCTATAGGTGGATTCCTCCTCTGAAGTGGCACTAGAGGTTCCTCTGGTCCGACCAAATTCCTGCAAGCAGAGAATCCATTTGCATTGATATTAGCAGCCATGGTTACAAGGTCGAACCCTGACACAGAATGAGATGCCAAAAGCTGGCTCAAATCAGCTTGAGTTTGAGACGAAAACCTTTGATGTCGCAGCCAGTTTTCTGCAAGCTAGATCTCCGAGGCCAGACGTCTGACGCAAGAGATTCAAATCAGGCTAAATAAAACAAATGAAGCCCTGATTAAAAAAGCATTTTAATCAAAAAGAGATTGCTTTCAAACAAGGGCATTTTGTAGCAGTTTTGCTTTGCTGGGGGTAAAGGGAAGGGTGTAGTTGTGGTTACTGACAGCTCAGATGTAGTTTGTGTGGGTAATAATGTTGTTTGGGGTGAGGTTTGACCCCAGGGCCGTGTGTCTGTGTTGGGAACACATTAGTAAAAATGTTCCAGGTCAGGAGTTTAATGATCCCAATCACTGTTGTTTCACATGTGCCAAGAACAGCACAATCGCTCCCAGATGTGCTTCATGCCAGTCTATATAATAGGTGACAAAAAAATCATAATTGCAACAAAAAAAATCATGTGGCATGATTTTAGAAGTTGTAATTGAGTTTATTATAGGGTTGAGCGATTAATCAAAGGTGATTTTCATGTGCATTTTGTCAGTAAAGCTGGTTTTAGTGAACCTCCAGCACTGTTTTCAGATGGAGCAGCATTTACTACTAGACGACATACGGCGATATTCAATAATTCAATTTGCCCAAACATGAACAACATTGATATCGTGGGTAGTGTTGGCAAAAGTATCAAATTCGGTAAAAATCGGTACTGACACTAAGTATTTTTTTGGTTCTTATACCTGTTAAAATGATCATTTTTGCAGCTTGTTTGGATCAATACTGTGATAATACCGTATATTGTGATAAAAGCTTCAGCAATTATTCGCAACAAGAAAATGTAATACTGTAAGATGCTGTACAGATTTACTACAGTCGTAGTTCACTGACAAGTTACGCAAATTCGATTTTTTTTTTTTTTTCTTCTTCACAATATTGAAATTTATCTGATTTAATCAGACGATAATGACATAGAGATAATCATGTAATAAACTCTGCATGTGAATAAAACACATATAATAATGTGTTTTTACTCCAAACTCACTTTATAACCTTCAGTCGAGCGCTTGAATGAAATCCTTCTGTGAGACGATTCAGTAGCGGTGTGATTATTAGTCACGAATCAATGAAAGCAGTTAAATCTTCTGTTTATAATGCAAACGCTGATAATTTCCTGGGTTTCTTCTTTGTGATGTGTTTGGAGTTTACACACAAGAGCGCCCTCTGGCTTTCGGAGGAGATTTACTCACAGAACCGTGCTTCCCTGACAAGTTGTGCATGACAATGTCAGCTTTTATATACATGGAGAATATATACTACTGTATACACTATATGTTTTTCCCTGCGGCTAAAACGGCTCCGCTTTCCTAGGAATGCACAGACAGAGTCTTTTGGAATGGAAAGAGCCGAGGACGATTTTGTAACAGACCATAAACGGTTATGATGTTCTGGGGGTTTTCTGACATGAGGGTTTTCTTAAGATGAAAGAGACGCTTACACAATATTTCAAAAGCATTTAAGATTGGTAAAAAAGCTGTTTTCCTCTACATAATGTTTGTGCAAAAAAGATATAAAATACCTCTTTTTTTTCAACGTTTAGTCTACTTTAACAGTCTGACACTGAGATCAAACTCAATTGGTTTAAGTTTGGCTTAATTCAGTAAGATTTTGAGTTCATAGAACTTTTTATGCATGAAGTACAATGACATGTATCATATTTGAAGTAAACTCATTTCTTTAATTTAGAAATTAAGTGTGTGTGTGTGTGTGTGTGTGTGAGTGTGTGTGAGTGAGTGAGTGAGTGAGTGAGTGAGTGAGTGAGTGTACCTCTGACCGTTAATTTTTAGGGTGTTGTGTGTGTGTGGCGTTCTGCCAGCAAAGGAAACGTGCTCTATCACACTGATTGTGTAAAAAGAAAAAAATAAGCTAAATATAACGACTCATCTGCCTGTGGACACACCCTACCCATAGTTCCTGTTGTGATGTGCCGAATCACAGCTCTGTATTCATGCATTTTGACACACCTGACATGGTGGGTGACCTGAGAACGTTTAATACTTATTTCCATGATCAAAGTCTTCTAAAGAGGTTAATCCAAATCTATTTTAAATTGTTTTTTATTTATGTATGAGAAGTGCAGATGCAAAAACCTGTAAGTGCCATCTAAAATTTTCTGATCTGAACTCTTCATATTTTATTTTATTTTGAATGTTTTCGTTTTATTTATTTTTATTTTTTTGGTTTGCAGAAACACCGTTTGGGAGTAAATAATGCTGAATTTCACACTTTATTGATATTTCAGTTGGGGCCATTTTTGTGCTTTAAATCCAAGTGTGTATAGTTAATGATTAAAAATGATTCAGAAAACAAATTTGAATACTAGACGTTAATAAAAACCTAAATGTGTTCATCGGATGAAGACTTTCTCATATGATTAAAGAAGAGGATTATACTGTTTGATTCGTATGGGTTTAGTTTTTGATCTCTTTTTGTAAGTTTTGGCTGAACATTTTGGGTGACTCTGATCTCTTAGATTTGAGTAAAATAATTCTTCATTTGTTTTTTGAAGATAAGTCTTGGAATTTGGAATGACACGATGGTAAACTCAGCATTACAAACATTTTAATTACTAATAGATCGTAAATTACTCTTAGATGACAAATGAACAAGACCTCAAATTTGGTGCAACATGCCCTTAATTTTTAAGAGCTGCTCTTAAATTTAGCAGCTAATATTTGGGATTTTGATTCATTCCAGTGAATAAATCAATTGATTTTGCTCAACTGCTTACTCTTTCTGTATGCTAGCAAAAACACACCAGCAGGGGGCAACGAGTGAGTCTTGTGAATATTTGAATCAAATTGGTTTGCATTGATTTTGGCAAGTAAACATCTTCACAAGCATCAGTTCATCTGACGGGTTCATATGACCAACCCAAATAAGACTTGATATGTGTTTCTGTCAAGCGTCACAATTACCTCAAGGTCACATTCTGAAATAAATATGCACCTTGGAAGCTTAAACGTCACAATTTAAATGTATCAAGTGACATAAATGCCTAGATTTAAAAATGCATGAGAGATGTTTACAAATTCTTGTTTGCTAATCTGAGCTTGGAATGGGAGTTCATTCTTATCCACCTGATAATGATTGTGTACGCTACGTATTTATGGATGCGATAATGACAGAAAGGATCAGGTTTACCACTGAGAGCTGAAATAAGAGTCCCAAAGCCATCTGAAGGCGATGCTACTGCCAAATTATGGATGGATGTCGATGCTCGTCCCAAATTCATGGGATTCCCTTCTATTACTGGCGCTTCAGCATGTACAGCAGGGATCATGTACAACACTAGCTGCCCTGTTCAGATAAATACAACACAGGCTCCTTGGAAATACGTGCTTCAGCCTACATTTTTGCTAAAATGCAAAATCATACTTCAACATACAAATGACTGCAGTTTCTTGATAAAATAAATGCTACAGGGCAGTATGCCACCAAAAACTTTTTTTGTGCATTTTTTTTTTTTTACAACACTAAATGAAAACCACAAAACAACTTTAACAGTGTCTATTAGATGTAATCGAATACATTTGCCTCACTTTTCTATCTCCATATGGAAAAGTTTCCGGTGTGGTCAGTTTGCCCGCTAGCTCGCCTTGTACAGTGTTGTGCTGCCGGTTTGAGTCCGTTGAACCAGGGTTTCACAAAAGAGATAGGACGATGTAAAATCAAGGTATAACTATGTGGTCGCAGTGCAGTTTTTTTCTTACGTTTGCTTTTGGAAACTCTATTGGTTGGGTTTAGGTTAGTTTCACTTGGTCTGTACAAAAAGCTTCGTCTTCTCATGGACGTGAACAAGAAGGACGTGTATCTGAAATGTACAACAAAACCCACCCTAACATATTTCAGATTAGCAAAAATGTAGACAGCACTCTCTAGTGGATCTGTCATCTGATACGTGCAACAAAACATATATGGTGCAACATATTTTACATTTCACAAAAATGTAGGCTGAGGCAGAGCCTGTGCTGAATATGTAATAAACATGATGACCAGCACTGATTTGACTTGATTTAAGTGAGCTGCACGTAACACAAAATGGACAAACAAAAGCCCTGCTATTTGACCACAGTGCTTGGTTCCAGTAGTTCATGTCAAAGTTCATGGAGAAGAAGTGCGACTATTTTTATCCAGCTGGTTGCATCCTGTTGTAGTGAATGAAGTTCAGTTGATTAGTTTGGCCTGTGGTCATGTTTTTTTACGAGGTGATTCTGGTTTGTGTGTCTGATTTTGACTGACTGTCAAAATCTCAACAAAGTCTTGTTAGAAGTCACATTAGAGTTTGTCCAGAAATCATATGTTTTTACCGTGATTTACAGAAGACAACGACTAAAATGTAATTTAGTGTAACTGAAGTTTATACACAAAGTTTTACAATGCAATTTTTTATGTTTACGTTCAAAACAATTTCATACTATGACACCACACACAATTAAAACACATGCAATACAAAACACAGACCAACACATTGCACCATTAAGCCCACTCAGGGCAGTTATGCGCAACTGAAAAGAGATGCATTTTCAGCAATGATTTAAAACACCTAAACGAGGCACATATTTTGTCTTCATATGTAGAACAAGAAGCATTTGATGACAAATTAAAAAAACTATATTAAAGTTGCAACTCCAAAATATTAATTATTTAAAATCTTTATGCTTTGCTACTGTCCTTCAAACCACTAAATTTGACCTATTTGTCCACAATTTGTTAGCATTTAATATATGATATGATTAGTATAATACAATATAAGTATTATATAATATACAGGTTATATTATTATTGGTTTTTAGGGGTTTTTCACCTTTATTGTATATTATCCCTCAAGCCTGGAATCGAACTCGGGTCGCCGTGAGCACCTCACTTAACCACTAGGCTATTGGTACCGACTAGTTTATATTATAATACAATGTATAATATAATAAAATATAAGTACAGATCAGATTAAGTATGATGTTTCATTTTTACATCAATGCTATGTTAATTATTTTATGTTTTTAATTGTAATTTTTAAATGATACTATTTCACACAAATATCATGAATATACTTTGGTAATTGTTGTTGAGTTGTACCGCGTGAGTTTGGCAAACTGAACTAAACCTGACGTGTCTAAAAGGTACAGTTATATAATATTAGAGACTTATTTAAATGTTATTTTATTATTTTTAACAATGCTACTGATTTGGTAAGTAAGTTTGACATTTTTACGTTATTAAGCAGCAAAATGCTTTAGCTCTTTTTTTTTTTTGTTAACATTTTTTATTTAAGAAATAGTTTTACAAGGTTAGCACTGTCGCCTCACAGCAAGAAGGTCGCTGGTTTGAGTCCCAGCTGAGTCAGATGGCATTTCTGTGTGGAGTTTGCATGTTCTCCCCCCGTGTTGGCGTGGGTTTCCTCTGGGTGCTCCGGTTTCCCCCACAAGTCCAAAGACATGCACTATAGGTGAATTGAGTAAGTTAAATTGGCCGTAGTGTATGTGTGTGAATGTGAGAGTGTATGGGTGTTTCCCAGTGTTGGGTTGCGGCTGAAAGAGCGTCCGCTGCGTAAAAAATATGCTGGAGTAGTTGGCGGTTCATTCCACTGTTGAGACCCCTGATAAATAAAGGGACAAAGCCGAAGGAAAATGAATGAATGAATAAAGATTGTTTTAAAGTACTAAGGTTTTCTTATGGAAAAACTAAATCCCTTGTCATTGACGATACACTGTGCAAAGGCTCTTTCTGCATTCGTTTGAACATTGTAAGTATTTGTTTTATAGACTGTAAGATAGGAGTGCACTTAAACGTTATATATTTAACTTTTTTTGTTTTTAGCAAAATGTCCGTGACCCGTGAGGTGAGTTATGGGTAAGGCAGGTCAGAAGTTAATGGAGAAGGATATTGCAGTTTGTTTTTGTTGCACAGTTTACAGGGCAGGACTCGTTTCAACTGCAGTTCACACTTGCGTTACTCTGTCCTAATTCTGACTCACTTTTGCTAAACTGGACACAACACTGAAAGATTTAAAGAGCAAACGGAGAGCAGGGTTCTTGCATAATGCCTGAAGTCTAAATGGACTCTTTTCCACCAGCTCTTTACTGCCGTTTCCTGGACACAGCAATTTAGTCAAGGATGAGGCCTCAGTTTACTCCTAAAAACTGACCCTGAAACTACATGGCACAGCAGGTTCTGTCTGCCTGAGATTATATTTTCTTGACATTTATGCTAGTGGATCATCATATCATGTCAACAGTATTATTCTGTAATATGTTTGCAATGTTATCACCTTACAAAATGTACTTTCAATCACACTCAAGACCATTATTATTATTGTTATTGCCAGCTAACACCCCTCCACATGAATATATATATAGTAATTTATAGTAAATGGTATAGTGTTTTTGAACCATACTATAGAAAGGTGTATTTGTATATATTATAGTGTTGAGTGCTAGTCTTTGTTAATGAATGCTACAGCATACTGTACTGTAGTATTAACTTTTGTGAATGGATAATCTGTAATACTGTAATCTGTAATACTTTAGCTACAGTAAACTGTGGTGTATTACCTATAAGTAGGTGTTGTATTACCTTATTATTAGCAGCTTATTAGCAGCATTAGCACAACAGGATTAGCACAACAGTACTTTTTCAAAGCACTGTAGTATTTACTATAAGTTACTGATATTTTTTTTATCTGTGCTCAAAGGCTTTTAGTGTCGAGCCACAATTTCTGTGTGACGCTTTGAGTTCTTGAACCAAACGACATCAATCAAACCCTGTCACGGGTCGCCATGCTAGTTTAGCGCTGGTATTTTGACAGCAAGCACACATTGACCCCCTCCCTGAGCAAAGCTGATATCATTGTGTGAGGAGTCTCCTACTGTTGTTTGTTTTGAGCACTTAAAGCTTTTTGACTCCCTGAAAAAGTTGTGAAAAATGAAGCTTTTTTGGAGGCTTGGCTCAAAATGTAGTGTTCAGAACACGGCTCTTTGCTTGCTGCACCTCTTGAACCATGCCCCTCTTACCATTAGTTTGCTACACGGAAATGATGCGCAAGAAGAAATCCCTGCCGCTGATATTCTGTTTCAGCTGGAAGTACATCAACATACTGAAATAAAAGTCTCAGCAACTTCCGGTACACGCAGACTTCAAAAAACGTCATAAATTTCAAACGTGTCTTTTGACCACTTATTTTTCAGAATTGTTGAGACCCTTCAGTCTTAATTAAACACACTCTTGTTTTAGGCTTACCTTGTTTTGGTGTGCTTTGAGTGCATGATCATGTTCACTCAGTAGGAGGAAAGTAGCTGGTTTTTGTGGTTTCTGTTTCAACACATTCAACCACAAGAGCGATTGCACTATGGATGTAATTGGTCCAAATTTGTTTTCAACGGCCTCTGGAATTGGTCAAAAGCGGACGTGATCAGATTTTTTACTACTTGTGGTCAGATTGACGAATACGTGTCTTAATACCAGGTTACAGGGACTTACAGTGTGATGATGCTAATCACATGTTTGCACCGTTTGATGTATTACAAGTGTTTTAAAAGGCACATTATTGCTTATTATGATTTGTTTTTGGTAGTGACAACACCTAACACATCATTTTAAAAATGTTTGACTGTATTTGTGTAGAAAATCAGAAAAAAATTACCTGAAAAAGTATTGCTAAAGAAAGCCAGACATGTACAGCGCTGTGCTTTTGTATGTCCCTACAGTGTTTTCCTACACTGTTCCACACGCTGTTCGCTGTGAGATAACAAAGCCCTGCAGGTCTCAGGCTTATCAAAGCACAGCTTCATACTCGTATCAGAGTTTCCACTGAGGATGTGGGGCCACAAAAACACATATCAGTGGTGAGGAAGCTACTTTGAAAGATACAAGCTTACTGTAGCTAAAGGCTAGCAGCTGCCCTTAATTTTGAAGGGCAGGTTGTTTGGAAAATGATTAGCTACACTACGAAACTGCAAATAAACAGTGTACCCCAAAATTTTACATTCGCTGTTAATTACGTTCCCTCATGCCATCCAAGATAGGTGACATTTTCAGGAGAAGAGCAAATAATATGTTTTAGCTAAAACTCTGGTCTTTTGTGATTCATAAAATCAATTCAATTGCTAACGCCCTTTTGATTTTAACGCCCACTGCCTGTATCTGTTTGTTTTTTACTCCCAAAATGCCGTTAGATGAATACCAATATGCAAAATGAATACCCATGCCTCCTAGCAAAACATCAAGGTCTTAAACTAACATAAACATCTGATGTGTGAATTTCCACACTTGCAACTGTCATTATGTGACAGGACCCTCGCTCTCCAGATTGTCATGAACTCCCTTCGGTTATAAATAATTATAAATGTTCAGTTCACAGTCTGATTCTTTTGCTTTTTAAGGCCTATTATCAGGAGCCACAGTATTTATTTTGTTTTGCCTGTTCTGTTTATGATTTGTTTTTCAGTCTCATTGTGCAGAGCCATTGACTTGCATTTTATGAATCAGATTCAGCTAAAAATCATTAATATTCTACTGTAGAAAAAGTCCGCTTCACCTTGGATGACTTGAGGGTGAGTAAATTAACAGGAAATTTACATGTATCCATCCCTTACATTCTGAATGAACTAGTTATCTCAAGTGAATTAAGAATTTTACATAGAGCATTTTTTAAATAGTTATGCATCATTTGCATTATGCTAACCAGTTGTCAAAAAATTAACCATATCTATATCAGCGCTGTTTGTTTTTCTTTGTTTTCTTTGTTCCTTGTTCTTTGTTCCTTGTTTTCCTTACATTCTGTGGACCAAATGTCCCCACAAGTATACCAATACCAGTTAATTTTGACCTGGTGGGGACCTATAGATCATGGTGCAGCTTATAAATCACACAGAATGAAGTATTTGGAAAATGTAGATTGTTTCCTGTGACGGTTGCATTTAGGGGTAGGGGGATAAATAAATATACACTGTTCAATAGAAAAATTATTATGTCTGTGGGAAGTCTCCATAAAGATAGCTGTACATGTGTGTGTTTGTTTTTGTTGTGAGAGTGTGTTTGAATGACAGAGATGCAATCCACAGCTGGAACAGGAAAGCATTTCATTTCCTCTTCCTATTCTCGATTAAGTGGACAGGAAGTGCTGTGTTTTTTCTTTTTTCTTTTTTGACAGATTGTCTCGTGGGTCACAAAGCTGACACAACAGGCTTTGAAGAAAGACAATGTCAGTGGTGTCACTTTCTTCCATTGTATTTGTCTTTTGTCAGTGGGCGTATGTGGGTCACCCCATATGATCTCATGGAGCAGCCATTGTGATGGCTCTATTCAGGGAGGAAGAGGAAGCCAGTGACCTTGTGATGTCACGAAACGGGTCTCTGTGATGACGACGGTGCACCGGATGGATCTGGTCCATGGCCTGTGTCACTCACAAACCTCAAAGAACTGACAAGAGCAATTCTTGCTGCAATACAAATGACTGTTTTCCTCAAGGGAACAGTGCGGGACAGCCAGAGTTACAGTGTTTAAACATTTTTTAGAAGTGGCACTTGTGTGTCATCAGCCAAGAGTGACACGCTGACAAGCACAGTCACATCTGCCTCTGAATTTGAGGAGCAGGTAAACAAGGGAAAACAAAAAGAGGCCTTTTGTTTATGATGGTTATGATGGTAAGCATTTGAGCTAACTAAGCTAATGTTTTTTTGAATATCCCTTATTTTAAATGGGTATAAAATGGCCTTTTTTGTTGCAGTCCTTTCACTTGTAGTCACCATTGGCCTAAGAATTAGTAAGTAAGTAAGAATTCCTGCCTCCTCAAATCAAGCTCCAGGAGAGGGTTTGTCCAGACATAATCACATTATGGGTAAATAATGTGACTTCACTTCGAGCCCCCACACTCCATTCCAAGCCTCTGGTTCCCCTTTCCTCCCATCAGTTATACACCCCTGTTCTTTGCATTGTGTTTAGGTACTTTGCCAGTTTTGAGCTAGAACAGGGGTGTCCAATCCTGGTCCCACAGAGCCAACATCCTGCAGAGTTTACCTTCGATTTCTGGCTAAAAATAGCTTCTAGTAATCCTGAAGACTTTGATTATCTTGGTTTGGCTTTGTTTTACGCATTTAGGCCCATTAACATGATGAGTTTATAGTTGTTATTTAACTTTTTTCTATTTTCTTGATGCTATCCAATGTTTTAACAGCACTACAGTAGTCAACATTTAAAGTTGGTCAAAAACGTTTATCAGAATTGTCCTAAGACAATAATCCGTGTTGTTCAATAGTTTTAGGACAACTTTGATTAAAGGTATTGATCTACTTCAAATGTTCACAACTGTATATGCATGAAGCCAGTCAGAAATATTTGGGCACAAATGGGTTAATTGGGTTTGAAGTAGGACTGGCTGATTAATGAAGTCTCAAGTTTATCACATGACATGATGCAGCCCAATGATTTATGTATATATTGTTTTTTGTTTCTTTTTTCCTTTTCAGCAAATATTGACACAAGTCCTAATTATATTGTGAAATATCTGATGTTCTGATTCTCAAATATGTGTAAGAACATGCATAACTATCGTATTATTTGATGATGGGTGATGGGCGAAGCCATGTCAGTCTGCGCTGCAGGGTAGAATTTAGAGCTGCTGGATTTACAACACGTCAATTCATCAACTTCTCTCGAAATACATAAAAGTTAGTGACCGTTTAACTGGGAGAAGCATAGAGTAAACATTCAATATCAATCTAAATTCAATATAAGAGTATAAACATATTGTTTGTGATGCCCAACCCTACTATCCACCCTATTTTGCAATGTGGAAGTGAGTTCTTGGACTTCTGATTCCGATTTGTGTATAAATGACTAGGAATAACAAATGGCAGTAAACGGTCAAGTGCTTACACTACAGACCAGTGTGTTTATGGCATTACAATTAGAATATTAAAGGGATTAAATGCCAGTCTGCAATATCAATTAGCATAGCAAGTTGTTTTGAATGGCTAAAAACAAATGGAAGTAAATCAGCACAAGATACGTCGAAAAACAACACCGTTGTATCTGCACAGCTTTCAAAGTATACTTGGCTTCAGATGAGCATGAATAAACAAGTTACTTCATTGCACATACACTTGCTTAATGCACTGCTTAACCAGGCTGTTGTTTTGCAGTTGGAAAGAAATCGTGCGCTAACATGAGCACGTAGCAAAATGAAGTATACTTTGACCCCACAGTGGGTGTCAGTGGGTTTTGGGAGGAAAGTTTATATGGTAAAGCAAGTTTGGTATCAGCAAGAGTGATTTAAGATGACATCTGGCATATTTTTTCTTCATTTGCATAGTTAAAACAAAAGGTTAATGGTAGGGAAAATGAGCCTGACAGTGCATGAAAACGTCACAGTTGTCCATCTGTGTGTTTGGGTGTGTGCAGTCATCATCACGCCTCACAGGACATCTATGTGTATCAGATCGGTTGCTCTTTCAGTGCTCGATGAACCGAAACCCTCCCATCTCAACAGTCATGTCCGTAAGATACAAATCATGTTACATGAGGGTGTGACTGCAGATCACCAGTGAGATTAGCAGTCCGGTGATTCATACCGGCATATAAATATAAAGTAACTAGCTTTTAAAAAGATAGTTTAGTGTTTTGTTTACTCACCCTCATGTTATGCGAAACCCTCATGCAGTGATTTGTTTTCTCTTGGTGACCAACAATGTTGTGGAAGTCTTCTGAAATCATGAAGACAATCAAACTGAAAATGAAAAAGTTACCCAGCTGTATTTCACCCCAAAAAAACATACTAGTAGCGGCATGTAAATTCATACTAAAATGTTAGCTTTAGCATTAGCACACAATATTAAAACATATTAGAAGCATGCTAGCATTGTTAGTTTAATCTTCATAATGTTAAAACATGCCAGCAACATGCTAATTTATGCTAACAAATGTTTATTTTTATGTTTACTTAAATATGATTTACCACAACTGCTTTTTTTTAGATGTCACAATAATTTTTTATCTTTGTAGGGCCCTATGATTTACCAACGCTATCTCACAGCAATTTGTAACTTTTTGATTTAGTGGCTAATTCGTATGAATTTGTATGATCTCATTCGTACAATTTAGTATGATTTGCTCATCCACCAATGACGGTTGGCTTTCGGGCTTGGGTTTGGTGCCATGCCTCCTTTTTAAAATCGTACCATTTCGTACAAAACGTAAAATAATTACGTTTCCTCGTGAGATCAGGCTGGATTTACACGATGCAGAAAACACAGACGGAATCGCAGAATTAATACATAAAAACTGAATTTAATATGACACAGATTTGCAGAATTTTGTACATTTTGTATTAAATAATTTTCAAAAATTACTATTCTTTGCCATGACAAATAAAATGCAGAAATGCCTTTTCCCTTTTTGCTTGAACGTTACGTTATGTTAGCAAGACATGAGATTATGTGAGATTTCTAAACATTAAATCAAAGTTGAAATGATCATGTCGAAGAGACCATCTGAAACTATAAAGGCTTAAAAAAAACAGAAAAAACAGTCTCTAAATACTAAATTTAGAGCAGAGCAGTTTCACAAAACACTCAATCGACTAGACGCGAAAGACAAGAAATGATCCTTACAATCAGGGTGCGAATTACAGAAGGGTTTGGGGGGGGATTGTCCCCCCCCAAAGAACAAATTTCATTCAACAGTCTGAAACTGGCAGTGCTAGAGCACCGATAGACATCTTAATTATTCACAAAACGCGTTTCTTGTAAAATAGGTGTTTATATCTGCATGTAGCCTAAAAAAAAAGAAAAATTAGGCATAATTTGTATAGTTTGACCTACAGTAACCTCTAAAATTGTCACTAAATATCCCTCAAAACACTGAAAACTTATGTTTTATCAAAAATTAGATGTAACTTAATATGTTCATAAATTTGATTCACTTTAGTGAGTAGTGAGGATTTTAGTTTTACCAAACTACTACCAAAAAAGTTGACCCCTCCAATCATCAATGTATAATTCGCACACTGCTTACATTGTACAGACATTGTAGAGACATTCATAGCTATATGCTAGCAAGTAGCATCACAAATGCATAGTTTTGTTTTTGATGATATCCTGTATTGAATCATTTCAAAATCATACTAATGCATGTTTACTTTTAAACTTTCAATAAAATACTGTCAAAGAGCTTAAGTTTCATGAGTCAACTTCAGCGTTTGATCAGAACTTCAGAAACTCCTAAGATAAATCAGTTATTTAAGCTGTATTACAAGTTAGGAAACACCCTTTGATGCAGTGACGGGCCGTTTTACATAAACCACATGCTGTTTGTTTAAAAAACCCATCCTCTCATTGAAGCGAGAGGTCGCCAGCCCATCTCCTCCAGCTGTGAGATTGCAGTGACCTTGTATCTCTGCTGAGTGTTTGTGTCTGTTTGTGCTTTGGCTACGTTCACTACACACACAGTTCCTCATCAACATAGAGCCGCGCATTCCCAGGGGACTCTGAGTCACTACATCAGATAACCATCACGTGGGTTAAAAGCAGGTTTTTCTCTCTGGTGCACCAGCAGCATTTCATTGTGTCTGCGCTGGACCATTAAACCTGGTTTGCAAAGCACTGTCAGCAAACAAAGTGCATTGGTAAATGTAAACCAGTCAATATTTATGTATTTACTTATTTATTATTAAAAGAAATGAGAGTTTTCCTGTCTTAAAATCATTTGGAAACATAAAACCTAAGTAATACTGAGAATGTAAATGACACATTCATAGCTATATGCTAGCAACATGCTAAACGGTGTGTTAGCCATACTAAAAACATGCTAGAAACAATGTTAAACGGTGTTAGCCATGCTAGAAACAATACTAAACAGTACGTTAACTATCAAGTTAATTAAGGACAACAGTATGTAATGTTAACAACTTGTTAACTAGTGTTAACAGTTATGTTAAACATGCTAAAAACATATTAAAGCATCTTTGGTGTTTCCATATTTTCTGTAAAACCAAACCAGAAATTGAGGCTGTGCGATGTCATTAACGTGGCCACAAGGGACAGGTCCTTCTCACTAGTTAAAATAGCTTTCTTTTTCTCTGGGTTGATCAAAACGTTTGGGATAATGTAAGTACACAAGTCAGTAAATATACTGGATACAACACTCTTTTTGTGTTTTTTGGATATTTTAATGAACAAAATATTACACATTATGCCTTTAAAGCACTGACATTTGTCTTAAAAGTGTCGCACCTTGACTATTGCTGACATAAATGCATTGATAATTCTCAGGGTTTGTCATTCACCACAATGTTTTATCATTTATTCCTGGGGATTCAGGGATTCCTGAGCAGCATCTGTTGCAGTACATAGAGCGAGCCCTGTGGTACTCACACACTGAGATAGTTTAGCGAACGCTCGTCTGCCCGTTATTCTGTCACATTTACTTTGTCAGCCGTTCAAAGTAGACTTCCTCTCAGCTCTTTGATCACTCAGATCCTGTCTGAGAACCACAGACGGGCAGTATCACATGTACACCTCTTTTATTCCCCAGACTAGTATACTAATATTGTTCATAATTCATGAGGAACTGTAATCAGAATCAGTCTGATTGGAAGTGTTCAAAAAGCACCAACCAGCCAGTAAATGGAAAACATCTGTGATTGAAATGAACGTAATGATGATGTGTGCTTGCAAAGTACATCACAAAATCTCAGCACAGTCCTTTCGTAAGCCCCATAATGCTCAGGGTGACAAAAACAAGCCAGTCTGAATTTCAGACCCATCTGACAGAATCACACTAACAACCCAGAATTGCGTAAGTGTCCCGTTTCCCACAAATGGCATGGCCTGAGTCTTTTAAAAATAACTTTGAGCTTGCTGGTCTGCGAAAAAAAACCGCACAATTTAATGGGTTTCTTTTTTAATGGGTCTGAAATGTGTCAAAGCAGATGCTAATTGTTACATTCACATCAGAAATGTGGCTAGCATGCTTGCATAAGCGGCCGAGCAGGAATCACCTCGCTTCAGGGCCCACCAGCTGTCTGTAGGACAACATGGAACAGACGTAATTATGTAAGTACCGATGTTATCTAAGTGACCCTGAACTCCATCGACACGGTGAATGGAGCATGACTGAATTATCTGCATGTGGCGGTTTGGGAACATTGCATTTTAGATTCAGTTGTTTTTTAACTCTGTAAGTGGACTGTGGAGTCTTAAAAATAAAGGTTCCTTTTGGCATTGGTGGTTCCATGAAGAACCGAAAAATCCATGGAAACTTTTCGTTCAGGGTTCTTTCAAAAGAGTCTTTATTGGCACTGATGGTTACTTTAACATTCCACAAAATGCAAAAATCACTTTCATGAGGGGTTGTGTGGCAACAGTGCGTGAATAAAGCCAGCCTCTAATGATAAAAAATGATTAATTCTAATTTTTATAATCACACTTCATAAAAACAGTCTGTAGAAACACCTTGATTGACATTCCCCCTTTGTACATGTCATTGGAGGGGGAAAGCCCCACCCATTTGTGACAATATCGCCCTTATTAGCATAGACAGCCCTGAGTGAGAAGCAGCTTTTCGCCATTAGAGTTTTGATTCTGCCACTATTCTGACACATAGGCGTTTATGGCTCCACCCTCTTTTGAAAAGGGGGCTGGGAGCACAATCTCATTTGAATTTAAAGTGACAGTCACCAAAACGGCGCAATTTGGATCAAAGCCTAAAAGGGGCAGTTTCAAAGAGTTATATAAAATCTTTATTGGCACTGATGATTACTTTATCATTGCAGTGAAGCTTTTGTGTAATGTTAAAGGATTTAGATTCTTAAAATGTGCTTCATATTAAGAAAAAAAACCATATAAGAACGGTTGCCTGAAAGGTTTTTAGGGATCCCAAAATGATTCTTCTATGGCATTGCTGCGAAAAGCTATTATTGCCTTTATTGTTAAGAACAATAACAATAAAGAACCTTAAGTACAATAAGGAACCTTTATGGTTAAGAATGTAGTTCAGAATGGTTCTATAAATATTTAAAGTGTTGGATTTAGTCATTTTGCAGGTGCTTTTATCCAAAGTACAACTGAGGAATACAGTCAAGTAAAAAAGTAAAAGTCAAGAGGCAAATAAAAAGAAGTGCTTGCAGTACAAAGTTTCAGACATTGTTTAATACAGGAAAAAGGATTTTCTTGTGCTAATGGAAGATACTAGGGCTGAGCAATTCATCGAGGGCAATTTTCCTGTACGTTTTGTCAGCAAGGCCAATCTCCAGCACCTACTTACAGTCGTAGTTCACTGACAAGTTACGCCAAATCACGTTCATAATCAATGGCGATTTAATTGTGTGATAATGAAGTCGAGGATAATCATTCTGCAGTAATAACAACTGTTTGCATTGCTTTTTCAGTGGACTACAGCGTTGTGTAGTAATTGCTGCTACATCTGAAAGCGCATGAACGCAACGTTTAATAATATGTTTTACTCCAAAGCCACTTCATAACTTCAGTCGAGTGTTTGAAATAAATCCTTCTGTGAGACGATTCAGTAGTCATGTGAGTATTAGTCACGTCGAATCAATGAAAGCAGTTAAATCTTCTGTTTATAATGAAATGCTATGTGGATTTCCTGGGTTTCTTCTTAGGTGCGTATTTGGAGCTTCAGCTCAAGAGCGCCCTCTGGTCTTCGGAGAAGATTTACTACTGATCACAGAACCATGCAGATGTGCATGACTTCAGATTTTTCCTAATCACAGTTATGATTTCATTTCAATTTATCACCCAGCCCTATTGGAAGAGATGGATTTTCATCTGTCTGTTGAATATTCGGTTTATTCTGGATGGGGCAGGGAAGATCATTCCACAACCAAAGAATAGCAAGCATGAAGGTTTGTGAAGTGATTATGTACATTTTTGTGGTGGTACTATGAGGCAACTCTCACTTCTGGACGGGATATAGAGTTGTAAGAAAGAGTAGAAGTAGAAGGGTGCAGAATCTGTGGTTGCTCTGTATTGATACAAGCTGTAACTGGTAGCTACCAGTGCAAAGATATAGATGTGGTATGGGCTGTCCTGGAGTCATTGAATAGCTGAATTCTGAATTATTTAAAGAAGTTTGATTGCACATGAAGGAGTCCCAGCCAGAAGTGTGCTCCTATAGCTTTGTCTAATAAGATCAAGGGCCTGAACAAAAAGTTTTCCAGTCTATTATCTGTCCTGATGCTGTCTACACGGTGTGGTCTTTGAAGTTAAGCTGTTTATTAAAGATATTCAAGATGTTTCTCATACTAAAGAGCCTTTCACACCTGGTAGTTGTAGGAACTAGCAATCAGGGCAGTCCCCCCCATATTTTCTTGGTTGGATGTGTACTGTCAGTAGGAACTATGAGTTGACGAATACTGGCCGACAGTGATATGAAGAGAAGCTTTTAACAACTGGAAGATGGAGGAAGCTGTGTTGTGGGTTTTGTGATAATGTCGATAGAACGTGGACTTAAGTTATAAGGTATGCGATTTAAAAAAAACGGAAGGTAGCCTAACAGCCAAAAACAACAACAACAACAACAAAGGCACTGGGTAAAAACGCTAACTTTATCTTTCTGTAACTTTAAAATAAAAAATGCTATACTTATGTTTTATGTGGCATGAATTTGACCAATTAGCATGCTAAGACATCTGTTAGACATCTGAAAACATTCATCACCTGAGGGTCCTGACTGTGATTCAGGTGGACAGAAAAATCCTCCACAGCTGAGTGCAAACTGCTATTCAATTCTACCTCCATTTTCCTCCATCAACGCACATCTTCCAACGATCTAATCGGTTCCCTAAGAATGAAATCATGCACCGACCTTACATTTTTTACCTCCTTTCAGACACCAATCAGGTGTACATCACGATAGGGGAAGAAAGGACAAGCTTAACTTCAGTTTCATGCCGACTTTAAGAGTGTAGCATAATCAGACATACCAATTGAAATAACGTACAGATTTGCTGCATTTGCTACCCACTGTGTGGCTGACCTAGCAGTGTTTAGACAGATGTGTTGGTACAGACTATAAAGATGCTTATCACATGCTGCGGAACTCCCCGAGGGCTCTAGACTGGGTCGATTGGATGGGTTTTTCCCCTCAACAACCTCTTTGATGGAGGTCTCTTCAGCTCTTACTGTCTCTCTGTATGTAACGGTGGTCTTTAGTCATATTTCAAGCACTTTAAACAGAGCTATTTGCAGGTTTCTGTCAATCCTGAAGTTTAGTGTGAAGAAAACAAAGTGGTTTTAACTTTATGAAGTATACTTCTGGAACATTCCAGTGTCTTATTTACAGGAAACATGAATTGTAAGATGTTTATTTTATTTTAATGGTGTCAACTTTTATTTTTGCAGACAAAAAATCTCCGTACAGTAGTATAGAGATTCAGCTATCATGGAATTTTAGGGTCAAACAGGCTTTTTGAATTTGTTATGCTAAAAAAATAGCTGATTATGTGGATGCCCATTTAAATGACTGTATTTCTCAGCATTGTCTTAGCATTAGCTGTACCCGTAGTATCAGTGGAGAATTTAACGTCAGTATTTCATATAGTATGTCACTTTAGAGTTCCTAGTGATCGTGCAAATTCATCATAACAACATTTTGTGTCCTTCCAATGTTGTCCTCCAGTCTTTGCTACACGTTTTGTCTCTGTTCTTCCAGTGTTTTTAACCGCGTCCTCTGGTTACCATGGAAACAGCTGTGGAGGAGATTGGTGTCGGAACCTCTGCATATGCAGTAGCTAATGCAAAATGGAAATAACGTTTTAAATGTAATTGGTGCTTGAGTAATCTGGTCACTTCAGATTTTGTTGTTGTCTTTAAATATGTAATTTAATTGTGAGTTCAAATAGCATTTTTTGAGATTTCAGGATTCTCTCATTCATTTAGGTAGGACTTTGGTCTTGGATGAACTGCACAGGGTCATTGCAAATATGGCCGCCAAGTGAACTGACTTTCATTGAAAGTTAACAAGGTTAGTGGTGTGCTAAGCTAGTATATTGAGCAAATCTCTTCCAAGATGTAAGCTAATCGAAAGACTAAAAGAACAAGAAAAGTGTGCTTTGTCCTATAATGAGGTTAGCTTTCCCCCCAGTAATGAAACTCTTGTTTATATGCTGAAGTCATGGCAGAAGTGGAGAACTATGGTGCGGTTTACACTAGTACACTAGAATTTGTTCCTCTCAGTATTGAAAATGGTATCGAATATCAATATTTTTCAAGGTATCGTATCGAAGTTGGAAATTCCAGTATCGTGACAACACTAGCTGGTATTCCTTTCTGGATTGATGGACTGAAACCCAAACATTTTAAAATGGCTGTCCACAATCGCTCTCTGACTGGTCTACTGGATTATTGTGTATCGTATCGTGTATCGTATTGTCTCATATGACCATTGCACAACTGGTAGATAACAAGTACAGATGCTGGAAAAATATGTGCATGCTCTGTGAACGCGAATGGTCACATTTAATGTGTTTTATGCTGTATAATGTGGGCGTAGATGTTTTTATGAAATGCAATAAAATGTTTTTAATCTAAAATACTGTTTTAAAGGTCCCATGAAATTTTTTAGATGTTTTTATTTTATAAATGAATTATACATTTTTAGTTTTTTAGATGTTAGTATCAGTATTGTTAGTTTTTAGGATATCTATAAGCTAGTGTGCTTCAAAACAGTGTCAAAACTCGCTTCAGTTTGTCACTTCCGCCTAAATGGATCAACCTTTTTTTTTCACGTCACCTCGTACTTTAGTATCTTATCAAATCATGACCAATCAAATGCTCTCTAGTATCTAATACGCCCCGCCCCCTTCAAGACACTTCACATTTGATGCGCTTGAGCTCAACCCCTCTCACTGGCAGAGCTGTAATAAAACATTATTGGCTGTTTCAAAAAAAGGGGAGGAGCTACACTATATCCCGCCCTCCCTTCATGTTTCGGTTGAGATTACGTCAAACATCGAATAAAAATGCACATTTTAAATCACTTCATGGGACCTTTACACCCAAAAACGCACTAGTGTAAACTACACCCATTTTAAGCACAGTACCTCAAGTTTTTGTTCATGAGTTACCATAAGCATCAAAGAGTTTTGCCTAGCCTAATTTCTATGTTTTTTTTGACTAAGGGGTTGCCTAGGTGGTTATCTGTGTGTTTTTTTTTATTATTATTTGGCTTTCATGTGCATTCCATGTGTGTGAAGAGATAACACAGTACATCAGATCAGAGAGCAAGTGCACCTAGTTATTTGGAGAACCGATAGCTGATGTTTTCTTTCTGTCTTTCTTTCTTCCAGCTGTTTATCGCGCTAGATGATCTGTTTGTGTTTGTTTATTTCAGGTGATCCAGCAGCGTGAGTGCTAACAGGTGCTGCGGTCGTGGGCTCTCAGCAGGTAAGTCTATTTAAAGCTCTTTCACACAGCGAGTCCTTCACTTGAACCTCGACTCGTGACACTTTTTTTTTTTTGGGCTCAGAGCACAGCGAGACGTGCCCTCAGAGTAAAACCTTTGGTTATGTTTGTTTGGAGATGCTTTTAGATTGGATTTTTTAGGAGGCATATTCATATTAGTGATTATGGTGAATGTTTTGGAATGCTGATGTAAATTCGGTGTATGAAAATTGGGATATTGTGTTTGAAAATGATTAAGTGCAATATAGACTATTAGAAAATGTCACAATGCAAACTTTTCTTTTTAGTCAACGTAGGGTTTTCAATGGCCAATGCAGATATACCAATATCTATTGACCTTGTTCTTTCACATTGGAACTTCATTGGCTCGAGACTTCTGGTCTCATTCACTTCCATTGATTTTTAGCCATAAAAACAGCTTGTTTTGCTGTTTGATGTTGCTAAATTGTTTTTATTTTTATATATTGTCATAAACAACTGTTTAAATCTTTTACTGACGTTTATTATTCCCATAGGCAAATGAATTGGAAGCTCTAAAACAATTGCAAAAAAGAGCTTACTTCCGCATTGCATAGAATGATGGCTTAAAAATAAAGATAAATTAAGTAGGGATGCACTGAAGTTAAAGTCTGGATGCATTTGACTGAAAACTGAAAATGCTTTGTAGTAATTCTTTATTCTTTTTATATATATATATAAGTAATTCTGTAAGTCTTTACATTTAACTCAATTTCAATTATACGGATTAAAAAACACAAGCCAATAAAAGAACCAAATTGCGTTGACTGTAACAACGTAAAGTCTAGATAGGATACAGCTGCGGATACACACATCAATATAGCATCATTTTTGTGACACTGTACAACAATAATTAATATTTTTTCATTACTGTGAGGGTTGGGTTTAAGGTTGAGGTAGGGGTAGACGTTAATAAAATACTATTAATGGGAAATTTAATAAATAATATAAATAATTCTTGTTAACTTCCGGCCACAACCGTATCTCATCTAGTAACAACCGCTATAATTAGCACTGATGATTTTCAGTGTCCAAATTTAGCACATCCATACTATTTACAAAAAATATGAATACAAAAAATTGTCTATTAACAAAATTGTGTCATGTCACATTTGTTCATGTTGACAATTTGTGACGTTGGCAAAAAAAAAAAATTCAAATAGAGACACAACCTCGAAATGGTTGAATATGGACTAATATGTTTGTCTCTCACTTGTCACAATTGATGTAAAAGGAAAGACAATCTGAATCTTTTTTTCTGAGGAAATATTAGAAGAATTAAATGGAAAGTTTTAATTACATTTTGGAGGAAAAATTAAAAATATTAGTTGTTCCAGTTCTTTCTTCTACCACAGTGTT
Organism: Danio jaintianensis; assembly: GCA_903798115.1. Lineage (NCBI taxonomy): Eukaryota > Metazoa > Chordata > Actinopteri > Cypriniformes > Danionidae > Danio > Danio jaintianensis. The sequence goes on along the minus strand of CAIGQV010007757.1, from coordinate 5,497,939 downwards.
TTAAGAGACAGTTGGATGAATGAAAATTCTGCCATAATTTTCTCTCCCTTGACTTGTTGCAAACCTGTTTGAGTTTCTTTTTTCTGTTGAACACAAAATATGATATTTAAAGAATGTTGAAAAACTGTAACCATTGCCTTCCATAGTATTTGTTTTTCCAGCTATGGAAATGAGGGTGCATAAATGATGGCAGAATTTTTGGGTTGAACTATCCCTTTAACATTTCAACTATAACAAGAAAAGAAACAGCGGTATATTTGAGCATTCTGTCTAGGGCTGCACAATATTGGAAAAAAATGACATTGCAATATTTTTTTTGATATCATATATTGCGATATCAATATAATTTCAAAAGATGACTTGTAACACTATTTGGAAGTCTAAGTTTAGATTGATTGAGATTATTTTGTAGGGCAGTATCTGCATAAAATATAGTAAACAAATTAGAAGCATATTACAACAAAGCAAATTGCAACAAAGATGCAAATGAAATGAATCGTGTTTTATTTTTTTCTGCGGAATCTAACAGTATTGAGGCACAGAAATTCAGTCATATTTAAAATAACACTAGCCTTATATATAAATAAATAAAATAATCTTTGTTAAAGCTTCAACTTCATAACTTCTTGGTTTAAATCTGCTTGAAGTCTCACACAGTCTTTAGAAACACTTCCGAATGAAAACCTTTCACTATTTTAAGGTTTAAAATTTGCGCAGACTCCACAAATCACATGTTCTGAACTGTGGTGGCTGGTTATTATAATCCCAACTTGACATTGCAGATCTTGCGATGTGACTATTGCACATTCACACACTGCGATGTCGATGCTGAAACGATATATTGTGCAGCCCTAATTCTATCCATTTTTTGGTCACAACTTGTGATATCACATGCTGTTTTTAGATGTCTTTGGTCTTGTTAAAAAAAGCTGGGTTCCACACAATTCCTTTGTCATCCCAACACAAATCGATTAAGTTAACTTAATTGTTTTTACAACTTTAAGTAAATTGAACATAACATAATGAAGTTGTCCCCCCCCCAAAAAATTACGAATTTTGTTGTTTCAATTCACTTTAAATAAGTAATTTGATCAAGCAGCAAATGTCATTTTTTGAGTGCAGTTTTGGATGGTAGCATTCACCCTAACAGAGCACCAATCGCACTACAGTTCGAAGTAATCTAACTAAACCTGCCAAGTATGAACACAATCTCACTTTAAGGTGTTTAGTCATGAACCACGTAATGTTTGGTGCAGCCCATGGTGTTTCTCTGGAAATGAGCAGTTGTGTGGACGGTTGGACAAGTGTCGAATGTGTCTTTTTCAGAGGAAATGACATGCATGCAGTGCAGTCACCACGACCTGGCGAGACATTTTACAGTCCTGGAACAGGAATCACTGATGGCTGTAAGGACCACAAAACCCGAAAACCATCAGTTTACAGCCTGCCCTTGCCGTTTTTTTTCAGAGCTCTTGTGATTAATTTAACATCGCTGAGAAAGAGTGATGACGGCGCATCCCTGAGCATTAGCGTATTTTACAGGACTGCGGAGAAACGATGGTTAAAATGCTTGGATTATGCTTCCTGACTGATTTCTGACGTCTGGGAAATGCGAGGAAAGCCCTGTAGATTTATTGGTTTGGTTTTCGGGGCTTTAGTGGTATCAGATACAAATGCAGGACGTTGCCTTGTGGGTTTTTTTGAGTTTCTCAAAGTCTCTTCTGAGAAGTCGCTGACTTTAATTTGAAGTGTTTTTTTTGGGGTTGTGTTGTGCTTTTGGGAAGATTAAGAGGAGGTTTGTGTGTCTTGATTGTTGTTCTGATTCTTGGCCTCTCGTTACAGTGATGTTGTAAGTCAGGGGCGTTTGAGGACACAGGGAATGCTGGGAAACAGAGCAGCGTGTGTTTGGAGTCGCTCTATTCAGAGAAGCAGGCCTCGATTGTGCTGCTGAGTATGAGACGTTTTTATTCGGGATGCGCGTGTTTTGGGTTCAAATGATGTCTGGAGGATATTCAATGTGTTCGGCTGATTAATCGCTTTAAAATGGTACGTTTGGTCTTTTAGAAAAGTTGTCAGCAAACTGTAATTCAATGTTTTCTGCCATTTTTATTATTTTTATCACTAAAATGTGACCCTGAATTTTTTTTATTTAGAGAAATTGATGAAGCTGTTCATTAATAAATAGTTTCACTTTGCGGTTTAGATCATCAAAAATAACTGACAAAGCATAAGCAAGCAAACTGAAAATGCAATATTATGTTACAAATTGTAAATGATTTATAATGAGAGTAAATTGACTTATTTACACAGTAATAAATAGGCAAATTAAAAATGCATTTATCATTTTATTTTATAACAAAATATATATTATATATTGTATTAAAAAACAAAATATTTAAGTATGTATGTATTTATGTGTGTGTGTATATATATATATATCTTTAAATAATATTTATTTATTAAAATTATATTTAATTTCAGTTTTTATTCCTAAAGTATAAAGGATTGACTAATTTAAACAGTAATAAATAGACAAATCAAAAATGCGTTTTATTTGATATATTTTTGATTATTTTATGCAGTTTGCATTTTATTTTATTTTAGTCAGATTCGGAAACTGAAAATTCTTCAAAATTATTAAATAAACCAATTGCGAAATAGTAATAAAAAAAATTCAATGCAACTTCTATTCATTAGATACCCCAGTTTAAAGAGACCGCAGGGGAGGGGGGTGGGGGTAGTTGAATTGATATATTTCATTATATAGTTTTTTCAGCCTGTATGTTTTGTTAACAATAAAAAAAAAAAAAAAAAAAAAAAAAAAAAAAAAATCAATGCATTAATAAATACTTATATTTTGTATTTTATTTAAAAAATTGTTTTCATATTTTATTTGTATCATATTTTAGGCACATTTCAGCAACTTTAAGTCTACCAATTACTGTTAGAAATAACAATAGACTTCTTTATACACAAATAAATTGACAGTTTAAAGTTTTATTTTAACTCTAAAACATGTCAATTTTGCTAATTTAGCCAAGTAAGATTTCTGCATTTCCAATTATATTCCTCTATCTGCTCCATTGTTATTTGACCAAATCAAAATAAAAAGAAATTTCTATTATTTTTTTCGCAATTGATCTGTCTTCTGTCTATTTTTGCTCTGACGTCACCGCAAGGAACACTCGTATTCAGTTTTCTCTTGGTTTTATGGCAGCCTGTGCTCTGTTTGAGATGGTGAAGTCATCTGTGATCATTTCCACACTTCGCACCAGGAATGTGGTTTGAGATTGGCAGAATAATCTGTCACTGAGGTCTTAGTCTCGCTTTACGGGCTCTATGTGATTTTTGGCTAAACCCACTTAATGCGACAGCTCTAATCAGGGTTACTGGTAAAGTGGATTTGGGCCGTGTTGTTATCGTAATCCCATAAATCATAGTTCGATGTGGATTTTAATGTGAAAACGAGGGACTACGGTGAGCTGCTTTCGGATGATTTGTTCACCGTTTTGCTTGAATTCTGAAGTAATTGCGCAATCGTTTGTAGAGTCCAAACGACATTGTCTCTTTTTCTCTCTAAACCTGGCTTAATTACTAGTATTTTAAAGGTTAATGAAGGGTGAAAACCTCTCGAGAGCAGTCCAGCGTTTCACAATGTCTTTAAATGACAAACAAACCCCGATTTCTGTCTGCAAAGGTCTTTAAACGAAGTCTCATCGGCCGCTCTATGCTGCCTCATTCTCTGGCCGGACTGCAGAAAAATGTCCCAGATGGCTCCTCAAGCACACTTTCCTCCCAGCCCCTCTTTCTGTCTCTTTTGCTCATTTCTTTTTTAACTGGAAATGCTTACAAAAACCCCTCAGAGCACTGATATCACTCTCCACCTCCGTTATATGATGTCATTTGTGCAAGAGTTTGGGAGTTAAAACATGTGTTTTAATAGAGTTTGGATGCAAATTCTGTCCAAAATAAGGCGCTTTACCATTTAAATCTGTTATAGTCAGATCATTTTGACATTCAGGTCTCACATGCATGATTTTTTTCATTGATTTGGTCACTATCCATGTTGTAGGCTTTTTTTTTTATAAGTGTACTTTTTATTTAGTTTAAATATGTTCATTTGTTTGTGTTTTGTTTTGTTCTGTTGTTGGTTGTGAATGTCTTAAAGGCACAGTAAATGGGATGGCAGTTGGCCAGAAGAAAGGAAGTGGGTCAGAAACTATTTTTGATCACTTCATAGGTTTGTTTTTGGAACAAATTTCACTTGATATAAGGTTGAAGTCAAAATTATTAACCCTCCTGTCAAATTTGTATTTTAATTTTTTTTATATTTCCCATGTGCTGTTTAACAGACCAAGGACATTTTCACAGTAGTTCCTACACTATAAAAAAATTGTGGTTGCCTTAAATTTTTTAAATGTTAAACTGACTTAAAACAGCTTGCTTAACTTTATAAAATTAAGTTAGAACATAATTAACTTAGTTTAATAAGTTACAATGATATAAAAAACATTTGCTGTTATGACTACTGATCATATATTTTTCATACAGTGTATAATATTTTTCCTCTGTGGAAAGTGTTATTTTTTTTTATTTTAGCTGCAAGCCTTGGGAAATGTTTTTAAAAGAATTAAAGTTTCACAGGAGGGCTAATCATTTTGACTTCAACTGTAATTTGTTTCTTAATTTTGATAAATTTTTTGTTAGTCTATTATTTATATAACAAACAAGAAGGTCGAATAAATGTGAGTGGAATGGAGTGTGTTGGAAACAAAGCCCTCTTCCGGCCAGATCAATCCATGATTGTTTTTTCTTCAGACAAACATTAAACAAGATTTTTTAGCTGGAACTGTGGTCGTTGTTAAATTCATAAAATGAAAGTCGATGGCTACCGGCACTTTTACAGTCAAAAACACACACAGAATTAATACATGTTGCTCCAGACAGACATTGCTGTGGATTAAAGGCAATAATAATGTTCAGTTTCTTCCACAGAATGATTGTTTCACTTCGTAAGACCTCGATTTATCATCAGGATCCACAGGTGTTCATTTTGGTTTGCCTGTACGCTCTCAAAAAGTAATGGTATCTTTTCAAAATGTACAAGTTTGCACCTAAATGGTCCATATTTTTACCTTTTTAAAGTGGGTCTACTAGACGTGAATTCTGATGGTCATAATCATATGTCCACAAACGTCATGAGTGAGTTTAAATGAAAATCGTTCGGATGCAGTGATACATGACACAATTTTATAGATCTGGCGAATTTCGAGGCAATGAAATTTCTGTGCCATTTACATTGGCCGAGGAAAACATTGATTTTTATCACAGCCTCTTTCTGGCTGAAATCTCCTACTGCTTGTGCAGGTACTTAATTAGAATTTGAATTTACTACATTACCTTAGAAAAATATTGTCTATATAGTGTGAATGAAATTTGGATGTACTACATTCGCCATTTGTTATCGGTCAGTTGCGTTTTTTCACTCCCATTCGTTAATTCTCTCAGGTTGCATTATGGGATAGCGTAGTGTCTATTGCACTACAGAATCTCACTGGAAGTAGTGGGTCATCCGGATACTTCTCGCATACTGTTTTTTTGAATACTATAAATTCGGACATGCTACTTTGCTGACATACTATTTTTCACATATTATGTAGTAGGGAAGTTTTTTTTAGACGCAGCCTCTCTCTTTCTCCCTCTCATATGACATTATATTAGTTGTGAATAATAGTTGTGAACAATAATAATCGTTAATAATAATAGTCGTACATTTTTGCTACAAATACAGGTTGTTTGTCAGCACTAGGAAACCATATGCCTAGTTACTTCATGTTTGTGAATCATAAAGTGAATTATTACCGTGTCCGCTGTAAACTATAATCTTGGACATGCGTGACGCATCATACAGCGCTCATGGATCAGAATGTTTATTCTCCTCATTGGTCAGCTTCAGATAAATCGACAGATCAACACGTTCAACTGCACACCTCACAAATTCAACAGGAATGACTTTGGCTAATGGAAATGCTCTCATTTTGCAGTTGTTTTTAAATGGACAATTAGAAAGCAATGCAAAACAAAGTAATAAATGTTGCTCGTTCTTATATAGACAACAGAGCAATCTAGCAAATGAAACGGAGCCCTCGTCTTACATGGACAGATGAGATGGTAAAGCTGTTGATTTCCATGCTCTGTGGTCTTGTAATGTAATAAGAGACTGGCTGCATAAAAGGACTCACTCCCACTCAGTGCAGTCTGTCGAGTGACTTCACTGCTGTAGAATGCCGAAAACACAGTTAAAACACAGACGCTCGGCGTTATTGTGTGTGTGTGTGATTATCCAGTTGGGTGTTTTTCCTCATGCAGCAGCAGAGTTAACCATGGCTTATGGAGCTCTACTGTACCGGCGCTCTGCTGCATGTAATTGCATGCATGTTTGCGTCTATGTCTGTGTTTACTGAAGCCAACTTCAAAGAGCCCTTGTGGCAGTAAACCAAAGGTTGTTGCGCACTTACTGGAAGTTTGTGGAAGAGATTTGTGTTTGTCCGAGTATTCGGAGTAATAGCAATAATCGATTATGAGATTGTTAATTGCTAGACTTGACGTCAGAGTGTTAAATGGCCTTTTGGGACAAGTGTACACATGTCTGTGGCCATTTTGTAATTTTGTGTTCAGTTATGGTGTCATTTGCAGTTGGTGCCTTGTGAAGCGATTTCATTTTTTGTGAAAATATAAAAATTATAGAACTTAATTTTATTATTTTTCTTTCTTTTTTTTTTCCAGATTGACTTAGATAATGTTAACACACGTTATAATATGCTAAAACATGCTAGCAATATTTTAAATTATGTTAGCCATTCAGTAAAATGTTACCAGCATGCTAACAATGTGTTAAACATGTTATTACACAGCTCTCTGGAATACTTGATTCTGATTGATCAGTCGCAAAATTCCAAGGTATGTTATTCCCTGATAACAATCGCTAAAGCTAATCATCTGGGGACTTAAAATTATCTTCAGAATAAGTCAAAATGTTCACAGACATTTGCATTCATATGGTTGTCTGTCACGCTGCTGTTTTTGACTGTTTGCCGCCATTTTGTGACTGAAAAATACGTAGGTTAGTGTATGCTCCATTCAGCCATTTTTGCTTCTGTCACATTTTAGTTTAATTAAAGAAGTAATGAATTATTGTGGCTGAGAACAGGGTGTTGTGTCAGATTTGATGTTTTGTGAACAGTAGCCATATAATAAGTGGGATAAAGTACATCCAAGGCTTTGTTTTGGAAGAATAAAGTCCTTCAGTCTTATACAGCAGTGCTTCACTTCATGTCGGGCTGCCTATAAACCTGTCTGGCACCTGAATGTACTTTACCCCTTACTTAAATCATGCTAGCATCCTGTTAGCATTCTTAAACATGCTAGTAATTTTAAAAAGCATAACCTAAATGATGTTAGCAATCTGCTAATAATCTACTTCATATCTTGCCTGTTTCTACTTCGTCTGCAGGTCTTTCTGGCCACAAAACCTTTCAAATTCTGCCTTACAAAACAATCTCAAACTTAAAACCTTCAAACTTCATAATTTTAAAACTACTACAAGCAGTTTTATCCTGATAAATTAGATTAGCATCTTCTTTTGATTTGCTAACAATATACTTGCAATGCGTTTTAACATAAAAGTAGTGATAGCAATATGGTAAAACATCTTTCATTGTGTCTGTCTGTCTTTCTAGAGCTGGGTTTCCCAAGTATCTCTTGAGAATTGAGTGATATAAACAAAATTTGTAATAAAAATCCCTCAAAAATGTTGTAACGCTCGCTTAAGGTGATTTTGGATTATGAGAAAAAAGGTAAATGTGAGTAATGAGAGATGGAAATGCTGAATAATCTCACACATAGCAAACATTACACCCATGTGACCCAATCAGCTGCCTCCATTATGCTTGCTTTGTTTAACGCACCTAATCTTCATTTTTCTTTTAATTATTATTCATTTTTTGCAAACTTTTAAAAGATTCACTTCATGCTAGGATTGAAACCCAGCTTATTTCTGTCTATCTACCTGTGTTAGTCCATCTGCCCTTTAAAACTTGTAAAATTCGACCTTAAAATTGACATTTCTATTCTATAAATTCTAATTTAGCCTCAAACTTTGGCCACCATTTTTCATACCAGCGTCAAATTTAGTCTTGATCGACAATTTTTCATCTAGGTCATGCATAGTATCTCTTGCAGTATACAGTAGATGAACTTTTGCCTTTAGCAGTTGAAATGAGCTACTGTATTGTTTTTCGTGTATTCTCAGTTACATTTAGACCCGTCTCACACTATGCCTGATCTGATTCGTTGTGTGCCCACATCAACAGACACATTGTGCTGGGTTGAACTAGTGTGCAGTGATGCATATGGCTTCCCTGGCTGCGCAACCAGGGCTGAGAGACACTCGGAGGGCTATTTTATTACTTCTCTCTCTACCAGGCAGTTTTTTCAATTTTTTTAGGCCTGCCAGAGAAGGGTCAAAGCAACCTGCTCTGAACCTGCCAAGACCCCAGATGATCTAAACTGTGGTAAATTACTCTTGCTGTAATAGATTTCACCCCTAAGCCACGTCTGTCACCTTGTATGACCTGGTTAGGATATATGGCATGTATACCTGAGAAGTATCTTCAGAAACGGCAGGTTTTTGGGATAATGTACGGTTATTTTACTGAATACAATTTGACAGACTATACTGTAAATACTATCCACTGATTAACAGGTTCTGTATTTCGTGATTCATATATATATATTTTTTTACAAATTGCATAATGGGACCTTGATCTCTGTTCTGTCGACTATTGATGTTGAAAATTCAACTGCGCATTTTAACAAAGTGACATTTATGGACATTTTATAAGTTTGAATTTGAACCAGTTTGAACCCTTTTTTCCACATTTGTGAAGCAGAAGTCCTCATAGTTGATAACACAGTGATGGTTTCTGCTAAAGTGTATGTGTTTTCGCAATACATCAAAGTATTTGCCTACTTTTAAGTTCGGGATATCACCCGACTTATACAAATGAATTCATCAACCTTTCAAGAGTTCACACTTAGATAATGCTTGACGATATTAGCAAGTTTGGCATGCTGTCCCGGGAGAGAACCCTGAGCTAGATAGAGCGGAGATAGATGAGCCCAAGGCTCCCGCCTGGTCAATGAGCATTTAAAAGGATACGAGATCAGGTAGTTCTCGAAAGCTCCCCCCTTCATTTGGCCTATTCCTTGATTAGTAAAGACAGCTCTATAGGAATAGGCCGCCAACCACACCAGTGCATACTCACTTAGAGAAGCTCAGTATTAATGTCCATGTTCTTCCCAAACAAAGATAGGGAATAAAGTTAGGCTGGATATTTATGTTAGATTTGGAATAATCCGATTGGCTAGCTAATGATTACCGATAGGGACCAGCTGCAGTCAGTCATATCACGTGCTCCTCTCAAAATTAGTTTGTGAAACTTTACTTAAATCAAAGCTCAGGAAAGGTCTTCTTCGAGGGTTAGATGTACGAGCTAGATGTACGTTATCCCGATCATTATATGACTTCTCACCACAGTAAACAATTAGACATAAAACATTGATCTGAGCTTCTTTCTGAATTTCTTTAATTAAACTTAAAGCTTACAGAATGAAAAATGGCTGGATTAATATAGTATATATCTTTATATAGTCCCCAGTTGAGCCTGTGTTATTAGCTTAATTGGTTGTTATCTGGGAATAACATTGTTTGGAATGTCATGATTGACCAATCAGAATCAAGTATTCCAGAGACCCGTGTAATAATTGTATTTAATGGCAGTTTTTCAGTTTCTTATTATGAATTCCATTCCTCTGAGCACAAAAGATGGAATAATGCAGCGTTAATGAAATTATGTGCTTTGAGCATTTTGCAACAGCCTTTACAAATCACAAAGAGCCACATTAATCACCTCAGATCTCAAACGAAAGTAAAGACTTTCTGTCTCGATCTGTGTCTTGGCATAGGAAACATAAATGGCCAAGGGGGTTCAGCCCTTTTCATCACTTTCAGCATTTTAGACTTATTGGCCCCTACAAAAATACTGTTTATCTAACATCAACCCTAAATCTGGCTCAATAACAGGAAAAGCCTTGTAAATATGATTCAGTTTCAAAACCTCTTGCCAGTAACAGTGGTCTCATAATCGTTTATAGGGAAATTAAGCATAGGCAGAATAATAATCATAAATTTTAGCCTGTAAAACGTAGCTAGTATTTAATGTAGCTTGAATCCGGAACATATTCAATACTAAATTCGCTGGAGATAAACAGCATGTCTGTGTGGTTATGTACAGCTGCAAATTCTTAATGTTTAATCAATGTCAGTGCAGTTGAATGGTGCACAGATCTGCAGACTATTTTGCAAGCCCCTCGTCAATGATATAATACTTTAATATGCAGTGAACTGTTTGGTAGTATTAATTAAACTCTGATTAAGTTCAATGTTATATAACTAAAGTCCCATTTTTCTGTATGCACAACTGTAAAATGTGCAGTTGTTGGATGACTGCCAGTCTGTGATTTCTTCTCAATATTGAAGTGTACATTATAGGTCATGCGTGCTTGGTGTCTGATTGCTTTTCATGTGGCATTTACAGTTCATTAACAAGTTGGCCAGTCAAATGTGTCAGAGCACTTTACTTTCTAACTAATAAAGGCACTTGGAAGAAGGACAAGATGTAGCATTACCACTCAAATTGGCTGTAAATTTTGAAGCAAAGTCATTAAATTAATTCCGTGAGTCAACATACTGGACACTATTTATTCAGTTATTTGGCAGTGGACATTTTGGACATTTCAGTAGACATGCAACATTAGCAAACGGCGAAATTTATCTTCGCTGCATTGTATAATGTGTGAATGTTTTTCATTTATTATTCGTCCCTATGGAGAAGGTTTTTAGTCTGGCCATTACTCAAGTAAACAGATTTTGCTTCCCCCTACAGCGTTATTTAAATTCTTCAAACTGCTTATTCCTGGCTAATTTTTTATACACACATCTGGATGTTAACCTTTATGAAAACGTGTCAGACTTTGTGGAGTAAAGGAGTTGAGGGAAGTTTCAGCTACAAATCTGTTACATTTTGAAGACACGTTTTTTTAAATGTGTATTTTTTTCCCAGGTTGAAAATTCAGTTTCTGGTCCAGCTTCCAATTCTTTTTAGAATGTTAGTTCATATGACAGCCATATTGTTTATACACTGGGCTGCTGGTTATTTGTGTTATTTCTGAAACAATAGAGAAAATTCTTGACCATGACAGCAATATCATATATTTAGGTATTTTAGCTGATATCATGCTTAAATATGGCCCGCAGCTAGCTCTCTGCAACTCTCACATGGTCGCCCACTGATGCTAAGCAGGGCTGCGCCTGGTCAGTGGATGGGAGACCACATGGGAAAGCTAGGTTGCTGCCGAAGTGGTGTTAGAGTGGCCAGCAGGGGGTGCTCAACCTGCTGTTATTGTGGGTCCTAACACCCCAGTATATTGATGGGGACTCTATACTGCTCAGTGAGCGCCGTCTTTTGGATGAGACGTTAAACCGAGGTCATGACTCTCTGTGGTCGTTAAAAATACCAGGATGTCCTTCGAAAAAGAGTAGGGGTTTAACCCCAGTATCCTGGCCGGATACCAGGGTCTGTTTATCATAGCCTTTTAACCATCCCCATATCATAATTGGCTTCATGACTCTGTCTCCTCTCCACCAATCAGCTGTGTACCAAATCAAGAATCTATCTCCATATGTCTGTAATATTTTGGCACAAAGCTATATTAGGGGCCCCCAACAGCCTCTGAGGCTTAACATTCAGAATCTGTTGTCTGTCACATATCAGAAACCCATCCAGTATATGTCAGTGATATTCTGGTTCAAATGTATGGTAGTGGCCCTCAGGGACCCCTGAGGCTTCACATTTGGATTCTGTACTCAAACTATAAGAGCCCAGTTCAAATTGTCTGTGCTATACTGATGCAAAAATACCACTTTAGTCCCTAAAGGTCTTTGGTCCCACAATTAGATTCTGTACCCTATTCCAAATGAGAAGAGTCTACCTCCCTATGTCTGAGATATTCTGATGTAAAGTTGTGACTATGGGCCTCAAGGTAAGTTTACATTTGTACTCTGCCCCAAATCAAGAATATCCCTCTATATCTCTGTGGTATTTTGGTGCAAAGATGGATTAGGGGCCTTTCAACCTAACAGAATTAAAGGGTCCACATCTTTATTTTATATTCTGCCCCAAATCATACGAGCTGTCCTGTATATGTATGTGGTATTTTGGAGCAAATATATGACTTTGAGCCCCAAAGGTCACTGGGACAATACATTAAGATTTTGTATTTTGTGCCATGTCAGAATAGCTATCCTGTATGTGTATGTGATATTGCAGTACAAATATATGTTGGGGCCCTCAAGACCCTCTGAGCCCTTCTGTACTCTGCCCCAAGTCAGAAGAGCCCTCCTGTATATGTTTGTGGCATTCTGGTGGGATCATATTACCCTATTTCCCAAGAGTCTATAGGACCACATATTTGAATTATTACTCTACTCCAAATCAAGAGAGCCTTCCTGAATATTCTTGTACAAAAATGTGGCAAGGGCCTCGGAGGCTCTGCATTTAGATTCTGCACTCTTACCCAAATCAAAAGAGCCTTCCTGTGCATGTTTATGATATTCTGGCACAAATATACTGGAGGAGTCATTAAGGGGCTCTATGGCCTCACATTTAGATCCTGCACTCTGTCCCAAATCAAAAGAACCCCACTCCATATGTCTGAGATTTTTTGGTGTGAAGATATAACTTTTGCCCTCAAATGCAGTTGGGGCCATACATTTATATTCTCTTCTCTGTGCAAAATCAAAATATCCTCCCCTGCCGCATATGTCTGTGGTATACTAATCCAAATATATAGCAGGGGCCACCACATGTGCATTCTGTATCTGCTCTAAATCAAGATTCCACCTTCATATGTCAGAGATAGTCTTGTGCACAGACAAGACTAGGCTCCCCAAGAGCCTCTAGGGTCACACATTTAGATTCTATTCTCTGCCCCAGTTCAAAAGAGTATGCAAATATTTGTAGGCATCAAGTTAGTATAAGCAGGTGGGGGGGGGGGGGGGGTCATTTATTTAGTTTGTTGTGCATGAGGGGGCCAAACATTACATTTGCTTAGCTGCTTTACAAAGTCCAGGAACTTGCCTTCAGTGGCTCTTTACTCCTGTGAAATCGCAGAATTTCTGTTGTGTAACTCTCTACTATATATTTGCAGAATGTGGCTTGCAGTTTCCAGCTTCTTGTCAGCTTTTGGACTGCAAGAGTCTTTCCCTCCTCCATGAATAATTGGTTGCATATTGATTTTTAACGTCCCCCGAGAGACCCACACTCAGAGGCTCTGCTGAGGGATTTCATTTGGGGTTTTTTTGTGGTAAACAGTACACAGTCATACTTTATCCTCCCATAACTGTTGTTCTTCACTGTCTCCTTTGGTCAGCAGAGCTCAGCAGTTCACTCAGCAATTAAAAAGACATCAAGAACCGCAGGTTGGGGTAGGAAAGAGCTCAATGTGGACGTTTTGTGTGTATCCGGCAGTCCCATTTGAGATTATCAATGCCATTTTTAATCTTGTTTACTTTTAAAGCACTTGCGTTGGCCTTACAGACTCCATCAAGAGCTTTTGAAACAAACAAGACACACCTTTACCAACGACTTACTCAGCAGAATAGAAAATAAAGGCTCTATAGGCTGAGTTATTCACATGGTAATTAGGTGTCACTCTCACTGTGTCTCTTTGTGCCTCTTTAGTTAACAAATTGACCCTGGGACAATCATCCGACAATGCTAAAAACCCATTAAAGATCATACAAGTCCCACTTTTTGTTCTGAAATGTTTGGAAAATTCTTGAAGAAATGTTGCGGAAACTAACCTAGCACTAACTGTCAAGAGCTTCTTTATGATCACTGCTGACACTGGAGTCGTAAAGTTTAAGGCGCTTCTCGTCTCAGCTCTCACACGTGAGGCTTTAACGTGTGAACCCCATGAGAGGGAATTGTTGAGTTTGGTTTTATTGGAGGTGAATTTATGGAGAATGCAAATGTAGGATGTTGGGGTTTACCACAGCTCTCACTCTTTCTTCGTCTACTTGTTCCACCGTAGTTTTCCCTCAACGCCAGTCAGGATTTACTGAAGATTAAACCACAAAAGAGCTGTAATTAACACTTGTTTCACAAAATATTTACTCATACATAAAAAGGACACTTATACAAATGCAATTAGTAAAAAGTTAATAAACCTGTTGCTTTTAAAGCGATAAGTTGACTTTACTTAAAGTGAAATTATTACTTAAACGGTGCATAATTATAAAAATTTAATTTAGTCAACTAACCACTTTTTTCAGTGTTTTGAAACTATGCAGTCACAACCTATCGATACTATATTGTTTATTGGCAGATCCTAAAGATATTTATTTATTGGTATCATTCTATCAGATGGGGCGTCACGGTGGCGCAGTGGATAGCACGTTCGCCTCACAGCAAGAAGGTCGCTGGTTCGAGCCTCGGCTGGGTCAGTTGGCATTTCTGTATGGAGTTTGCATGTTCTCCCCGTGTTCGCGTGGGTTTCCTCCGGGTGCTCCAGTTTTCCCCACAAGTCCAAAGACATGCGGTACAGGTGAATGGGGTAAGCTAAATTGGCCATAGTGTGTAAATGAGAGTGTATGGGTGTTTCCTGGTGATGGGTTTCCTGGAAGGGCATCCGCTGCATAAAACATATGCTGGATAAGGTGGCAGTTCATTCCGCTGTGGCGACCCCAGATTAATAAAGGGACTAAGCCGAAAAGAAAATGAATGAATGAATTCTATTAGATGTTTGATTTTACATGTTTATTTCATGTTTATTTGTGGTATGGAAGCTCAGGTTTATCTCTGTTCGTGCTAGTTCTCCATCTCTGAGTCTACAAAGCAATCTCTTTTAGTCTTTGAAGGCTGTGCAAGCTTGTAAGACCTTTTGAAAGCTGCTTCAGTTTTGTTGCGGTCTGATGGTGGGCATTGTTCGGACCGGGTAACCCTTCAGAGACCAATGAATACCACATCTGAAGAAAAGTGAGAAGACAAGAGCGAAAAGGGGATGGAAGAAGAGAGGAGGGGGCTTGCTTTTTTCTTGCCCTGCTAGTTTTTCATTTTGCCTCCCCACACCTCCCTTCAGTTCCAGAAAGTCTGCCAGAAGACCAGAAAGAGGCAGAATCTTAGTGAAAAAAAAAAGACTTCAGCCTTAAACTTGAACAAAAGCCAGCCGGCAGGGCTTTATTGCTGCGACGGCCTTCTACAATGTGCCAAGAGAATTTTAATCAGAGACCCCTCCCTTATGTGTGTGTGTCTTTTTCTCTCTTTCTGTTTCTGACTCTCTATCAGCCACTCCTAATCATGTAAGATAAGTAGTTTGCTATCTTCTCTTGTGGAGACCGGAGAGCTCATGCAGGAACGCTAAAAATTTGTGTGAAGAAGTGCAAGAAGAAACCAGACTCTGAGAACAGGAAGTTCTGGAACTCACGCAGGTGAATTCTTCTCTCCCTTGCAATTTTTCTTCTCTGCTGAGGTTAGTGTGCCATTATCTCCTTTGCATTTTTGAGGTGCGTTCCTCTGTGTTTAATTTGGACCATAGCTGCAATGCAGAGATGCCTTGCCAACACCACTGTCCTGATAAGTCTGCACTTTTGCATGCATATTTCTGTGAAGAATTAAAGAAATACTTTACGCCAGAGGTCTTCAACCCTGTTTCTGGAGATCTACCTTCCTGCAGAGTTCAGCTCCAACTCTGATCAAACACAACTGAATGAATTAATTAGGACTTGAAGCAGCACTGGGCGACACAGTGGCTCAGTGGTTAGCACTGTCATCTCACAGCAAGAAGGTTGCTGGTTCGAGTCCCAGCTGGGTCAGTTGGCATTTCTGTGTGGAGTTTGCATGTTCTCCCCGTGTTGGCGTGGATTTCCTTCGGTGCTCTGGTTTCCCCCACAGTCCAAAGACATGCGGTATAGGTGAATTCAATAAACTAAATTGGCCGAAGTGTATGTTTGTTAATGAGTGTGTATGGGTGTTTCCCACTACTGGGTTGCAGCTAGAAGGGTATCCGCTGTGTAAAGCATATGCTGGATAATTTGGTGGTTCATTCCGCTGTGGCGACCCCTGATGAATAAAGGGACTAAGCCGAAGGTAAATGAATGAATGAATGAAGCAACACTTGAAAATTATAGACAGGTGTGTTTGATCAACTGAAATCTGTCGGAAGATCTGGTAGATCTCCAGGAACAAAGTTGGTGACCCCTGCTTTACGCAATACTACAATATCAGAGTTCTGTCATTCACTCACCCTGATGTCATTCCAAATCTACAAAGCTTTTAAGGGAGAAATGAGAGGAACAAATTCAATTTCAAGGTTTTTGTATTGGGTCATAAAAATGTTGTATTCCAAGAAAATATGTATTTATAGCCTCTCTAAAACTTTGCATTCCCCCAAGGGACTTTGCGTTCACTTGGAAACATGTTGTATTTCTTTGTAAAATGTTATCATTTTTACATTGTGTTAGCCTAGCTAATCTTGTCGCACCCTTGTGACCGCTGCCTTACCCTGAGAAAATTTTGCCAGGTAGGATAAAAATTTGTGGACAAATGCAAATCTTCTTGGGAAAAAGCAAATGTTTTGTCAGCATGACACATTTACAACCCCACCTACTGCAGTGCCGGGGTCTCGGAAGGTTTCGAAAACAGTATATCATCACTCAGTTTTTTATAACTTATTTTTACCCTCAAGCAAAGAAAGAAAAAGGTGATGTACTTCCAACTGAAATGGAATGTTGATTAGGGGGCTTTTCTTTTGTTTTTCTTTTTTCCCCTCATAGCAAACTAACAGTAAGAGGGCCGTGGTTAAGAATATTGTGGCTGACGTCAACAGTGAAGGACCGCTACTATAAACGCAGAAGCAAATGGTCAGACTTTGATTGAACATTACTAAAACAAACATAATTATTCAGTGGAATAATTTGCACTGATTAATTGTTCACCTAAAGCACAGGTGTCAAACTCTGCACAGTTTAGTTCCAACCCCAATTAAACACACCTGATCCAACTAATTGAGTCCTTCAGGCTTGTTTGAAACCTACAGGTAAGACCAGGGTTGGAACTAAACTGTGCAGGGTTTTGGCCCTCCAGGAACTGAGTTTGACACCCCTGACCTAAAGGATAACAATGTGCGCTAGCAAAGTAAACATTGTAAATTTTGATTTCACACAGATTTTGAAGGTATGAAGGTTACTAGAAAGCTACATGCAGTTTGTATCAAAACTCTGTAGGACTGTGGTTCTCCTGAGAAAATTCTAGGCATGTGTGTGGACTCTAAACTCTAAAGGACAGTGGACATCTAGGGGCACGATTGGTCACCCCTGTTTTAGAGGTTTCACACAAACTTGTGTGACTTTTTAATTTTCATTTTGGGCTGAATTATCTCTTCAAAACGAGTGTGCATGTAAGAATCTGGTTCTGGACTGTTAAGTTGTTAGTAAATTATTGTTGAGTTCAAACTGAATTTGCATCCCTGTCATCTTGCAGTCGAGAGAATGCATAACTCATTAGCGGACAAGGCAGCAACCCTGGGCCCAAATCCAACTCTGAATCAAAGTCAGATGGACTTGCCTCAGCATTGCAGTCCTTTCCTGAGACGTCCACTTGGACAGACCTTGATGGATATATCCTTGTGCAGCTCATAGGTTAGGGTGTCGACAATGTGCTTCAGTTTAATAGCAGAAAGAGACGCTTTGCCTGAGGGCTGACTCTCTGTGTGTGTGTTTGTTAGCAAAGGTGCAAAAGTGTGTTTGATGTAAACTGATGCTAGAAACAAGGCCTTGCCGTGTCGTCTCACTTCTCCAAACAGTCGTTGCCTGAAGGGCAGCATGCAAGGTTTTGAGCACGGCAGTCAGCAGGCTTGTTTGTCTTTCATATGTTTCTGTTTACTGACGTGATCTTAAGTGGGCATAAAAGCAGGTTGCTCACAGGCCCTTTGGCCCATTATGCTCCGCGTTTCCAGATGAATGCTACCCGTTCATAGATGAAATGCCGTGAAAACCACACCAGTCCACATGATTGCTTATGCCCTCTGCATAAACCTTGTGCCCTGTATGTGTTTGCGAAAGAGAGGGGAACACAAATTTGATGTAATTTTAAGTTGATTCTGATTCATTTGGGAACGTTTTAGTTTTAATACCTGTTTTACTTCATAATGAAAGACATTGGTGAAGCTTTTGATTCACTTAAAAGAACCCGTTTTTTTGGGGATCTGGACTTAATTTTTTTGAGAACGTAAAATTATCATAGACAGTCTTTTGGGATATTAGACTACAATGGTTGGTCTTTGAGTTACCAAAACGAACTGGTTGTTAAGAGCCATTTATTTCAGGAATTCAAACTATTCTAGTCATGCTGAATGTTTTTGAGTCACTAAAGTGAATCAGTTCATAGGAATCATTTGTTAATAGGAATCCAGACTGCTTTGGTCAAGCTTTGTTTTTGAGTTGCTAAAGAGAATCAGTTCATAGGAATCATTCGTTATTAGGATTCCAGACGGTTTTAGTCAAGCTTTTGTTTTTGAGTCGCTAAAGAGATTCAGTTCATAGGAATAATTTATTTTGGAAATCTTGACTGCTTTGGTCATGTTGTTAGTTTTTGAGACACTAAAGAGAATCAGTTCATAGGAATCATTTGATTAGAGAACCTGGACGGCTTTGGTCATGCTGTATGTTTTTAAGACACTAAAGAGAATAGGTTCATAGGAATCATTTGATTTGGGAACCTGGAAGGCTTTGGTCATGCTGTATGTTTTTGAGTCACCAAAGAGAATCAATTCATAGAAATCATTTGTTTTAGGAATCCAGACTGCTTGGTCAAGCTTTGTTTTGGAGTCTCTAAAGAGAATCAGTTCATATAGGAATCATTTGTTTTGAAAATCTTGACTGCTTTGGTCATGTTGTATGTTTTTGAGACACTAAAGAGAATCGGTTCATACTTTGACTTTGGAAGCTGGACAGCTTTTGTAGGACTGCAGTGGGATGTCTTGCCCCAAACTCATACAATCAGTTGACACACAAGAATATTTTGGGCTGTTTTATAGATTCCAGGCCAAGGATGTAATTTCCCAGGACACCCATTTCTGTGATATCCAAACAAATGGCTAGAACATTTTATGCCTGAAATTCCAAAACAAAGTGACTGAAAGTAGCTTTAACATCAGACAACATGATAAACATCATAAATTCAAAAGGTCCATATAATGTAAGATTAAGTGTTCATAAATTATTTTCAGGTCCTTGGTGTTGAAATCACAAAATATGATCACAAAATATGAGCAGTCTTTTAAAAACATTTTTGTACATGTACTTGTTTGTGAAATTCAATGTAAAGTTTGTGCTGTCTTAAGTTTGAGTTTGAACGAAAGCATGGGAGGCGTGTGAACTGTTGCCAGTGTCAAGCATTGGGAAAGCGGAAGAGCCAACTTCAGTGTTTCTCCTCAGGTTAACTGTAAATCATTCCTTCCCATTTACAGCGTGAAAAGATGCCATCACTCATCTTCACAAGCTCCGCCTACACATCCCAGAATTTCTCAGTGCCTCTGAGTGTCTCAGATCAATAAAGTGGAGTGAGCGCCACTTTCCCCATTTTTACATTTAAATTAGATTGTCCCAAGAGATTCCAAAGCTACAACGCCAGATGATATCCAGGTGCCTGTGGTTTCAGCGCTTGCAGTAAATTACTAAATATTTGTACTTTTATTCTGTAAACTGGGGCCTGAAATCCACACTGGCACTAAGGGCTGTAAATCACAAGTTCTCTTTAGTACCTTGATATTAAGTGATATTTTCAGCAGTACTTTAGATGCCATAAATATTGTTTTTGCTTCAAGATATTTGACGGTATTTAGTATTGGCTTTAGGTTGTTTTATGAGTCACACAAGTACTCAACATGTTATAATGCAGTCACATAGTGTTATAAATAAGCCTACATATAATATATTGGAGTGTCTGAGGATTTATCGTGTCCACAATATATGAGGCCTTGGTTTGAGTTGTCAAAACACTACGGTTTGAGTCTCCTCTCAAAATTGAGACTCATCTGGCCATTACATTTTAGTATTGGTTTAGTATTTGGGTCTTAAAGATATTGCACCCTGAATCTGAAATTTTGGCACATCAAAAATTAAAGGTTGTGTCTGTCACATTTACACACTGCCTCCAAAACTTTAGTCAGTCATAATTTTTTGAATCGGGTTAAATATTTTAAATATCTGTTAAGTGTTTTAAGAGGTGTTTTGACAATGCAGAGCCAGAATCACAGCTTTGAGCATTTTATGACAAGAAAAGTGCGTAATATGAAGACAGAATGTGGGGGATGGTGCAAGCAAAGTATCAAAATGCTACTAATTTCCTGAAATAAACTTAATTTCAGGATAATTCCATGCAGACCTTTGATACGGAGATGAACCCTCCTTCAACTTTGTGCACTCAAATGGATGGACACAATTCCTGTTTCTTCAAGCATTGCTTGAAGTAAATTTTTTGCAACAAATTAATTAATATGCTTCAGACTCCATGTGCATGACAAATTTTTAGGGTACGAATATGAAAAACACCCATATGAAATGTTTGGATTCAGTGTGACCTTTGACCTCTGGATCTGTCTAGTCGTGATCTATGTTTTTGGATTACAGATGTTCTTGAGGCGACTAGGGCCATGTCCACATGTACACGGGTGTTTTTACAAACAGGGTTTGTCCACATGAAAATGCTAAAACACACTGTGCTGCATGTTAAGGGCACGCCAAACCAACCGGCACTTAATGACACTTTTATGCCTGGTTCACACCAATTGGGGAATTAAGTATTTGCACAAGTTAATTTCATACAAATCATGCAACGCATTTGATGTGAACCCAGCCATGTTGGCCAATCAGAAAGGAGAAAACAGCGCACACGCTGATGTCATGAGGTGAAAACTCTGGTTGTAGTGTCCACACGACCACTTGGTATGCAGTTCAAAAATCTTCACCCTGGCTGGAGTTTTCAGAAAGTTTTGGTTTCATTTACCTGACACTGCGTTTCCGTGTAGACAAACAGCAAAACCACATAGAAAAAAAGTGTGGTTTACCTGTGTTCGTGTGGACAGGGCCTAGTTTTGGTTTGGATCTGAAGGTCTACTTATGATTATGTTTTTGTCTGGATGTGGGTATTTTTAGCATTCGGTGTGGTCATCCGATCATCTGTGTTTATATTAAAAGTTTTAGAAAAGTTTTTAAACTTTTAGTCCACGTTTGTTAGCATTGTAGCCAATCTGGTGGCTGACACAATACTCTAGAGCCCATTAAATCCTGCTGACCCCAAACATTTACAATTACAATAAGCTTTGCCTTCTGGCTAAATGGAACAAAAATATTAATGGCTCATCCTGCACTCACTCGTTTAGTCCAATCAGATGCTCTCTAGAAGCAGAATGAGTAACACTTACACTAATACCATCTGCCACTAACTAGCATAAAACATAT
>CAIGQV010007757.1:5459229-5471532 GCA_903798115.1 Danio jaintianensis | reverse complement strand
GATCACGAGTCCAACACTCTAACCACCAGGCCACGACTGCCCCTACTGCCATCTACTGTTAAAAACATAAAGCTTAGAATCGATTCCAGAGAGAATCAAGATGCTTTCAGAAAATCTATCAAACAATCCCCAAATTGCAGTGTATCGAGTTATCCCCCCCAACCCTAGCACCAAATCACCATTTCTAAAAGTCCAAACCAGATAGCTTGCTAAGATTTAAGTAAGGTTATAGTTGTATAAACTAGTTCTACTGCTTTACAAAAATTACATCTTGTTAATTGTCAATTTTACGCGATTAGGCTCAGACTCAGGTGTTGAGAAGTTAAAGGTGTGCTTTTCTCAAGTCTATTGTTTATGGTGTTTCTCACTACAGGGTGTCTGTCAGAACACTGAAGTCAGGCTGGCGACTGGATTTAATGAACTGTAAAAGTTGGAGAACAAGGCTAAACAAACACAGCCACAATATGAGAAGTAACTTTAGCTACAGTTGAAGTGCAGTTATAATCATTGAAATGATTTTGTGTTGGATTCATATTTTATTGAGCTTCGTAAATACCAAATAGTCATAGATTTTGCAATCCCTCATACATTTTGGACCTTTAGTTAAATGGTAAAACTGCATAGTCATACAAACCCAAGAAAAGTACTGATTAAAAATTCCAATGTAATGTACCCTCAGGCTCCTGAAGAGCACTTGTATGCTGAAGTCATGAAAGAAAGGGAACGTAACTTTAAAACTCAATATTGAATCTGCTGGACCACCCAGTGTTTGAGAGGCCCCCAGTGAAGGATCCCATGCAAACTGTCTTGAAGCCAAACCTCATTACAGAGGCCATCTGAAGGACATTCTGTGAGTAAACAGCCCTGTTTATGAAATAAACACAAAAACTAGTGTGGCTTGGATGGCCTCCAAGCATCGGACAACCAAGTAGTCCCGATCACACTGTAAGAAATTCAGCCTGGAAATGAATGGAAGCAATAGATGTTCAAAAGTATGCAGATTCTGCACCACCACATGCATCAGTCTCAGTCGTTTGTTAAGATATGGTCCCCTTCAAACATTCTATTGACACATAGCGAATCATAGCACAAAAACGGAAGCAAGCAAACGGCGCATGTCAGAGGGAAGACATAAAAGCCAGCTGTAATTCAGATTATAAGCAAGTATAAGCAAATCCCTCTGTGGTGTGCAACAAAGAACTGTGAAAATGGTACTCAAATGATGATTAGTTTATGACTTGTATGTGTGCAGCATTAGTTCCGGTTACCTTTTGTGGAATGACAATACAGACTACTTACATCTACAGGTATGGAAAGTTACATCCTTTCACACAGGCGCAGAATGCACATTTGTATTTCAGTCAGTTGTTGTCCATTTGGTGTGTTCATGGATAGCTTTTTGGCCCAGACGCGAAGTCACAATGCAGTCGGTTTTTGTCAACACTAGTTCTTTGACGGCTACTTTGTGTGTCCCACGCTTTAAATCTAAAGTATGAAAATCTGGTTAAATATTGGTTTCAAATAGGTAATATTATTTCCAATTATGTGTCAACAAAGGCCCAGTTTCCAGCTGGTATTCAAATTCATTTTCAGTGGTCCAATCACAAGTAAGTAGCTGGTCAAACCACTGGTCTTCAGATTTTGTGGAGACCCTTTCCATTTATTTTGTCATGCCTTACATCACTTTTGCAGAAACGATTAGTGTGACTTACAAGTACTATTGAATGAACAAACCAATGTTACGCAGCTTACAAGAGAGTAGGAAAGCAAACAAATGAAAAGGATTTGGATCGTAATCGATGTGCTTTGACGGGCTTTGGAAGTGGTCAAAGTGGACAATCTCAAAACATTTTAGATCTCGTTTGCCATTGTCCAAAGCTGAGCTTGCAGGCCACTCAAAGAGTTTAAAAAAAAAGTCTACTTCAGTTTGCTTCAGGACTCTCTGAATGAAAATTCTTCATAGACGTTGGCTCTGGAGATTTACAGTGAATAATGCAATACGTCAGGATCTGTATTATGGACTTGCTTTGCTTTTTGGCAGGTGGAGAGCAGAGTTATGGAAGCCATTAACATTCCGTGGCTACATGTGGACACTTGTTTATTTTTCCATATGTGGGTGGGGCAGGGAGCGTATTGCACTGTCCGTCATTGGAGACAGAGAGGGGCTCTCTGAGGGGGCCCGAACCCCTCTGCCCCCTCTCCACTCTGCTGAACAAAGAGCAAGGATAAATGAGTGCTGGAGGTCAGTGAGGTGGAAGAAGAGAGGCAGTAGTACTGGATGGATGGGTGGAGCGATGGCAGGAGTGAGGAAAATGAAGAGATGGAGGGAGTAGGTGAAAAGAAAAAAGAGGGTAACATTAAAATGCAGGGATGTCCAAGCCCAGTATTGTACCAAGAGGAATGGAGAGAAAAGAAGGGCATTTAATCAGTGACACCAAATATATCCTTCAGAAATTTTTTTCTAAATGGTACCAAATTTGGTTGCTTTGGTGTTAAACAATAGCAAGATCTTTTTTGGTGCTAAATAGTACCCTTTTTATAAGGTTCCATAAAGAACCATGCTTTGAAAGTGCTATATTGGATCTTTTTGTGAACTTGTAGCAAAAATGGCAATACTTGTACAATAGTTATTAGCTGAATACATTAATAAATGACAATTGATATTTACAATGAATAAATTCATGAAGTAGCGCGTGCAGAAAAAACAGGTAATAAATGCAATGAAGGCAAAATTGCAGTGAAATGTCTTCACAATCCTTTAGGATGCCTTCATGTCAGTAACATTTAGTGTATTTTGGTAAAGTTGAGTGTCATTTTCTCCATCCAGATGATGAGGTGATAAGATTTCACAACATCTGAAATACACAAATGAGTTTGAAGTTACAAATGTGCCTCTTCCAGAAACAAGTACGTTTGTGAAGGCCAAAAATAGAAATCGTGTGATATATTTTGTTTTTGTGACTGTTTTTGTATATACCCAAGTAATAAATTCTAAATAAATTTTGATGGACCATGAATTCAGTATCTCTGTTACTTCAGTCATCTTCAAATAAACAGAGCTGGCCACACAAAATCAAAACTAAAACATGACTGATAGGAAATTAGTTAGATTTTAAAAGTTTAAATCTGCAGATGCTTTAAGAAAGAATAGACTTACCTGTTGAATGGGGGTTGACACTCTGTGTAGTTGGACAGTTGAGCTCCAAAAAACAGTAATGAGGTGCTTTGTCAGGTTTGAAAAGTGAAGGGCAGGAAATAAAGATCCCTAAACTCAACACT
The DNA here is from genome assembly GCA_903798115.1 of Danio jaintianensis. Taxonomy (NCBI): domain Eukaryota; kingdom Metazoa; phylum Chordata; class Actinopteri; order Cypriniformes; family Danionidae; genus Danio; species Danio jaintianensis. The sequence goes on along the minus strand of CAIGQV010007757.1, from coordinate 5,468,253 downwards.
AAGAACAGTTCAGCAGTTCTTCAAATGAAACCGTTGTAAAAAAAGAACTGTATAAGAACCATCTTTGTAATGAGTGTATACATGAAACATTTTTTCCATGTAAAATTAAATGGTGTCAGCTTTGACTAAGCTCTGTACTAATGAGATTGGTGCCAGCAGGTTGTTCTTGGGGAAAATTACAGTGTACAGGCTGTCCTTAGAAGATCTTTCCACTGACCATCACCAAACCTCTGGACCATAATGGACACACAGTAGTGTTTAATATATCCTTGTGTCTGCTGTATATCCATTACAGGGGCACAAAGAAAAAAACTGTGGAAATATGAGAGTCATTCACCAATTCTGAGCTCACACCATCCATACAGTGCTTAGGATTGAGAGAGAGAGAGAGGGAGGGAGAGAGGGAAGGAGAGAGAGGGAGGGAGAGAGGGAAGAAGAGAGGGAGAGAGAGAGAGAGAGTGAGAGATGTGATTCTTTAAACAGAAGGAGAAATAAAAGGGAAACGGAGACCATAGAGGGTATGAAAGTGATAGTCACTGCTGAGAAGTGAAACGGTCTGGAAGTTTTTTTTTTTATTGGTTTAACAGTGACCAGTAAATTCAAACACATGGTGCCTCACCTTTAAAAAAAATCCTGCTGTGCATACACTCCTGTCTCACATTTTGTCTCTTGATCTTAGGGTTTCTAGTGGTAAAAGCATTTGTCTGGTTAGGTAAGGCAGTACCTTATTTATACAGTTATATGCTGTATGTTAAGTGTGAGAAAAGAAGAAAATAGTGGGAAATAAAATAACACTCAAGAATGAGGTTTTGAAATCCTTGTGCAAAAATTCAGTGTACTTTGGAGGCAAAGTTGGCTTTAGATGTTAGCTAAATCCCATGAAATGATTTTCATTAATTTTTTAAATTATGTCAGATTTAAAGGATTAAAGATTTATACACTACATTTTACATTGTTATTTTTCACTTTATAAAAGTTCTTTGTGCACACTGTCTTATGCTTCAGCCTGAGATCGCCTGCTGAAGATGATTTGGCTCAGTGTACACACTGAAGGAGAAAAAAAAGCTTTTCTCCAGCACAAGATTAGATTTCAGTTTCTTGGCCTTTGAGGCATGTGGGATCCACACCCAACACCTTTTATGAGCAGATCGGAGATATCCTCATTCATAAGTTGGCATGGTCAGGGCAGGTAATTTGAAATAGGCAGGTTCGCTAAGATGAAACATACACAAACCTGTCAAAATCACCTTTGCACTATCATGGGTGTAAGGTATCAAGGGTTTTTATGTGCCGCGATGCAAATCAGAAACTTGTGTGCAAAACATAAACTCATTTTTCTTGCTACCAATGGCTGGCCATTATGTGAATGTTAATGTTTTTACATTTACCGGCAGTCCTTGAGCAATTCAGTACCATCCTCCCTGAAAGGTCTACACTTCATTACTGCACATCTCCACAGGGTAAGGAAGGAAACAGCTGGGAAGGGTGACCTTTAGTCTTAACCCAGGGGGTATACTGCTTGTATGACTTGGTGAGCTCAACCTTCTCTAGCAAAAAGGCACTGACATGCCCCTTGGTCCCCCTTAATGGTCCTGACCGTGACAGCTGTATATATTGGTGGTCTATTGTCAAGGCTTTTCCTCAGAAACAAAGTTTTCCACACTTGAAGGGCAGGGCCGATGGTTGGACTCGATTGCAATTTTCCCCGCAAATGTTTGAATATTTTGGACTTCAAAATTGACTAAAAAGCTTACTGTTGTTTCTGAGTCACATATTACTCATGTTTCTGTCTCAGTATTACTCAAGTTTCTTCTCTTGTGTTTTGTCTCAGTAGACTTTGCGGACTCTGGCAGGATGCCTGCAACCCTGCAGGATTCTATTGTTTATCAGGAAGTTTAGCTCCTTAGTTTGTTTCTTTATGTCTCTTGATCTGCCTCATGCAAACTGTGTTTACCCATCACCACTGAGATATTGAAGGACAATTGCACAAGCGCTAGAAAGTGTTCTTGTCCCTACTCAATTTAATTTTGGTGCAGTTTTCCTTCCAGTACATTCAGTGACAGGGACTGTTTTCCCCTGAATGGACAAACCAATTCCCACAATCTGTTATATCTGTTTTGGAAGAGCTGGTCTTGAACAGTGGTACTAGATGAATGGTGTTTCGGCAGGAGGGGGTGCTGAATAAATGGATTTGGCAGGGGAAGTGATGGCTCCCGCTGCTAGGTGAGCGGACGTCTACGGGTCTCTGTCTTGGTCTTTACTGCTGGTTCAGCTTGAAACTGACCTTCTGCTCACTTTGTAGGGGCTCCGGAATTTTCCAAACCCCTGCCGATGGGTGTTTAGCATTGATACACAGTGGGGCATCTACAGTTCTCCCAGAGAAACAGAGCAATAACCACATCGGTGGGGATTTGATTCACTTCCTTCGGCTCAACTGTCTTCTATTACAAATCTGCCAGATTGGAACTGAGCCTCAAAGCTTTCAGTGCTTGTTAAAAGCTCACTAATAATTAATACATTATCATCAAAGCCAATATTCAACTACAGTGTACTTTCATCTTAAAGAAATCAGTTCAGACATTGGAAGTTAAAAAGTAATTTACAACATGAATTTGCTTTTCATGCAATTTGCAGGCATATTCTCCAGTCTTCACTCTTCCTAGACTTTGGGGACTTTTAGGAATACTTTTCTCCTATTGCCTGTTGCATTGCAATTTCCCTACCTTCTGAATCTTGGCTTTGATTGCAATTACATTCAAATTTTTTGTCTTGCCTTTACTTTCAGACAACAAACCCAGCCCATTCTTTAACTCTACCTAAAAGAACCTAGTTTACATGCATAGGCAAAAAACTACTCAAAAAAACATTTTTGCAGCTGCAAACTTTACAGATTCACTGTCTAAACTTATTCATAGCTTAACGGTTCAAAACAAGCCCAGAAAGAACTGAGATCAAAGTGTTTAACAAGCATTTTAGAAGACTCTCTTGCCTTTAGCTGAGACCCCCTGAATAAAACAACAGTTTTTTTCCTTTAGTGGGGGAATTCTTGAACAGGACTAGACGACCGCGTAGGAGAAAGTTCCTTCATTCAGTCAGGCTGCTTTGAAAACACAAAGGCACCCAGAGGAAAGAAAGCTCGTAACTCCCCTCAGCAACCCTTCAACCTACAAATTACTCTTTCATCTAGTGGCTGAAAGGGTTAAAGTTCAAGTTCATGACCTGGCATGTATTTGTTCATGCCTTTGGGATGCCTATGAAAATCTTCACCTCAAGCTTGTTACCCGTAGCAGGTGGCTGATAATAACATCTTAATCTGACAAGTGCTTGACGTGAGGTATAATACAATGAATGAACATAGACAATCATCCTGTATAATTGCGTGTTTGCTCCATTACTTCGTAAAGCTTTTGTACATATGGTTTATGTTATAGTGTGTTTGAGATGTTTTCTATATATGAGTCCCTTGAAGATAAAAAGAACCATATGTTAAGTTTGGGGAAAGGGGGGGAGGGAAGTACCCAGGTTGATTGCTCTCTTAGGGCACGAGGTGGGGCTGCAACATACATCTCCACTATTTGTGTTTGTTTCCCTGGAAACCTCTGATAGTTCGACTGAGTGGACGACAGATGTTCCTGAGTGTGTGTGTGTTCATAGAGGAGTGGTCATACAAAACTTGTGAGAAAGTCTTTTGGCTCATGGGGTAATACATCATTGTCTTACACACCCACGCTGTTTCTGTTTCCTGACTACGCAATACCCTTCCAGGAAACACTCGTTGCTTCCTTCATCCATGCAAGCTTTTATTCAGTACGATTTTGCTCAATGACAAGTCACAAATCTATTGTCACAAGTCCATGTCAAGGCCAGAAGTTCAGCTTCATCTCATGAGTGCAGTAATCATTGTAATCATCGTAATTGACGCCGCAATGGACTTGACTCTGAAATTAATGTTTTTTTGGATTGCAACAATGGCATCTGCAGATTTGAATGAGTCTCTTGCTCCTTTTTGTCTTTCTAATTTTCTTTCTTTTCTTATTTACTCATTCCATTGCCAGGAATGTTGAAATGGTTCCTCAGGGACAGTGAGATGGTTATTATGCTGTGCTAAAGGTCACATGTTGACGTTCCCTTCATTTCTGAGTTCGCCAAGTAAAGTTTTGACCTAAAGCCTGGCTCACACTGTACTATATAATACTATATAACAATCTTAAACGACTATAGCATGTCAGACTGCACGAACATGTCACATTGTAAGATCTCAGTTGTCATAATATCAGACTGAATGACAATCAAGACATGCCAAACACGGACATGCAAGAGAACTTTTTTCGTTTTTTCTGGTGTTTGACATGATCCGTCCATGACACTTTCACTCTTCTGCGTTCTGAAAAGATACTTCACAGCAAGCATAAACCATCTGTAGCTGTAAATTTGCATATACCGTGCCTCAATAAGTAAACCCATAAAAAAACTGTTTTGACTTTTCCAAGTTGTCGCACTGATTGAATCATCAGATTCGGTGTGCTTATTGGTTCATGGTTTGACGCTCATCGCAGCTGAAGTCACACTGCAGAAAAGTGTTTTGTACACTTATAATATTGCCGGAAATTCATCAGAGGGAAAATCTAATCGCAACTGCCATTAAGCAGTTGTCAGTAAACCAAAGACCACCTAGGATTACAGAAATATTTTAGGCATTCCCAAATTTGACTCAGACGACCAAATCATGGCTAAAATTGCACAATACGAGCAGTTTTACTAATATCAGATCAAGTAAAGTGTTAGATGAGACATTGTAATGGGAAATTGTTCGAACAGTGCAGACTCTGGTTGCATTTCTGATCCCACTTCATGATTCCTGTTCCTTAATGGTTTTGATTCTCTTGGTAATTTAGATGATAGAATGGTAATTTAGATGACCAAAATGGAAATTGTTGTAATAGCAATGATTTCCTTTTGACTCCTGACATCAAACTACAACAAAACATTAGAAACTAATTCTATAAATATACATTATTAGGAGGTAAAACAGGTTACCATTTCACATTGTGACCATAACTAATTAACCACTAATTGTAGCTATGCATTGGTTAATGACTCTGTTCCTGTCTACCTTCCTCCAAACGCAAGATTTCCTACTATGAACAGGTTTGACAGCACCATTTGATATCTGCCATAAGGATCTAATCTGCGCCTCTGAAATGCCTGTGTCCCGAGGGGCTTGAACTTGTGTGGTCATGACATGGAGAGTCACAGCATTGCCATGTGATACATAGCAGCCGACAAACATCCTCTTTATCAGTTTATTTATCAGCGTTTTCACAAAACGGGGCCTATTACACATGGGTGAATGGCTCTTGGATGGTTCTTTTGGGAAAGGATGTTTTTAGTGGATCACTTATATGGTGATTATTGATGTTTGTTTGGTTAGTGGAGTCAGTGGTGGAACTCTAGTGGGCTGTGAAGAACTCAAAGTGGTCTGTGAGTTGGTTTGCAAATAACTCATTCAAATTAACTCACAACAATGAATTAAATGAGTTTGCTGACATAAATTTTGATTATAAAGCGATTGTGTTGTTTCACTTTAGTAACTCACAGTTACTTAAGCTCAAGATAAGATAAGATTTGATAAGATTTATGAAAAGCACAACATCCCCAGAATGAGGTTTAATTGGTAATATGAGGTTATATAAATTATAGTTAAAATGCTAACATATTTCGTTGTTGAAGATCTGAATGAAGCATCTAATTTCATTGCACATTTGAATGGTTTCCCTGTCTATTATGGTAAATTACTGTCTGATGAGTTTTTTGTGTGGCTTTCATGATGATCAAAAGAGCAGCGTGTCTTTCTTTGTCATCTGCCATTACAAGCAAGTTACCAGGTTGTTGGTATGAAATTAGTCTTGGCACTACTTATTCAGAAAATGCTTTGATCTACGTTGAGAATAAAAGGATACAAAGAATAGCTAATTAAACTCCGATCTGGAGCAGGATGAGTATGTACAGTGTCTTTTATTCGAGGCTATTCAAGGAGAAGAATAACTGGCTTGGATAACTTCTGGCAATGTGTTATGTATTTACAGTTTGCATAAATGGTTTGAGTGGACAGAGGAAGCGACTTTACGTTGGGAACTTAAAAGAAAACATTGCACATCAGACTCTTATTATCAAAAGACCAAGGAAAATCCTGTTTTCCATTATGTTTAAAGTCTTTAACGCACCCTGTGATGCTTGACTCAAATTAAATTAAAACAATCAGATATTAGCTCAAACAGTTCAAGGTAAAGTCATTTCCCCTGAGGAGCTGTCCCTTGATAAAACACAATCATAGAGAGGTCACGACTGAGTGAAAACTACAGTATTTGTCAAGCTGCATCCGCTGTTTTCGGAATATATGGCAAATTGAGCAGGAAATTTCACCTTTTACTCTCTGACAAGGTCGGATTTCTTACAAAATATGATGGTAATATCACTTTTTATTGCAGTCGTAGTTAATATAGTCAGGCATTCACTTTTTGTTTACTATTTGTCCATTTCCATGGAAACTATTAGCTGTCATCGGTTGAGTATCCAAAATATGTCAACATACAAAGCTACAGTGGAGTTTATCTAATATGCACATGTTTTCAGGTCTGCTGCTCCATATGTTACGCTTTTTACACTTGGGGAATTTGTTGACAGCTATCAGGTGATGCTGCAGTGCTACAGATGGATCTTGGCACACACTAGCGAATCAGCCATGAACTTTTACTGTCTGGCTGAATGACACATGAGAATTTGATACTGATAAGCGAGAATACCAATACAGCCTCCATGCAGGAGTCTGAAGAAAGTAAACTTGATTTCAGACACATTCGCATATAAAAATCGAGTCTAAAATGTTTTTTTTAGGAAAGGTGTACCTACTTGTATTAAATTGTGTAGCTTAATGGGATTTTTCTTTTTTCTCTTATCATATGGCAGCAACTCAATGCATTTAGGCATGTATGTTGTCTAGAAGATGTGCTAAAGATCAAACCGAGTATCAGAATCGAGAAGAAAAGCTTTTTGGTCTGAGAGGTCAAAGGACTGATCTGAATGTGAATCTGATACTAAATCGCTTAAAATGAATGTTCTTTTTACAGCATTTGCAGGATGGGTGAAAAGTTACCAGGCTTTAAAAATAGATATTAAACATATTTCAAATATTGCCGATGACTTTACATCGAGGGAGGAAATCAAATTATTTACTGAATGTTTTCATCATTACTCCAGAAAATACAATTTCTATAGCCATCAATTATATTATTATATATTATTAAAATATAGCCTCGGCTGGGTCAATTGGCATTTCTGTGTGGAGTTTGCATGTTCTCCCTGTGTTTCCGTGGGTTTCCTCCGGGTGCTCCAGTTTCCCCCACAGTCCAAAGACATGCGCTATAGGTGAATTGGGTAAGCTAAATTGTCCGTAATGAATGAGAGTGTATGGGTGTTTCCCAGTGATGGGTTGCAGCTGGAAGGGCATCCGCTGCGTAAAACATATGCTGGATAAGTTGGTGGTTCATTCCGTTGTGGTGACCCCGATTAATAAAGGGACTAAGCTGAAAATGAATGAATATTATTAAAAGATTTTAAAGCACACTGATGTTAAATTTGTAATTCTAATATTTACAAAGTTTAATGTATGTAATGTTAATTACACTAATACCATTAATTAAATGTTAATTCATGTGTAATTATGCTTTATAAAAATAACAATAATTTCTCAGATATTAAAAATCATGGAAAATTGTATACTAAAATAATGGTTGATGACCCACACAAATATGTCTAGACCATGATGTTTGCATTTACCCATCTATTTTCACTATTTCTGAATAGGCATGGGATGAGTCAAGGTTTACCGCGGTTTGGAAAAGTCAAGGTTTTAAAACTGCTAAAATTTTCTGTTTTATTATTCATAGGGTATATGTAATGTCTTTTTTTTATGTGTTGTAAAGAAATCAGTGTTTATCAAAGGTTATCATACAGTCAGAAACTTATACCGGCCCATGCCTATTCCCGAACTAGTTTTCCTAAATAATTAATTTCTGTCCCTTAACACCAGAGCTGACAGGGTGCTTTTACACCTAGACTTTTGTTTCAGAACCTGGCGCATTTTCCTAGTTAGCGCGGTTCGTTTGGCATATGTGAATCCAGCAATCACGCTCGGATCCGCGGCAAATCAATCGGTTCGAGATCGCCTGAATGAGGTGGTCTCAGCTCGATTGAAACGAACTCTGGAGAGGATCGATTGTAGTGAGAAAGCAAAACGATCCAACGAACCAGGCTATATGACAGTGTATTATGGATATAAATTATGAGTAGGGCGGGATGTCATTCCTACCGGTAAATGTGCGTTTCATGTCAAATGCAAAAGTGAAAGCATGCTGAACTATTAACGAGAGCTGTTTATCTATAAGGAAAATTGACCGAACTGCAGTCTTGGTTTATCTGTTATTTCTCTTTATAATGTAAAGCCTATAATGCATAATTCTAGCCAATGGCTATGTGTGAGAAATCTTACCTCTGATTTATATTTGGTGACCATGTCTGTGGGTGTCACCATTCAAAATTAAAGCACAGCTTTTTGCTTATAATGTCTTATTGCTCATCGCCATAAATTAAAATAAGGACACATTACAGCTGAGCGGGACTCTGCAAAATAAACCCTGAAACTCTGACCAATGTGACGAGAGTTTACTCGCACGTGACTTGTTCTAGCTATTTTGGTCCGTTTAGAAACTTTGCTGTGTGAAAGCGAACCGCACCAAGAACAAAGGGCAACACTGTAACAATTTTAATCCCTGTTTCGGAACAAAAGAATCGATCTACAGGTGTGAAAGGACCTTTTTTTATGTGTTCATGATCTTCTGAAATGCTTGAGATCACCAGTTTAATGAGTTCGTCTCACTTTCAAGTTTACATTAAGGTTCAATAAGTATGTCATTTAAGTGTGTGTGTGTGTGTGTGTGTGTGTGTGTGTGTGTGTGTGTGTGTGTG
>CAIGQV010007757.1:5416029-5459219 GCA_903798115.1 Danio jaintianensis | reverse complement strand
GTGTGTGTGTGTGTGTGTGTGTGTGTGTGTGTGTGTGTGTGTGTGTGCGTGTGTGTTTGTGTGGAAGAGCTGCTGAACATATACTGTCTGTATTGTTCATGAGTCAGGGTGGGTTAAATATTAGCCTCTGGTCACAATGACTGTCCTTCCCTGAGAGATCAGACAAAAACAACCGTGCTGTGATGGAATAAAAGACACGATGGTCTGATTTGATATCACAACAACGGGTATGTGTGTGTCAGTCCATAACTGTAGACTATAAATTACAGGTTTTATCAGTGCAAACAAAAGGTTTCACATCGAACGTAACACTTAGCAGCAATAAAGACTCAATTGTCTTAAAGGGATAGTTCACCCAAAAAATGTCAATTTCAACCCAAATTACTTGTCATTAAATTAATGTAATCCCTTTCATCTTCAGAACATAAATTATTATTTGCAGTTTGTAGCATAGCTGTGCATCAGTGTCTGCAAAGTTGTCAATCAAAATGCAAATGTGCATGACACATATATTGTCCCTCAAAAGAAAGATTCTGCCCTAAATCGTCTTAATGAGTCATTGTGTTTTCAAATATTTTGCCTACTACCGATCTACGTCATCATGATCAAAGTGACACATTTACGTGCTCATGGTCTGTTCGCAAAATACGAACACTTCGAAATGGGCATTTCATTTCTGATGCAGAAATACAGAGTTGGTTTATGGACTGGAGGGCTTTACAGACCGTAAGCAAAGTGCATATTATGATATGTTTTTTGAACTCGGATGCATTTAAACTTGTTGTAGGTTTGTAGGTGACTCCAACACAATATTAGTGCACTTTAAAATACCATGAGATCTGCTCTTTAGGATATTTTTTATGAAATCCAAGAGCTCTCGGTTGTCCCTCAGAGTAATTGATGACAACATTTTCACTTTTGAACTAACGTTTGGAACTAACCATTTAAGTCATGAGAGATCAGGGTTCAAGGGCAGGGGTTATCGAATTCTGGGTTGAACCAAGTATAAAAGCCAAGTGCAAGGCTCGGATGTCTGTTATAGGAAAGTAAAGTGGTTTTGCGATGAGATCTTGTGTTTGCATTACAACATTTTTGCATCAAGAAAGGAAGTTAGGCTACATACAATGTGATACCTGTGGGAAACATGCGAAAGACCGAGAGGATTTTACTGCACACATTACAGCCAAAGAGACAGTAAACAGTAAAAGGCACCTGTTGGCGTAAGTCCACAGGGAAGTACACACACACACACACATGCACACCTGTTCTGTTGATATTGCTTAAGTCAAATAGTAGGCAGAGGGAATTGTGGGAAAGAGTGTGATAAGAGGGCATAGTCTCTTCATAAATGAGACTTTTTTTTTTCAGGCCAAACCATTTATTTATAGTCTGTCTAACTCTGCTGCAAGAGTTGATGGTTCACTTTGATTTTAATCAGTGATTTATAACCAAATGTTGCCATTTGATTGTTACATATTAAATGACACAGCGCTAGAGTGTGGCGAAGATGTTTTTGGGTTTTTTCCTGAAGCCTACAATGTACTTTTTTATAGAAATCTAGGAAGCTTAATGGTGTGATGTTATTTCGAACTAAATCAGGTCAAAGTTTGTTTGGAGTTCATTTTGAAGAGCCGAAATTGCTTGTCAAAGGGAAAATTTTGCTCTAGCTGTTAAAAATGTTGAACTTCTATTTGTCTGTAGAAATTCTGGCTAAACTGTTTCTTGATACACTGTTTTTCTGATTTATTTATTATTATTTTTTTTTCACCATTTGAGTAGACAACTGTGTATAGACACAAAAATCTGTCATTTACAAAAGTTTCTGGCAATTATGTTTGTTCCAATCAATTTTTTTAAACATATTATTATAAAATCTACATTTAATTTTTTTTAAAAGTACTTCGGATTGAATACATAATTCAGTAATCACTCTTATAAAGACTTTACATGCTTCATTACTTGATGAATCAGAATTTTTGAAGGAATCTCTTTGAATAAATTATTTACTTTTATACCTATTGGAATAACAAAGTAGTTGCTAAAGCCTTCATTAAATAGGTGTAATAGGTAGGTGTGCACTGCACTTTTCCACTTTGATGTTTCCACTTTCTCCAGTTCACTTCTGTTGAGTTCATCAAGGTCAGATGTCCTGAACACGCTAAAGAGCTGCTTTATAATAGAAACCGAAGTTGTAATTCTGATTAAAAGTGACACTGGCATTGTTTTTTCATGTTTAAAACTGTAAAGCTATTTTATAAAGTGCTATATAATTAAACGTGACTTGACTTGAGTGACAAATTGCAGAGCTCGAGCAAACATCTCCATCACTATAATCAGAGGATTTTGTGGTTTTCTCACCGCTGTCACTTTTCTGTTTATTTTGTTGAGATAAAAATCATGCAGCAGATAAACATACAGTATTCATCTCAGCACAGCAGTATTTGTTGTGTCTGAATGGTCGCTAACAGGAGTTATATTGTTACAAAGGTATTCAAGAACTTCCCCATAAGTACAGTCGTGGCCAAAAGTTTTGAGAATGACACAAATATTAGTTTTCACAAAGTTTGCTGCTAAACTGCTTTTAGATCTTTGTTTCAGTTGTTTCTGTGATGTACTGAAATATAATTACAAGCACTTCATACGTTTCAAAGGCTTTTATCGACAATTACATAACATTTATGCAAAGAGTCAGTTTTTGCAGTGTTGGTCCTTTTTTTTCAGGACCTCTGCAATTTGACTGGGCATGCTCTCAATCAACTTCTGGACCAAATCCTGGCTGATAGCAACCCATTCTTTCATAATCACTTCTTGGAGTTTGTCAGAATTAGTGGGTTTTTGTTTGTCCACCTGCCTCTTGAGGATTGACCACAAGTTCTCAATGGGATTAAGATCTGGGGAGTTTCCAGGCCATGGACCGAAAATTTCAACGTTTGGGTCCCCGAGCCACTTAGATATCACTTTTGCCTTGTGGCACAGTGCTCCATCGTGCTGGAAAATGCATTGTTCTTTACAAAACTGTTGTTGGAAGAAGTTGCTGTTGGAGGGTGTTTTGGTACCATTCTTTATTCCTGGCTGTGTTTTTGGGCAAAATTGTGAGTGAGCCCACTCCCTTGGATGAGAAGCAACCCCACACATGAATGGTCTCAGGATGCTTTACTGTTGGAATGACACAGGACTGATGGTAGCGCTCACCTTTTCTTCTCCGGACAAGCCTTTTTCCAGATGCCCCAAACAATCGGAAAGGTGCTTCATCAGAGGATATGACTTTGCCCCAGTCCTCAGCAGTCCATTCGCCACACCTTTTGCAGAAGATCAATCTGTCCCTGATGTTTTTTTTTGGAGAGAAGTGGCTTCTTTGCTGCCCTTCTTGACACCAGGCCATCTTCCAAAAGTCTTCGCCTCACTGTGTGTGCAGATGCGCTCACACCTGCCTGCTGCCATTCCTGAGCAAGCTCTGCACTGGTGGCACTCCGATCCCGCAGCTGAATCCTCTTTAGGAGACAATCCTGGCGCTTGCTGGACTTTCTTAGACGCCCTGAAGCCTTCTTAACAAGAATTGAACCTCTTTCCTTGAAGTTCTTGATGATCCTATAAATTGTTGATTTAGGTCCCATCTTAGTAGCCACAATATCCTTGCCTGTGAAGCCATTTTTATGCAACGCAATGATGGCTGCACGCGTTTCTTTGCAGGTCACCATGGTTAACAATGGAAGAACAATGATTTCAAGCACAATCCTCCTTTTAACATGTCAAGTCTGCCATTCTAACCCAATCAGCCTGACATAAGGATCTCCAGCCTTGTGCTCGTCAACATTCTCACCTGAGGTAACAAGACGATTACTGAAATGATCTCAGCAGGTCCTTTAATGACAGCAATGAAATGCAGTGGAAAGTTTTTTTCAGGATTAAGTTAATTTTCATGGCAAAGAAGGACTATGCAATTCATCTGATCACTCTTCAGAACATTCTGGAGTATATGCAAATTGCTATTATAAAAACTTAAGCAGCAACTTTTCCAATTTCCAATATTTATGTAATTCTCAAAACTTTTGCCCACGACTGTATATTGATGCCTTAAATCTAAAGAATTCACCATCAAGTCTTTTGATGTGAATTTGTGTCTGTATTTTTGGTATATTATACTTTATATTATACTGGTGGCAGTCTGTGTACACAAGAGTTATATAGGAGGAATGATCTTCACTTCCCAGATGTTGTCTGAGATACGATTTATGTGGAGGTGAGTAATGTTTATCTGTCAGGTGTTTATGTTGACAGGAAAATGAGGGAGAGATTTATGATTATGGTGTCGTCTGAGTTTCGTCTGAGACTTCTATTGAGTTTCGTTTTGATACCTTATGCTATATGCGGGCACTAAGAGGGCAGTTCCCTGTCTTCGAATGGGACAGAATGAAACTGTTAAAGTATCCACTGCAATATACATTATAGAATGTTTTGCAATACTACTTTTGCGTTTAATGAATGATAATCACAACAGTCATAATGTTTTAGAGTACTTATTTATGCTAATTAGACAATATGGTCTAGTCAGGAATGCCACATACTTAGTAGAAGAGAGCAATTCCAGCGTTAAGGATGTGATATTTGCAGTAAAAACTTGAAATATAAATTCACAGAGAATGTACACTCAACGGCCACTTTATTAGGTACACCTTACTAGTACCGGGTTGGACCAACTTTTGTCTTCAGATCTGCCTTAATCCTTCGTGGCATAGATTCAACAAGGTACTGGAAATATTCCTCAGAGATTTTGATCGATATTGACATGATAGCATCATGCAGTTGCTGCAGATTTTTGAGTACAGTGAACTCATTGTCATGTTCAAGAAACCAGTCTGAGATGATTCGTGCTTTATAACATGGTGCGTTATCCTACTGGAAGTAGCCATCAGAAAATGGGTACACTGTGGTAATAAAGGGATGGACATGGTCAGCAAAAATACTCAGGTAGGCTGTGGCATTGACACGATGCTCAATTGGTACTAATGGGCCCAAAGTGTACCAAGAAAATATCCCCCACACCATTACACCACCACCAACAGCCTGAACTGAACACAGAACTGCCGCTTACTGGATATTTTCTCTTTTTCGGACCATTCTCTGTAAACCCTAGAGATGGTTGTGCGTGAAAATCCTAGTAGATCAGCAGTTTCTGAAATACCCAACAACCATGCCACGTTCTAAGTCACTTAAATCACCTTTCTTCCCCATTCTGATGCTCGGTTTGAACTGCAGCAGATTGTCTTGAACATGTCTACATGCCTTAATGCATTGAGTTGCTCCCATGTGATTGGCTGATTTAGAAATTTGCATTAATGAGCAGTTGGACAGGTGTACCTAATAAAGTAGCCGGTGAGTGTATATGTTAACAGTATATTGAAACATCTGTTTATATTTTCTAAAACAACTACTAACCACAGAGTTAAGAGATTAGGAAAAATGTCAATTGTAAACGTGTTTTATATTTTAAATGAGGGGAAAAAGCTGTGTTATGGATATGACCAAAAGATTACTACATGCTTTTTAGAAATTCTGTGAATAATGCCAAAAATAATACCAATCATAAGAGTTGGCTTTTAGAACAAAAGTTATTTATTTTATTTTATATTTTTGCATGTGACCAATGTGATACTGGCACTTGTGTGACTTGAGTGTTTTTACAGTACTGTAAAATTCAAGCCTACACAAACAAATTAAAAAAGGGTTTTGCTATATTGGTGAAGATGAATTTTTTCATGGCAAAGCTGACATTTGCATGGAATTGCTCATCTGAAATATTTGATATGAAACTTCTCCAACCCTCGGAATAGCACATTGCAGGAAGCCATTTATTTGATTTGTTTAACTTGAGCTGGGTGCTTTTAGAGGCCAATTATGAAATTGGTTTGTATAGTTCAGTCAGGCTTTCAATTATGTTTAAAGTACTAGTTGAAAAGTACTACTGCATCATTACATCATTTCATAATTTGTTTGTTCACACAGTAGTTACAAAAGAAGTGTATGCACCATACAAAGAGTTAAAACATGTTTACCCCCAAAACTAGAGCCAGATGACGTTAACAACATGATGCTAATGTGATTTAAAATGGCTTACAAAAGTCACAAAAAACTTACTGCCGTAAATAACTCCTGTAATAACCATGTAAAGACAATGACATAAAACACACTTTTGTATTGAAAGAATAAATATAAGCTGTGTGTTTCGGCTATCCTTGTCCCAGATTACTCCATTTTAAGTGAATTAAGACAGATGTGATCTTTGCTTGCTTTAACAAACGACGTCAAATTCTTATCTAGTAGCCTAGTCCACCGCGTGTCTCGGATGATGAGCTGAACTTGTATTGAACCCAAAACATTGATTAAATCTGGAATGCAGCAGGACACAGTACAACACTTTTACTGTTCATTGCTCATTTTTTTGTTATTTGACGATAAATGGGGCAAATTTTTGGCATTGAATCACAGCTGTGTTCCACTTGCTAATGAAATAATCTAATGCTGTCAAAAGTGCCCGTGTTCATATCTATGTGTAGATTGCTTGTGTCTGAACTGAGGATTTAATTCAATTATAGTGTGTGGATTTGTGTCACACATTCTCTCTCTCTCTCTCACCCACACACAGGTTTGATTTTGTGAATTGTGGGGACTTTCCATAGGTTTTCATTGTTATTATACTGTACAAACGGTATTTTCTATTGGCCTACGCCAGCCCTACACCTAACACTACCCCTTACATGAACCTGTGTGCAGTTTCTGAAAAAAAAAAAACCTCATTCTGTATGATTTATAAGCCTTTTAAAATGGGGACATTAACAATGTCCTTATAATTCACCATCTCCTTGTAATACCCGTGTTATACCCATGTCATCATACACATTTGTGTCTATATGTCCCAAAAACAGACACACGCAGAAAGAGAGAGAGAGTATTGTAAACACTGACCTTTAATTCTTCTAGCTGGGACACAAATAGGCGGGACATATAGAAATCCTACAACCTGATTGGTCGGTAAGATTTGTGCTCAGAGAAGGGGCCGGATTAGTTGATCACATGACCGCTTCAGTTTTTCACTCCTGAAGCAGATCCTAGCAAACACACACACACACACACGCTCTACAACCGAAAATCCCCCCTTTACGAGGAAAGAGGAGTGTCGCAGTGTGAGAGTTGCCTTTCGCGCTTTACTGAGTGGAATTGGGGACTGTTTGTGGAGTTTTGGGAGTGTTTTGTCGAGTTTAATCCTCGGAGGTAATCTGGGATCCCTGAGGCGGGAATGAGAGAGATGCGCTCGAGCGCTCACTGGACTTTCACTCTGTAAGGAGCAAACAGGTGAGTTTATCGGCTTAAAATTACGGGGAAACCTCTTTGTTTTCTTTACCGTGCTTTAATTAAAACTCTCGGTGTCGTTTAAAGTCGAGTTTAATGGTCGAGGAGACCACAAATATCACTGACTAATCACAACAGCGTTAACGGACTCAAAGAAGGACTTTTGTTCGTCAACCGTCGCTATTTTTGAATTCTTCAACGCTAAGTTTTTCTCAAGTCTTGTGAAAGTTTATCACTTATTGCTCTTTTTTACTTAACTTGTCGATATTTTCTACGCGAGAACGCACACAGCCCCTCGCTCGTTCACAGTCCGCTATTCTGAGCTCGAGACCCTTTTGCCGCGACTGAAATCTGAGTCTGAAAATCTCTCGCGCCCTATTTATAGAGGCGCTAAAGATAAAGAGAAATAGTACGGCATACTTGATGATGAGGGGATGTGGAGTATGCAGTGAGGGGGCGCACACCGTAAAGTCGCTTCAAAGGTACTTTAAACTCAGTTAAAAATTTATTAATGTCATGAGATTTGCTAAATATAATTGCTATTGCTATCATTTTAATTCGTTAACAATTAACGTTAGTTTAAGTTAAAAGCAGTAGCATGTTTAACATGCAGTAGCCTACTCAGGATTGTAGACTTGGCAAGTACATGCTATTTTTTAACTTCCAAAATTTCACATTTGAAGGGATAGTTCACCCAAAAAATAAATGTCTGTCATCATTTACGCACCCTTTGCTTGTCCTTTATGAATTGCTTTCTTTTGTTGAACACACAATATAGTTTAAAGAAAGCTGTAACCATTGACTTGCATAGTATCTGTTTTTCCTTCTATGGAAGTCAGTGGTTACATGCTTTCAACTTTCTTCAAAATATCATCTTTTGTGATCATTAAAGTTTGCAAGCACTTGATGGTGAGTAAATAGTGAGTAAATGTTCATTTTTGGGGGAACTATCACTACAATTTAAACAAGACTTGCCATTTATTTTATTATGAAATTTACTAGTATCAGTTATTGCTCTAAATGTGTGTCTACTTTTATGTCAGTGTACTGGTTGTAATGGGAATCCTGTATCTAAACGGTGAGAAAAGCAGTTGCACAATGAGGCATTGACTATAGGACACACTAAATCTTGTGACTTGCACTGCTGGTGTCTCTCTAGTGTATTTTATTGTCTTGTTTGGCTATTGTATTACTAGAGTCCTTTCTGTAATTGCAGCACTGCTCTATGCAAAGAAATCCTGCACAGCAGTTCATTATTGCCTTGTATGTGGAGAGCGAACAGCTGTTATAGAGGATCCTCCCCATTTCTTTCTCCACATTTCCCACACACTTTTTTATCCCCTGACAGTTTAAAACAATCAACAACACGTCCCAGATCAACGCAGCGTTTTATGTAAAGCAGTCGATAAGCTGAGATTGACAGTCAGGGTTATATAATTTCAATAATTTCATATACGGGACATCTGCCGACTGTAGATTCATATTTAGCAGATTTGATCTCTAATGAGCAGTTTGTTTTTATACAGATGGTGGAACATTTTAGATGGTTAGTTCATGCAAAAATTACACCGTCAAGCCTCAAAAGTAGCATAAAGTTGTCTTTATGATTGCGGTACTGTTAAGAATGCTTTGGGTCAGTACAGTAATTTTAATGTTTTTTTAAAGGTGTCTTGTTCTCTCCAAGGCTTTTTTATTTATTTATATCAGCAACACGGTAAAAACTATACGTTTGCCAAAAATTGCAGTTAAAGGACAACTTCATTTTTTCAATATGTCCTTTTCAATGTTTTACCTTTTTTTTAATCCATTCAGTTGATCTTCGGGTCTGGTGGGAGCACTTTTATCTTAGCTTAGCATAAATCGTTGAATCGGATTAGACCATTAGCATCTCGCTCAAAAATGATCAAAGATAATTGTCCTATTTAAAGCTTGACTGTAGCTTCTGTAGTTACAACGTGCATTAAGACAGATAGAGTCAAGCTACAGAAGAGTCAGGCTTTAAATAGGACAATTATCAAAATCTTTGCTCATTTCTTGTGCGAGATGCTAATGGACTAACTCAATTCAATAATTTATGCTAAGCTAAGCTAATAGTGCTCCTGCCAGTCCCAGAGATCGCCTGAATAGATTCAAAAAGATAAGACGCAACTGGGGACTTGCAAAATGAGCTTATTTTAAAAAAAATTAAGTGTTTCTTTAAAGATAACCAATTTGTTTTATTTGTGCTGAATGCCCTTTATTCTTGTCATTTAAAGCAGATTTTGTTTTTCATCATAGATTTCGGCGTCAGGTAATCCTTTAGAAATCATTCTTATATAATAATAATTTGGCGTTCAGGATACATTTCTTCTCATTTTTAATCTCATTTTCTATGTTTTTATCAGTGTTTTTGTGACCATTTTGGAATATTTTATATAAAAAAGGTGTATAGAAACACCAAATTTAGCATAAATTTGCCCCAAAAAAGACCTTCAGTAATTAATTGACGTGAATATTTTTATATGCAATAAGATGTGCGGATAAAGTATGATTGGAAATTTTGTACTTCATAAATTCCTCAATGGGCTTAAAAATTGTGACTTTGCCTCAACAGATCATTTGTTTGGATAAGTTGACTAACCAGCAGACCAATGTAATGAACACCATCTCTAGTGTTGTTTTAGTCATTCTGAAATGTCAGAGTCTTTCATCTAAATGATTTGGATAAATAACCCTGCAAAAAATGTCTCATGATTACATTTCCAAACTCTGAATGCAAGATAATGTTACAGAGTTTATTGCATGTGTTGTCTGCCACTTCCAACCGGAAGTCATTTATTATGTAGGACAAAAATGAGCCACGGGTTTCCCCAGTTGTAAATGCTTTCTTTTTTATTAATGCTTTGCACCTTTTCCTTTATTATTTTCTTTTCTTGAACACACAGAAATAAATTTGCTTTATGTGCAAATAAATTAAGTGATATTACAATTTTTAATAAAAAAAAAAAAGTTAAATGAAATGGAAACAATGTTTAATGTTGTGTTGCTTAATTTTGAAAATGCAGTTTTTTAGCATTCGTTGATGAATAGAAAGTACAAAAGAAACAATTATATATTATGTTATTGTATATAAAAAATGTATATACTATATATTAAAATGTCTTTTTACCAATTTAATTCATTCTTGATGAATAAAAGTTTTTATTTATTTCTTTCAAAAAAGAAAAAATCCGACAGCACTTTAGTTTAAGTACCTATTAACTACTGACTTATTACTTGCCTATTATTAAAATTCTGTATTGTGCACTTTGGGCATGGAATAATTAGCAAAAAGACTGAAAGCTAAATAAAATTATAGGCATTATAAAGAGAGTGGTAATGGAAGCATGTGATTGTTTTTGTTGAGAGGACTGATGAAATGTTGTTTTGTGGTGTTTATGTATTTTAAAAGTGTTTTACTGTATAGCTGTTACCTTGGCCAGGTCTCTCTTGTAAAAGAGATTTTAAATCTCAATGAGACTTCCTGGTTAAATAATGGTAATAAATAAAAATAAAAAGATATAAACTGCAATTCATACTTCCAAAGTATGATCTTATTCTACATCCCTAATCCCATCCAATACCAAAATCCAACTACTACCTCATTAACTATTAATTAGTAGCTACTTTATTGAACTAATAGTCCTAGTTAATGGTTTGTTAATAGCAAGAATTGTACGTTAAATTAAAGTGACCAAAAATATCAGACCTCAAACTTACATAAAACGTAAAGATGTAAGTTAAACAGACTACTATTATAAAGATGCTTTTCCTATTTCACTTTTGTTTTCAGAACACCATTACAAACATTTAAATTGAGCATTTTTGTAATGAAAGGCAGTCAAAACGCCATTGCAAAAATCAGAGCGAGTTAATTCATATTTGTATTTCTGCATCTTAAAGGGGCAAATACTGTGCTTATTGTCTTCTAATATCCACCCACCTGTTGTTTTCGTTGTTTAGGGTAGTTCATAATTCTGCCTTTCAGGCTTGGCAGCCTTCGTTTTGTATTTCTGCTTCTGGATGGGTGTGTCAGTTGTCGTCATCTTTTAGCACACGACAGTTGTCACCACTCAGTCAGTAGTTTGGATTTTTGCATCATGAATTGAAACGTTAGCTGTTGCGTGTATGCATGCAGCTTAACATAAGCAGCGTCCACTTAAGCTCCCTCTTTTCCTAGAGTTTGTGATTATTGTTTACGTTTCTGTTTACATGACTATTTTACCCAGAAAGCAACTCTTAAGTTAGATAATAAGGCTCTGTTTTTCTATTCTTGCACGTGTGTGAAATGTGTGGTGTAGTATTGCCGCTTGTTGGCTTAGGCTATTTTATTTAGCCCACCCGGTGTATTTGTGTGTGTGTGTGCACTTTTCTGGCAGAGTTGTGTGTCTCTAATCTGAACCATCTTTCCAAGTGCCATTTGACCTGAATGAGCAGCTTAGCAACGTACGGCAGAGAAAAGAAACCCCCTGCGTCCTCCAGAATGAGTGTGAGAGGAGAGCGAGGGTGAAAGAGAGACGCACAGGTGAAAGCTTTTACCGAGGCCTGGGAAATGCCTGACACAGTCTGGCACAACGGCAGAAGGATTTGACAACAGCTCAATGTCTGATTTCAGTGGTGTTTGCGAGGCTTTACTCTTATTAGGGATTTGAAAAAACCTTTTGGCAAGTAGTATTAAACTTAACCACAAAACTGGTTTCATATTTGTTTGTACTATAGTCATGTATTACTCAATCAAGAGCATTGTGTTGTTACATTTGTAAGCAAACAATCATATATATATATATTTTTATCAAAGCCTTATCAAAAGTTGGGATCAGTCAGTGAGATATATTTTTTAAAAGTTTGATTTAGACACATTTTGAAATCTTATAAATGATTTTATTTGGGGGTGTGTAATACTGACAAAAAATATAAAAAACAAATTTGATAAGTAAACAATATTTTGCATTGTTGGTTTATCTTCTTGTACATTGGATGATTTAGGTTTGTCATGGATAAATGAATGACTCCTAATGCCTCCAGTAGGTGACAACAATCCCTGTTGTAATGAGTGAATTCACTAAATTATTCATTCAAGTGATTCATTCAAAACGGTTGATGCATTTAGAAATAAGCAAGTGACTGTCTTTTATTTTAGGACTGTTTTGAAAAAAATGTTTGATCCACTTCAAATGTTGACCACTGTAGATCAGTTGAGTTAATCATTGCTTGGTTCAAAAGAATTTTTAAGTAACAAAACACCAATCGACTAAACTAAGATTCACCAATGCTTTATTTGACCTAATTTTATTTGGCGAAACAAAAAAAGACTATTGTGTGTAAAATGTAACTTTGAGAATTGCTTTGTTAGCTAAACTGTCATGTAAAATCTATGTTTTTCTGGTATTCTTTAAGTATTCAGTAGTGAATATTTTTGTACTTTTATTTACATAATGTTTTTTGTGAAGTGGCTGACATACTCTAAATATAACACACACCTTCTTTACTGTCACCTTTCATCAATTTAATGCATCCTCGCTGATCAAAATGATTCTTTTTTTTAAAAACAAACTTTCAAATGGATTGAATATATTTGTTTTAATGCTCCACACAGTTGCACACACTAAAAGAGACAGAAATCTAAATGGCTGCAACAATAGTGTGTGTGTGTTCGTGTGAGAGAGCAGAAATCAGGCTTAAGTAAACCTGATAGTGTTATAGGATAGTGTTGCCCTCCTGTTGGTTGACCTGACGCCACCCTTCACTATTGGCTGGACAGATGCTCTTTTCTCTTTGTCGAGAGTGAACCATTGTGAACAATCATTCTCTCAGCAAACGAGTTCAGCTTATGTGTTGTTGCCTGTTTTTGACTGTATTGATCAGTGTCTGTGTGTGTTTGCGTGGGATTATGAGTCCGGCCTATCTCTGGGCATTACTGATCAAGACAGTTTTGCTAGTCAAATGAAGTGTTCTTTTCTTCTGTTTTTTTTAGTGAGCAGTATGTATGTCACTGTGTTTACTACAATTCCCTTTTCAGTGCTTATTGTTTATTGTATATTCATTTGTTTTACATATAGAATTTTTCTAGACTCCATGTTAATAGTTATAAATGAACTTTTAGTAATCACAAAAACATAATGATATTTTTAGAAACACTGTAAAATATATAGTTCATATATATATTCCAACAAATTTCATCCACACCATTCATATTTTTCATTCAATATTCTCTACTTCATTCAATATTCTCTGCAATATCTCTACTTACTACTAATTTCCGAGTGGAAATGCTCTGAAGTATATCTTACACCTACGTTTTCTTTTTACAATTTTTTTTTTTTCTGTGTGTATGGTTCTGTTTACAAGGGATGCTCAAAAGTAAGTGTTGAACTAATGTACGTTTATGATGTTTAAAGGAGTTCATTTTAAATGAAAAAAAATTGGCTACCAGTAGCATATTTTACATTCGTCTCTGGATATAATAATGTGACTCAAAATCAACAATGGAATTTTGACTTTTACAAAAAAATAAATAGAAAATAAATAGTAGTGCATATTTTCTAGTCTAATTGATTTGCATATTTAAGTTTTTACAGACTATGAGCATTCTCAAAGTAAATCTCTCTTTCCAAACAAGTGGCAAACAGTTAATTGTATGAAATCCATCCTCAAATCTCACAGTGACTTTTAACTTCTTTTAAAACAAGATTTGATCGTGTAGTTTTTACCAGATGTTATGTTGGTTATTCAAGAACGACTCATGGTTTTTTTTTTGCTTAAAGATGAAGGTCCACCTCTGTGCATTTTTTGCAAGATCCCTTTTCCATCAAACATACTTTATTTGACAGTCCTGAATTTAAGTCAAGCAAATAACGTTTTTAATGAAGTGTGATGCACTCACTCATGGAATTGTTTAAAATGGCTTTACCAGAAAATGGCCAATCAGATAGTGTTTAAGAAGAAACAGCGCTTAAGTGTTTGTGAAATGAACGGTTTGTATCGAAGTTGATACTTTTGACAACCCTGGTATTTATATAGCTTTTGTATTACTGTAATTGGTTTTGTCTTGAAGATAGCCTTCGATGTTGACATGGTATTAAAATAAACAGTTGCCTAATTAAACCCCGTCTTTCTCTCCAGGTGAAGACAGCAGGTAAATCCGCTAGCGATGAGTGGTGAGCCGAGACAGGAGGTGGTGACGACCCCTCCGCCACCCAGCGTGGGGAAAAGAGAGGGATACTTCGATCGTGTCAATGAAAATGACCCTGAATATCTGCGCGCACGCAACATGTCACCCGACCTGCGGCAAGACTTCAACATGATGGAGCAGAAGAAGAGGGTCACACAGATACTACAGAGTCCAGTAAGGAAACACACACGCTTGCATTGTGTTTACATTGTAAACTAAAGAAATGTTTTTCAGCCACAAAGATTATTGAAGTATGATTTAGACAAACTTTTTTTTGATGTTCCACCCAACAAGTGTTTTTTTTTTACCTAAAAATGAAAATGTGGTTGACCAGGGCCCAGTGAAATCGGTTTATGGATGTGAATTGTGAATCAGTATAGTAGTTCGGATCACATTACGGTTTTAGAGTAACGGATTGGATAATTTTTTTGGATCAGAAACAAGAAGAGGAGGGAAATGTAATTTGCTTTCCATATACTACAAGAACAGTACAGTGAGGAACATGTGGTTTTAACAAAAACAACTTATAGAACCTCTGATTTTAATAAAAATGATATCAACAAATAACCCGCTGAATAAATAACATTTTGAAATAAAATATTTAATACCCAGTTTTATGAAAGTGAAAAACAACCTTCGGTACTGTTGCTGATAATGTTAAATATAAATAAATAAACAAATAAATATGTAATGTCATTATAATCTTGTTCAACAACAATATTATTATTATTTTTTTAACAATGAATTTTTTTGTCTCGTTTTCAATTAACAATTCAACAACTCACTCATAAATTATGGCTGGTTGTCGCCACCTATTGGCTTAACAGTTTTTGTCTCCTTCAGCTTCATTGTTTTAGATTAGATTTTGTTTTCACATTGTCTTTTTTCTAAACTGCATTGTAATAATTAATTCATTTACATTTTTGTAATTAAATTAAATTAACTTTTAATAATCACAACATTTACATAAAGGCTTTAGGAACTCTATAAAATATAAATTTATGCATGAATGCTTTATAACACAAGTATATAAATTTTTTATTTATAAATTTTATATTTATTTAATATGTTTTTCGAACTGACAGGTTGTTGTGAAAAATACTTGAATATCTCTGTGTACATAATAGTAAACAGAGAAAAAAATACAGTGAAAAATTTCAATGTGAATCTGAACAAATTTGGATATAAATTTGTCTGTTCCTGTTCTCATATCATTAAATTGCAGACACTGAAAAAAGTTTCATGTGTGCTTGAGCATACGTGTAGTAAACTAATGCACACAAATTTCTAATTTCTCATTCATTATGTTGCTCTTTACTAGTAATTTTTGAGTAGAATTGCTTCAAAGTATGTCCTTCACCTACGTTTTCTTTTCAGTGCACGCTGAAACAGCATTTATCTACACAATATTGTAAAACAAACATGTTTTGGTCTGTTGGCGCTGTACAAGGATGTTTTTCTGCTGATTTAATCAGCAAGAATGTGCTTTTAATGTAAAAGCGTTTACTTATAGCCTTTATAGGTTGTCTCGAGCCATGTGGTTTTGAATAAATGCCACACTGCCGTGAAGTTTACATTGAGAACTTGGCATGAGCTTCTAACGTTAGTTTTGAAGCCAGCTGGTTTGCACCTTACACTGCCTCTTTCTGCTCACAATGAAAGATTTATGCTTTATTCTTGTCAGAGAAGCAGGTTTTTCATCAAGTTAATTGTGTGTTTGGTATGATGTTTTGAGTTACGTCTCAGTCGTACACACAAAGCCACAGCTGCAGCTTAAAACCCATGTGGAAGACCACACCCGATTTTATACAAACACACACACACACACTGGCGGCATCCACATCATCTCACATATAAACAACACAGTCCAGCCAGAGATACACAGTCCAGCACCTCTGACCTACAGTATAGAGAGATTATACACACTCACACACAAGATTACAGTTAACACACGCCGGAGAGATTACAGTGAACATACTGCACAGATTACACCCCTGCGGACATTTCAGCAAACACATACTGTGTTTAAAGAAACATTCTGGGTTCAATACAAGTTAAGCTGTACAGGGAACATCTGTCACATTCTGTCGATTGACATAGCACAGCATTCCAGCTCATCACTCACTTTGTAAAAAAGACCATGAAAAATGATTATACTTTTTTTTTTTTTTTTTTTTTTTTTTAGTTTGGGGTCAGTTTCATTTTTGTTAGAAAGGGTGCATTTAATTGATAAAAAGTGGCAGTGAAGTCATTTTTAATTCTACAAAAGTGAAAGTGAAAGTTATTTTAAACAGTTTATTCATCATAATTCATCCATTTCCACCAGAATATTAAGAGACACATAGATTTTACATAACATGAGAAGGTTATAATAATAATTAGAAATGTTTCTTGATCAACAATGTTGTATATTAAGTAATACTGTAATATTAATATTGCTTAAATTTCAGCTTTATGATTGAAATAAATTGCATGTTAAAATACAATAAAATGCAGATGGTGATTTTAAATTGCTACTTTACAAAATAGCCATTTATTTTTCCGTCCGTCCGTAATACAATGAGTGCAAGACTCAAAAATCCAAAACCAAGCTAGCACGAAAAAGAAATGAGACAATAATTAATAATCTACAAAGAATAGTATTTAATTTTTTGGTTTTTGTTTTAATGATATAATTGTAAAAATGCAGATACATTCTCCATAGACTCCAAACCCCCCTTTTAATTTTTTAAATTGTGAAATTCTGCATAGTTTGATCATTATTAACTTTTTTGTTGTTGTTTTTAATTTGAAGCGACATGCTTGAAATTATCCACAGGATTAGAGTGTCAGTATGTGAACGTGAAATAGATTTTTTCTGTCATTGTAGTCTCTGTGATTGTGATGGTCGGAGGCAGAGTGACAGCGCGGTTAATTACAGCACTGCCCACCGGGCTTTATTAGCAGCAGCTGTCCGTGCACGTGTTTCTGAGGCGCACACTACATACTATTCTCGCTCATCCTTCAGTCTGTATGGAAAGCAGCCAGGCAGGGTCGGCAGCAGGTGTATCGGCACACAGGGCCTGTGTGTTTATGTCTGCAGTATCAGAGCTGATTCAACAAGCCTCTCTTTCATCTCTCTCACCGTCTGTAGCGTCAGCGCTCTGCGTTTGTGCGTGCGTGTGGAAGAGAGCTGCTTAAATTACACGTCTGTCCGGAGACTGTGTTTAAGGTCAGACTATTATAGGCAGGGCGGAGTTTGCTATGTTCAGACCTCATCTGTGCTGTCACAACCAAAACAAATGAAGACGTCTCAACATTAAAGGGATAGTTTGCCCAAAAATGAAATTTTCACGCTATTTACTCACCCTCGAGTGGTTCAAAATTGGAAAAAAATGACATTGCAATATTTTGTTTTTCTGTGATATATATTGCAATATGAATATAATTGCACAAGATTACTATTTGGGAAAAACTGCACAGTTTTACATTGATTGTGATGATGTTGTTTGGGAGTGCATCTGCATAAAATATACATAACGATACAAAAATACACTAAATAATATCATTTAAAGTAGAGCTGCATGATATTGGAAAAATGGACATTGCAATATTTCGTTTTTCAGCTATATATATTTCACCACATGGATTGAATAAGTCTTTTTGTGAAGAATTCACTATTTCAGAATGTTTGGGGTGATTTTACAGTGGAGTGCATCTGCAGAAATTATTATAATTAACTTTAAACTAAAGTTTTAGGGGGCGAAAAAAACATACAAATGAGAGTAAAAAAAAAAAAGTTTTATATTTGTCTGGTAAGTTCTAATGGCAGTTGGACACGTTTAAAAATCTAATGTAAAATTACACTTGGCAGTCTTCACTATAAAAATGTAATTGAATTAGTCTTTGTTAAAGCAATGCTATTTTCTCTTGTGCCTGAACGGTTTAAACTCACTTGATATGTTTAACAGAAAACAAAAAAACAAATGCAATTAAAAAACTTTAAATCCACAATAGTTAAACTTTGCTATTAATCTACAGGCTTCTGGTCAATAATAAGTTTGAGTCAACATTGCAGATCCAGCGATGTGACTATTGTGGATGCGCACATTGCAATATCGATGCTTAAATGATATATTGTGCCGCCCTAATTTAAAGCACAGATGAAAACAGTAGAACAAAGATAAAAATAAAATAAACATCACTATGGTGTTTGGTGGAGTCTAACAGTACTGAGATATAGAAATTCAATATTCAAATGTAAAATAACAGTGTCTTCATTGTATAAATACATTCACTATCATTATCAGAAAAAGAGAAAATATCCAGTGATCTGTGGGCGCAAATGCCTTGTTGATGCCAGAGGTCAGAGGAGAATGGCCAGAGCTGATAGAAAGGCAACAGTAACTCAAATAACCACATGAAACAGTCAACAACATGAAAGCATGGATCCATCCTCCCTTGTATCAACCGTTCAGGCTGGTGGTGGTGGTGTAATGGTGTGGGGGATATTTTCTTGGCACACTTTGGGCCCATTAGAACCAATTGAGCATCGTATCAATGCCACAACCTACCTGAGTATTGTTGCTGACCATGTTCATCCCTTTATGACCACAGTGTACCCATCTTTTGATGGCTACTTCCAGCAGGATAACGCACCATGTCATAAAGCACGAATCATCTCAGACTGGTTTCTTGAACATGACAATGAGTTCACTGTACTCAAATGGCCTCCATAGTCACCGGACTCAATCCAACTGAGCGATGATCTAACCCCATAAATATGGTATGGTGGAATGGGAGATTCGCATCATGGATGTGCAGCCGACAAATCTGCAGCAACTGCGTGATGCTGTCATGTCAATATGGACCAAAATCTCTGAGGAATATTTCCAGTACCTTGTTGAATCTATGCCACGAAGGATTAAGGCAGTTCTGAAGGCAAAAGTGGGTCCAACCCAGTACTAGTAAGGTGTACCTAATAAAGTGGCCGGTGAGTCTATGTAAACCCAATTAATCAAATCTAATCTAATTGTTAAAATAGAAAACTTTATAATGTCTCTTATCCAAATGGTTTAAATTAACTTAAAATATCTTAAAATTAACTTAACTTATAAACTATCTCTTGAGTTCCTGTGATATGACTATTGCAGATTTGCACATTGCGATATCGATGTTGGAACAATATATTATGCAGCCCTAGTTCCAAATGAGTTCTTTACTCTCTTGTACACTAAAGATATTTTGAGGAAGGCTGAAAACCTGTAACCATTAGGAAAAACAAATACTATGGAATTCAATGGTTATATGTTTTCAGAGTTCTTCAAAATATCTTCTTTAGTGTTCAGCAGAAGAAAGTTATAATTGTTTGGATCTGCTTAAATAGTAAATAAAAAAATTTTTTTCAGGGAACTATCCCTTTAACGTAACCCAGTTGAGGAAACAGAAAAATAGCAGACCTCAGGCTTTGCTCATATTTGCTTAAGCAACATGTTAATGATATTAAACCGTAATGGCACAATTGAATTTGTCTTTAAAAGGATTAAAGGATGCCATTCTCAGAGCTGAAGCGGGTTTCCAAGAGCACTGTGTTTTGGTTTGGTTGGGACCCTCACGTTTGAAAAGGAATTCATGCCAGGATCGTTTATACCCCGTCCCGTGCATCCAGTTCTCATTGAAGCACAATTTAATACTCGCACAGGGAATTAGATTAGGGATATCTCCATCTCACCTTTGTACTTTGGCAAGACTTTGGCGGTTTGGCTCAGACCGGTGCGTTTGAAGTGTGGCCCACATGTGCACAGAGTGAGGTGAACAGTTGACTAAAGCTAATACACCATGTCCGATCAGACAGTAAACCAAAATGGACTCTAGCCCACATTAAAGGTATTATCAATCCCATAAAACTCACATTTTCGATCATGACTGATACAGTTTTGTGGTTTGATATTACTGTAGCTACTATGTTTTGTATTGTTATGGGGTTAGATCATCACCGCTTTGATCTGATGACAAGTGTGGGCATGTTAGCCCAGTTTGTGCGATGGCGTAACCCTGTGCAAGTATGTTGGCTGCATGTTTGCTTTGGTGACATATTTGATGATTCCCACGGTTAGTCTTTCATCGTGCCGTTCGCCTCACTGAACAAATCCTGCAAACAGCAAAACTGATCCAAGGTGCTTGTATGTTCATTTGCCTTGCACAGCAGTTTTGGCCTAATGGTTTCATTCATTCATTTTCTTTTCGGCTTAGTCCCTTTATTAATCTGGGGTCACCACAGCGGAATGAACCGCCAACTTATCCAGCATATGTTTTACGCAGTGGATGCCCTTCCAGCTGCAACCATCCATAGATGTTTCCCAGTGATGTTTCCATGTGTGTATGGATGTTTCCATCACTGGGAAACATCCATACACACTTATTCACACACATACACTACGGACAATTTAGCTTACCCAATTCACCTGTACTGCATGTCTTTGGACTGTGGGGGAAACCGGAGCACCCGGAGGAAACCCACGCGAACACAGGGAGAACATGCAAACTCCACACAGAAATGCCAACTGACCCTGCCAAGGCTCGAACCAGCGACCTTCTTGCTGTGAAGCGATCATGCTACCCTCTGCGCCACCATGACGCCCTAATGGTTTTTCTGCAATATATATTACCATATGAATATATTGTCACTAGATGAATTCAATAGCTCTGTTTGGAAAGAATTCATAATTTTAGATTGATTGGGATATAGGACAGTGCGCCTGTAGAGTACAGTTTGTAGGCAGTGTGTTGAGGCAAGTTGGAGCTAAATTCTGCAGGACACCAGACCTTCAGGACAGAGTTTGAGAACCCCTGCAGTAGATTCAAGACACAAATAAAATAAACAGTGCATTATGGGTTTTTGGGGTTGTAAAGGTTTCAGAGTTGTAAAGGTTTTCATACTTGACGCGCTCGCCATTGTACTATTTCTAAATGTGTTGCACATACACATTCACCAGTTCGGCCAGACTCTTCTCCAAGTCATGCATCTTCGGCTGTGGAGTTGTATGCAAAGTTACAAAAAATGGCACCACCAGTCGAAGAAGGTCGCTGGTTCAAGCCTCGGCTGGGTCAGTTGGCATTTCTGTGTGGAGTTTGCATGTTTTCCCCGTGTTGGCGTGGGTTTCCTCCGGGTGCTCCGGTTTCCCCCACAAGTCCAAAGACATGCGCTATAGGTGAATTGGGTAAGCTAAATTGTCCGTAGTGTATGTGTGTGAATAAGTGTGTATGGATGTTTCCCATTGATGGGTTGCAGCTGGAAGGGCATCCGCTATGTAAAACATATGCTGGATAAGTTGGCGGTTCATTCCGCTGTGGCGACCCCTGATTAATAAAGAGACTAAGCCGAAAAGAAAATGAATGAATGAATGAAAAGTCATTGTTAAAGTTACAAATCTTGAAATTTCATGTGCCCGAACACTTTAAACTTTCTTAAAATGCTCACACAGTCACAGGCTTTAAAAACAAATGGTTCACTCTATTATGGTTAATTTTGCAGTGACTCCACAAATCATGGGTTCTGAACTGCAGTTCCTGGTGAACTATAATCCCGACTGAACATTGCAGATCCTGATGTTGATGTCGATTGCAGATATTGATGCTGAAACAATATATTGTGCAGCGCCAATTACTAAACATTGTCAATAATGTTACAATGGAGCTGTGCTTCAACAGAAATCACTTTTTAATCAAAGCTGCTTGCTGTTGGTCAGTGCAGTGAATTGGTGTGACCAACTTGAAGCTGTTTTAAAATCCTAATTTCTTTTGAAATGTCTTGATTTCACACACAAGAACTCTTCAGACAACAGTAACGTGACCGCTCCTTTACAGTTCAATGTTTATTTTGAACAATCCCATAACCTTAACACATTATATGTGCATTAAGGCCTTGACTTCTGATACTTCTTGTTTTCTCTTTGTTTTGTCAGTGTCAATTTGATAAAATAGGCTCGCTTAAACAAATTTAAAGTAATTTTAATTTGATTCTTGTGTTGTTTGTTTCTCCCTAAATTGGGTTATATAGCCGTAGAATCGTAATTGACAGACAAACCACAAAGTAAGAGTTTGGCCGGGACTGTTTCCACACGGACACACCAGCACAGTGTTCAATTCTGGCGGCTGCTTGGCGACCGTTGCTATGGAAATCAGACAGACAGAGCAGTTCTTTAACTCAATCTCTCCAGACCTGTGGTGCATGCTGGGAAGCCATTGTGGTAAAAGCTAAAGTGCTTTATGGGACGCAGAGTTCAGCCAAACACACAGCTGAGACTGGAAGGAGAATCAGTACATTTGTATTTTCTTCATTACCACACTTTCAGTCAGGTTTACAAGAATGACCCAATTAGATGTGTGAAGTAACTGTTTTGTTTTTGTTGCTATTTATGGGGTGAAATATTTGTTGCCACAATAATAGACCAGCATGGGAAAAAACCTCTACGGTAAACAGAAGTTGGCTGAAATCACACTTTGCGTCCATTGGAAAGTTAATAGGTACAAAACATTTTGCACACAAACACACAGCGGGATATTTTTACTCGTGAATATCAAGTTAACTTAAACTGCAATTCAGAGGAGCTCTAAAAAGTTTGATAGCAATAACCTCACAAAAAACATCTTTAAAAATCCCAATACCCGCAATTGGCATAAAACCAGCCAGTCACCTTAAAACTGCTGATTTTCGCTACTGATGGTCAATTGTGTCTGCAAAACGCATTAGGCAATCAGTGAACACAGCGTCATGAGACTTGTTGACCTTCCTTATTCTGACATGATTTTGCATAGCATTTGCATGTTTGTACACTCCTGCTTTGAACATATGCATAGCCGAGTCCCACGTCCAGACACTTCGTCACACTTGTTTATAAGACAAGCCTGTGCGCAATTGTACAGTAAGAACGAACAGTCATCGTTATTGAGGCAATGTGTCAGTGTGACTCTCCTCTTTCATTACCTGCAGCATGAGAGTTCATTCTGTGATTCATTCTTGTGTCTGAACTCTTTGATCATTGTATACCTGAGACCTCGAGCAGGTGTGCAGAATGACAGCACATCATAATGAAGAGCTTCGCACTAGTTATAACACCCGTTTAAAAGGATTTCCTGTCCTACACATGAAAAATACATTCCAATGATAGTGAAAGGAATTTTGGATCTAATCAAGACATAAGCTGTAAAAAAGGTTTTTTTTTTTGTAAAGATGGATTTTTTACTTAATTTAATTTAATTTAATTTAATTATCTTTCTTATAAGAACAGTTGTTTGTAAATATGTGTTTGAATTTTAATTGGGCAAGTTAAAATGTTTTCCACTGGCCATTTAATGCATTTTACACTGGTGTTTTTTCTATAAGTCTGAAATTTCATTCATAATTGTCTTTAAAAAAGTCTTTAAAAAAGTCTTAAATTTGACTTGGTGAAACCTGCAGAAACCCTGTTTAAGAAAATATAAGGGGTCACTAACTTTATAATTTTTTCATAATTCTTTATCAATTCTTTCTTCCATTATTTTTTTTACTGAACTGTACTGTAAAAATGTCCTATGGTGTGACATAGTAAAAGAAAAAACAAGAAAAAACAACTTTTAATAATATGCAAACAGCGTGAGAGCGATTTATCTTCATTGTTTGACCCTTATCTTCATATGGTGCTTTTTATTTAATATTAAATTATGAATAATATTTTGGCCTTCACAGGGGGCTTCAGTCACATTGATCTAAAATGGGGTCCTTCAACTAATTAACGTTTTCAGTGGAATTGCCCGATTTAAAATGAGCATATAATGTCACATGATTTTCAGTGACAAAATATATCAAGTTCCTATGTCTATAGATATGGATGAAAAATGTATTGCCATTTATTAAAATAGCCACTCGAGGTATTTATAAATGATTTTATGTTTTCCTTTTTAATTTTCAAGAGCTGTAGTTTATAAAAATATGCTTCATACTGTCATACCATAGGACAGTTTTGAGATTTTGCTCGAAAATGTAAACACAGCAGTTTTTATAACGAGGTTTATTTAAGACAGATAAATATTTAACCATTTACTTGATTTTTAAAGATGACAATACTACTTGTAATATTTTTTTTGTCATGGGTGACAGTAAAAATGCAATGTTAGGTAAACAACCCATAAACATCCTTCACTGAATTGTGTTTTTCTGTAGAAAATATCAGGTCTTCTTCTCTATTTGGTATAAGTGGAGTACAGTAGAGTAGGTCTCTGGGTTAATAGACTTAACTAGTTGTCAAGATACAAGTGGAAAAACCAGCGTACGTGAAGGTTTAAACGTGCAGGGATTACAGCTCTCACCTATAATCTCACATTCTCTTTCAGGCGTTTAAGGATGAGCTAGAAGGAATGATCCAGGAGCAGATGAACAAGGGGAATAACCCCGCAGGATTGCTCGCTCTGCGGCAGATCGCGGACTTCTTCATGTCCAGCTCCGTCGCCGGATTCTCCACCTCCCCCCTCAGTGAGTATCAGCTTGGTGCGGCTCGTCTCCACAGAAACAGATTGCAACATTCCTCTGATGTCCCACACTGCCCCTCACCTCTACCTGCTCTGAGTTATACAGGTTGCTAAATAATAGATCAGACTTTGAGGGAGGAAATACAACCAGCCAACTCAGGAAAGCCTTTGCATTCCTTCATCTTACATCTGTCTCCCTTATCGACCCATCAAGCCCTCCACACGTGTCTGTTTTCTCTCTCTCTGTTATGCGGAACTAATCAGAGGAACTTCAGCGAGCCCCTTTCAGAACTTACTGTACTGAATAGGTTGCGCTATACGCACGTAATTAGACGCTTGAATATTTTGAGTTTACTCACTTCATTCGCGCGATGAAGATTCTTGAATTGGTTAATGCAGCCAGAATGTCTGTCAAAGTTCAGATTTTTCAACTCGCACAGTAAGTGCATCAAATGCCTTTTAAACGCTCAATTTGTGCCATGTCATTTGCTCAAATCACGCCACAGACTGTCTAATCGCATCTATGCATTGACTTAACATGTAAATCACTTGTGCTTGATGCTTCATCCACGTCTGGTGTGAACGTGTACCATAAGGTAAAATGTGGTACGGTACAGTTTACTGTTTTCATTCTTCTGACACTGTAAACAGAAATAAATGCGTACCCCACGCTACTGTACCAAAACATACCGCTAAGTGGGAACAGGCCATAACTGGAGGTGTGAGTAGATTTAGTCAGCTGAAGTTGGCTTCTGGAACGTTCAGCCAAGTAAAACTCAGAATGCCATCAACTGAAATTCTGCAACATGCACTGCTTGAAATATAAAAGAGTCTGAGTATTCTAGACTGTGTTTACTGGAGCTGGACCTTTGTGCAGCTAAATTGAGTTTTCTTTAGTTTTAAAACTCTTATTGGATTTCCTTATTTTCCTTTATCCACGATCCCTGAAGGTTCTAAATAAGCTATGGTAAATTGATTACAGGAGTGTTTTAAGCTGTATAAACTGCGCCAGTCTAAAACATCCTTATTAGATTTAGGGATATCGATGTTTCACGGGCACTCCTGAAGCGTTATCATTCAATCAGGACACACTGCTGGCTTTTTTCACAGCATGAAGTACACCTATTTACACACCCATTTGTCATCCATGTTATCATAAGAGCAGTTCTAACATTTCATTTATTTGTGTGCTTGGGTGACCTCAAACATCACAATGACTGATTTAATAAATAAAGTACATGATCTGATCCCCATTTCATCCATGTTTTCTTAGGTTTGGCAATGGTGACCCCGATAAACGACATGTTCAGTGTGGAGTCCAGTACTATGGTAAAGGGAGAGAAACAGACCCGCTGCAAACTGGCCAGCCTCTACAGAGTAGTGGACCTGTTCAGTTGGGCTCACTTTGCGAGCTGCTACATTACAGTAAGGCACAGCTTCCGTTTAAAATTGGCACATTTAATATTATTCAATATTATAGTTGGGTTTTTGGTGTTTTTAGGACAACGAAATGACAATGAATGGTGTGCATTGTGTGTAATCCAGGGTTTCGCAATCCATTCCTGTGGGCGATAAACATTATAGTTACACTAATCCAACACTCCTTGTAATTCATAGCTTCAAGTCTTTCCACTTTTCCAATAATTGCAACCTCAGTACTATCAAATTATATTATTATTAAATTGGACACTGCTACTTATGAATGCTTATCATTGTAGAAAGGTGCCCTTTGTCTTTATACTGTTGTAGTTATGCCCATTATGATGTTCTAAATAATAATAATATCCATAATTGTATATATCTAGATGCCTGTTGGAATGGATTAAAGGGTCAGTTCACCCAAAAAATGAAAATTCTGTAATGAATTACTCACCTTTCTGTCATTCCAGGTCTTTTATCCCAAACTAATCTTCATAACACAAATTAAGATATTTTAGATGAAATCCAAGAGTTCTCTCATTCTCTATAGACAGAAATGTTTCTGAGAAGTCCAGAAAAGGAACGAAAACATTTATTGTGGATTAAATGGTTTAACTGTAATGATAGGAAGCTCCAAAAACACTTTTGTGTGTCAAAGTAAAAGTAAATACAACTTTGTCCACTTATATATTGTCTTCCTTGTCAGGATGTGCGTTTACTACGGGCAGTGTGACATATAGCCATTCGAGTCCCCATAATAAAAGCACACCCTGATCTGACCCTGATCTGATCTGATATGGAAGACATTGATGAACTTGCAGGGTGTTCGCGGATAAAAAAATAAAAAAAAAGTCTTAAAACCGATAGTATAAAAACAAGCCCTTAATTAGTCTAAAAATGTCTTAAATGTTTGTTTCAGAGGTCTTAAAAATGCAATCGAACTGACCCCGTAAATAATTTTTTTTTCCGTTTTGAAATCTGCTTAAATATCTTCATCTATCATCACATAGAACAGCATAGGCGGATTTATAGTTTTTGGCGGAACCCAGTAAAATGCACACTCGCGGGAATTTTAATTACGTAATTAATGTTTGCTGGGATTTCTCGTGTAAACGGTGTTCGCAAGGATTTCGCTCTATAATAGCTGCATCAACCACATAATAATAGGCATAAGTTATTGACATTGGAATATTATGTTTTGTTAGTGTTGTTAATGCAGTTTGGTGGAACTAATGTAACATTTTTATTATGATTTTTATTATTATATTGAGGTTTTCACGCTTTATATGTATAATTAACAATATTAAGGATGGTTATTAGTTGTGCTGCATGCTTTCGCAAATTCTGTACTATAAAATTGGTCTTAAATTTTAGATTTCTGAATTCGGTAATAAACAGGTCTCAATAGCTTTTTAGTGCACAAAAGTTTCTTGGAGCTTCATATAATTTCACATTGAATGTTTTGACAATGTTGTTCCTTTTCTGGACATGAGACCATTTCTGTCTATGGAGGATGAGGAAGCCTAATAACAGAATATTAAATTTAGGATGAACTAGTCATTTAAGTAACCCTGAGTGAACCTGGTCATGAGAAGCAAAATGCAGCTGCTTGTCTGTGTTTGTTTCTTTTACCGTGTAGGTTCGTGTCAGTAAGGAGCAGGATCATATCCTCATCATCCCCAGAGGACTGTCCTTCGCTGAGGCCTCTGCCTCCAATCTGGTAAACAAACTGTCTGTCTTGCATTATCACAGCAGTGCCTGATAGCGGTTCTGGGAACTGCTCGAGCATCACGCCACAGGGCTAGCGGGTCACTTTGAGCGGTGGCTTTAGCTTGAACTCACATTCCAGTAAGACTCAAAATAGATTGGATTCACACGTCTGTCATTCTTTCCTTCTGAATTAATTTATCAGTTACATTATATTGATTAAATGTTAAATAATTACTTAATTCTTCCGTTTTGATCAAATAGTTCCTGGTTTTAGTTCGCGCTGCTTTGGTGTTTTTGTTTTCTTAGCTGGCTTAAATTATTAATGATACGTTTAATGTTACCCAGAGCTTAATAGTAGCTGTGTGTTTGGACTGTAAGTTTGATACGTGCAGTGCACAGAAAGTGTTGGCAGAGCTTGACTGAGCTCCTTCTGGTTGTTGCCAATGTTTGACGTGTGCTTAATCAGCCGGTTATTTCTTTGAAATCTCAGAGTGGGTTTTGGATTCATGCTAGCCTGCGTGTTCATGTCAGTTCGAAGCTTTTAGGGCTTGTAGTTGTTCATGCTTATTATTTTGTAATCCGACTGCGGTGGATCTCAATGCTGGTCCTGGAAAACCCCAGCACTGGACATTTTTTACAAGTACACTTTAGTTTTGTTGCAACAGCATTGCCTTTCATGATAGCATGAACTCTCGATACACTAGACAG
Organism: Danio jaintianensis; assembly: GCA_903798115.1. Lineage (NCBI taxonomy): Eukaryota > Metazoa > Chordata > Actinopteri > Cypriniformes > Danionidae > Danio > Danio jaintianensis. The sequence goes on along the minus strand of CAIGQV010007757.1, from coordinate 5,430,361 downwards.
ATTCGTAACAGCACTTTTTGTTACCAATAAAGACGTTTTAGTACTTGTTTAAACTAGAGTTGCGTGTGCCTCATAAACCAAACCATGTGACCATTTGTGTTCAGATTTCATCAATTGCTAGTGAATTGTGAATGTTTCATGTTGGTACACTTTCACACGACATGTATCATAATGATCACGTTAGGTCAGTAGATGCAGAGTAGGTGATCTTTTGACCACATGAACGTTTACACTATGCAAGCAGTCCAATCGAATGGAAGTCTTCAAAAGTGGACAAGCTCAAGAAATTGTTTTGGCAATTTTTTCCTTTTTATTATGACAGGACGCTGTGTAGTCAACCTTCGAAGCGAATCGACCTTCGAGTTAACCAAATGAGCATACTCAATAACACAAGTTTACAATATGTTAATAGCTGTCTACTTTCTGTAGTTTAAGTCTGGTTTAAGTGTTTTGAAAGTATTTCCTTGAAGACTGAAGTACTTTTACCATCAGTATAGCTCAAAAAGGACACGTATATATAATAGTCTGTATTTGCTCCCTTGCTAAGAGTTTGTTTCTTGCTTTAGATCTGCAACCCTTGAGTTAGTCTGTGACAAACAGAGCTTTTGCTTTCAAACGTTTTTCCCGTCCCGCTGGCGTAATGAGTTTTGACATGCTGCTCGTGGTGGATGTTGTTTTGACAAATTCCTGCCTATCAGGTGATTTGATTCTAGAATGAATTTGTGAAGCACATTTGTCCCCCTGCCTGCAGCGTTCATGACTCAGTGAACAGAATTGAAAGCACCTGAGGCGAGCAGTGGCGGTATCTGCATCTGACTTGCACTCTTGTGCTGGCTAATGCTGTTTTTAATGCTGCACTATTCTGGATTCTGTTTAGGGTTGATTTACAACCACTCCTGTGGCATGCACATTTTTCACCATCATGAACAATAACACCAGACATTATGCCATTGCAGTATACAGCAAGAGTAATTTTTTCGTGTGCATTCTTGGTGCTGTGTCATAGGCTTTAATAGCTTCCGTTGACCTTTTATTTATGGGTCAGAGGCAGTACAGGTCTGTCCAGTTTCTTTGAGTTTGATAAAGGCTTGTCTCTTCCGTTTTTATTATCTCTGTGTGTGCATTTGAGAGTGAGCTCTAGATGCTGCTGACACAGTCATGCAGAGCTCCTGTTATCTGTTCAGGGGGTGTGGCTGTTGGTCGGTGGCCGCTGGAATGAGGCCAGCAATCTGGGTCACGGTTTTATTAACCCTCTACATGAGCAGTCTCTACACTTACCAGTACTTTTAACCCCTTATCAGGGAAGCATGTGATGTTTACACAAGATTTTAACTCCACTTGTGCTGCACTTTCTGCCTTGACACAAGAATGATGTGGGTAGTCTAACAGGAGATTTGTGCAGATTTGTCAGCTGCTTATCTATGAAGTGAATCTGGCATTCCTGCACATCCCTAATGTGCTCTGTTGGATTGAGATCTGTTGACTCTGGAGGCCACAAGCCTCTGGCATCAAGGCAGTTTCACCCATAAAACTGCCAGTCATTCATATTTTTTCTTTTTTAGACCATTCTCTGTAAAACCCAGAGCTGTTTGTGCATAAAAATGCCATTAGATCAGCACAGCAGGTACAGAAATGCTAAGACTAAATGTCTGTCACCAACAACCAAAGTCACTTAAAGCAAAGACTATAGAATACACAAGACATGTCACTCATATAGTTTTGAACGGGGAAAAGTGTAACGGTCAGTATGGCGAATGAAACCCCGCCGCCTTGTACAGGAGCCAATCATAAATCGGTATAGACTGGCGATTCTTCGAGGGAGGGGCTCGGACCAGACGTGAGTTTCTGCAGATTTTGTGTGATTCGAACGTCTAGAAATGAAACTGAAGAGACAGTTGTTGTTTTATTTTATTGGTGATTCCTAATATGAAATGTAATCGTAAGTTTGGCAAGCAATTTTGGAGAATTTGCTTTTCCCATTCAAACAATGTTTCAAAGATGGACGCCAAGTGAAATGTCTTGCCTTAAAGGGACTTTGCTTAAAGGTTGGGTAGACTGTTTCAGAGAGGCTAGCAGTTGTTAAAGCTAAAGATCCTGCCTGCCCTGGATAATCACTGTCTAAGCCACGCGTCCTCCAGAAAACATGACCTGAGGCTAGAAGTGACAAGTCTACTGAGATTACCTCATCTCTCATTCATCAGTAAGAAAACATTACAGGTCAAAGTGTATGTTTCTAAAGACCACTTTTTCAGTTGTTTTCAATGAGAGCAGAAGTATTGTTTGCTCAGAGTTTTTTTTTTGTTGATGTGCTGGCTATTAAAGTATGTTCTACTATGAGTAAAACCAAAAACTATAAGGACTTCGATTAAACTCTCAAGCCACCCAGCTGAGTGTTTTTGGAGTGTGGATGCATGTCCTGTCAGTCTACACGTTTTAAAACGAGAAAATTTAAAAGCACTGCAGTGTTTGAGTGTTCTGTGTTTGTCTGAGATAATTAGTCTATGTGACTAAATGTGTATATTCCATACAAAGTATGAAGCTAATCGGTCAGTTCTTGTCACGTGACTCGCGGTGCATTCTGAAAAGTTGAGATGCCTCCATTGGAAATAACGAACTTGCATGCGGTACAGACGCGATATGTGAATGGCCGTCATTTGTAGGGCTGTGACGGTCACCGAGACAACCGCGTCACCGCGGTGGTCATTTGCTACCGCGGTTGTCCATGCCACCGGCGGTAGTACGTGACGTCACGCACTGAAATTTCCGTTATGTTGCAAAGTATTGCATTTCTGTTAGAATATAAGGTTAGGCGCGATTCAGCAAGTTCAAGTTCAGCCATGAATCTCGTTGGAAAACCAAATGTTACATCGCCAATCTGGGAACATTTTGGATTCGTGCTGAACGAGAAAGGTGCATCAATAAATAAAAGAAGTTATTTGTAGGGTTTGTTTAAAAAAAAAAAAAGTCTCCACAGCCATCTCCGGTCATGTCACCCAGCCACGTATAATCAACTCCTGTCTTCTGAACGCAAACGCGCAGCTAGTCAGCCAGGTATCGCAGAGGCCTTTCCAAAAATGGGCAGATAAAAAAGAGAAAGTGATAAATGGAAGACATTGACGATTTTGGTCCCTCTTGTTCCTTTCATTTAGGCTATTTATTCACTTATTTATTACTTTGCATTACTGCCTAAGTTATACTGACTTAGTCCAGTAATATATTTTTTATAGTAGTAATAATAATAATAATATGAAGTTTCGCTATTACTGATTTTATTAATGAAGGTTATGCACCAACACCGTTTTTTAACGCAGACGAAGCATGGCTTCAGCGCCAGACGAGTGGTTTAAATTATATTTTATTCTCCTTATTTATTTCAGTTTTATTTCAAACAACGTGAATGTTTAAAGTTTTAGGTAAAGAAGTCAAACTATGCCCACACATGCAAGCTAACCCACTTTCACTTCCCACTACCGGTAAATAAATCATAACCGAGTCATCACGCTTCATTACCCAACCAATATCAGTGTTAGAAAAAAGCTACATGTTACAATTCAATGTCATTTAAAAAAATAGTAGCTAAATGTGTTACTTGGTTACATTTTCGGGCATTAGTGTAGCAAAACAGAGAGCCTGTCTACCCTAGATGATCATTCAGCCTACCTGCAGCGCATATGAGAGGTTGATCCGCGGCAAATCCACTCACTCAATGCACTATATACCTATTTCATTTATAACACTGTAAACTTGACTTCGCAGGGCGATCATCTTTAAACTAAAAAGGCATTTATTAAGTGTCCTAACTTGAGAATGCTGCTGCATAATGGGATGTTTCTTTTCACAACTGTAAAACTGCGCTTCAGCCATGTCAAAATGAAAGCAAACATTAAAAAGGGTTTTGCATTTTGTCAATTTTATAGCTTAGTTTTAATAATATTAATAATAATAAATTATAATATTAATTATATTGTAGACTACTGTAGGACTGTGCAGTGTCCAACTAAACATTTTTAGTAGGGTACTCTAGTATTAATCCCCTACTAAAAAACTAATGTGAAAATGACTGGCGTCTCTGCTAACATTAATTTAACGGCAAATTTCTTTAGCGTTTTTTCCCCTTTAGAGCTCAAGAGAGTTGTATTTAAAGAATTAGTCAACCAAACATGAAATGAATTAGGCTGCTCACCTTCATGTCATCCTAGTGCAGTTTTCTCCCATGTGAGTTTAGAGTGCGCCTCCGCCGCCGCGTGCGCGTTTTAAAGGCTATATACAGGCGCACCCTGACCTAACGCGGGGACCAGATCTCTGGACTATTGCTTTAATTTCACAATTTTCACAATTTAATTGCTTTTTCATATTATAAAATATCTAAATTTGTGTTCTGAAGGTTGGAATGACAGAAGTGTTAGTAATTAATGACAGAAAGAATTTTCACTTTTGAGTGAACTTGTCACAGATTTTTACAGCATAATTGACCCAACCGCCCACCACCACCGCAACACCGGCGGTTGTTGGTGACTTCCCACCGCGGTAGTAAAAAATTGTCACCGTCACAGCGCTAGTCATTTGCGATCTCCAGCAGTTGCTATTCTTTCACAGACATGCTGGATTCACCTTATTTGTTGACAAATGGGTCCATTCCTTGGCAGTTCGTGGGTCTTCACTGGGCCTTTTCCCCTTCGCAAAGAAACTTTCCAAAGATGTTCTTACTCATTTTGCTAGCTTGTGGGTTAAATTTTGGCACCCAAGTGACCAAGCTGTAACCGAAAGAATTAGTCATTCTTCAAAATAAAAGATTGTTCAGTCTCAGATAATAAATAAAACGGAAATAATTAATGATTTCTTGCGCGGCCTAGTACCAATTGATCCACAGACTGGTCCGCGGCCTGGGAGTTGGGGACCACTGCATTAAACCATAAACAAGAAAAAACTGCAAGTATGAGCAGTGTTTTGCTAAAACTTTCACTTTTACTGTTAGGTAATATGGCAAGAGATTTCATGTCTGTGAAGCAACAGCTGCAAAGCGTTCTAAATGTTTGTGTAACAGGAAAGTGTAACTTGTAATTTCGCTGTTAGTTTTTTTTTATTTTCTTTCTTCACTCAGTGTTAAGTAGGAGTTTTTTTTATAGTCTTTATTTGTTATGATGAATATAATCATGTGTTGGCTTGACTAGTTTACAGCAATCAAGCCGCACATAGTGATTAAACCACAACTATAGTTTTCCTCTGGGATTTACCTTTCTCTGAGCATTTATTACTTCATAAAGCCAACTTTGAGCTGAACTCTCTCAAAATCAGATGCAGTTTTTAGCCGGAGAGCACAGCTAGGTCTTTTTTTCCAGTCCATTAGCGTTAGGGTGGTGGCATAAAACTGCAGATTTATCCATTAAGATTTGAACCAACTTCCTGCATGTAATGAGTGGAATAAGAATAGTACGAGAAAGACGTGAAGTTTGTTTTTGTGTCAAAATAGTCACATGATATTAGTGAGTGTATACAAATGTGATCTGCATGTGGATGGATGTCAGTGCTGTGGTGGTGCTGTGCTTATTTTGGGCTGGTAGTGATATGGGGTGCATGTTGGGTGGGCTGGTACTGTCTGCATGTGATCTTTTTTTTGGAGCTATAAACAAATCAGACATGCAGAAATGCCTTTAATCAGTACTTATTATAAAAACTATACACATATCCAGTGACTGATTCATTTGTGTACATACACAATGGTTTAAACTTCACCAAGGCTACATTGTTGCTCAGAAACACACAAAAATACGCGAAATATTATTACAATTTAAAATAACTGCTATTTAGTTGAAACATTTTCAAAACGTAATTTATTCCATGTTGAATTTTCAGCATCATTACTTAAGTCTTGAGTCTTCTCTGATGAATACTAATTACAATGATTATTTTAAATACTTTAAATATCACTTTTCATTCATTTAATGCTTCCTCGATGAATATAACTATTAATTTCTGTGAAAAAAATAAGTCTTACTGGCTGCAGACATTTGAACAGTGGTGTAAATGAAATTCTTAATTGGGCTATAAATATCCATCAACCCCATTGGTCATTAAAAGAAGACACGGAGGCTTATTTATAATATAAATTGAATCATCCACCGGTTCTCGGATTATCTGCACAGATTGTTCCTTCCTGATTATGTGCACAACATCAGAGCGAATAGGAAATGGGACTGAAGATGTACTGTCTGTGTATTGATACTTGTGTTTGGTTACATAAGCAGTCAGATAGAAGAATATTAATTTCACAATCATGTTTCTTCTGTTCTCCAGGTGAAGGTGAATATCCTGGGTGATGTGATCGATCAGGGCTCCACCAACCTGCGCATTGACGCAGCCGGCTTCAGTCCGCACGCTGCCATCTACTCCATCAGACCTGACGTGCGCTGCGTCATTCATATACGCACACCGGCCACTGCTGCTGTAAGCTCTATTCATAGATTTTAGCACATTTCTAGCATGTTTTTTAAGTTGTTGTCATGTTTTAAGATGTTGTTAATTAGCAAGTTGCTACCTTTGTGTTAGCACACCGTTAGCAAGTTCTAGCTAATTACTAGCATGTTTGTAGCTTTATAGCACATTGCTAACATTTTAATAAGTTACTAGCAGCATGTAGCATTTCAACAAGTTCCTTGCATGTTTGTAATATTTGAGCAAGTTCTTAGCATGTTTATAACATTTGGACATGTTAGCATGTTTTGTAATTTTGTTAACAAGTTACCTGAATGTTTTAACATGTTGCTAGCATGTTTATAACATAATGTTTTACCAAAATCATAACATTTCTAGCATGCTTTATCTGCTAGCATGTTTTTTGAAAAGTTGTTAATACCTTCTAGCAATCATTGAAGCAATTTGCTAGCAAGTTTTCACATACTTGCTAGCACATTACTAATAGGGCTCAGTGATAAAATATTATCTGTGTTAAACATTTATCGCCTTCTCACATTTATTGCTGATTATAGAAAAAAATGTACAATATACCTCTCGTTAGCTTCATTAAAGGGCATTAAAAAGTTAAGTTGTTGAGTAAAGTGCCTGAAGTTTGGTTGCATGAACAATTTTGAAGAGTGTGTGGTCACTAAATCATAAACAAGGCTGTCATAGGTTATTACAGTAGTTTGATAATTAGCAATTCACAAGGTTATATTATGATAATTTTCCCAGCTATATCGCCCACCCCATTTGTTGTCATATTTAACCATATATCAGATGTCAGCGTTGGAGTGTGGGAATTTTCTAATTTGTTGTAGGAAAACTGTGCTATAAGATAAGAGTCAGAAAAGTCTGAAGGTCTGATCAGAGTTTGGTGGTTTCACAAAAAAAAGCTTTTCTTAGATTTTTTTGGTCTCGTTTCTCGTCCAAATATCTACAAATTCTTAAAACAAGAAGCATTTTCTAGACAAGCAAAAATATTATCTTGGTTTAGTGATTTATTTTCCCTTAAAACAAGCAAAATAATCTTGTTTTTCATTTGTTTGTTTTTCATTTTGACATATTGTTATTTTGCGTACACCATTGGCAGATTATTTAGCTTGTTTTAAGGGAAAAACTCACTTAATTTTGGCATATTGTTTCTAAAACAAGACAATAGTTTTTGCTTGTCTGGAAAATGCTTCTTGATTTAAGACTAGAAAGTAAGAAAAGCTTTAGAGAGAGTTTCTTTCAGATATTTTAGTCTTAGAAAAACAATAATTTGAGGTTTAAATAGGATAACCGTATATTGACTTCCTCAAGCCAGTGTAATTATTACTCCACTTTGATGTGCGTTGATCTTCTCTGTCTTATGTCAGGTGTCGTCTATGAAGTGCGGCCTTTTGCCCATCTCTCAGGAGGCTCTGATCCTGGGTGACATTGCCTACTACAACTACCAGGGCAGTCTGGATGAGCAGGAGGAGCGTGTAGAGCTGCAGAAGGCCCTCGGCCCCACAGCAAAGGTAAACAAGCTCCTCTCTGGCAGCAAAAAATACCACTCGGTTGCATATATCTTTTAGATGTGGTTGAGTGTGGCCACGAAAAATGCAGTTGGTATGTAAATGTGAGAGATATTTGTTTGTGTCTATGTGTGTGTGTGTGCAGGTGTTGGTTTTAAGGAATCATGGAATTGTAGCTCTCGGAGAGACCATTGAAGAGGCCTTTCACTACATTTACAGCGCTCAGTATGCCTGTGAAATTCAGGTAAAATGATGCATTTCAGGTTTTATACATCCATCTGTACATTCATACACACAGTACACTCATCACACAGTCATACATATGATTGTAAGACTTGTTGATGTTAACCCTTGTGTTTTTGTTCTTTTTGCTTGAATTTCTGTGATCATTTTGGCTGTTAATGCAAACAGTATCATTTTTTACTGAAATGTATATATTTTATCCTCATTTTGTTTTACACTAGATACAAAAATAGGTACTGTCAAGACCTTCAGCACATTGATGTCTGATTAAAACCGATTAGTAATGTGCATTGCTAAAAACTTCATTTAGACAGCATTAAAGGTGATTTTCTCAATATTTAGATTTTTTTTGATTTTCAGATAGTTGTATCTCAGTCGAATATTGTCCATCCTAACAAACCAAACATCAATGGAAAGCTTGTTTATTCAAGTATTTTTTTCACAGGTTTGGCCTGTGGAGCAATTAATTGCTTTTCAGCACTGCAGGCCATGTTAATTATAATAGCGTAATTTTATGTGGGGTGTTGGTATGGATATGTGTGTTTGCATGTATATGTTGGGAAATCTGTATGTGTGTGTGACTGGTAGATACTGCACAAAAAATAATGCATCACAATTAATGTTATTTCTGATCATTGGCTTATTTAGTACTTTAATAATAAATGTAAAAAATCTGCTTAGGATTTAATATGTGAATTTATTTATTTAGTTTTTTTTTTCTATATATAAAAAAACTAATGTTGTTATGATCAGTGTTGTGGGCAAGGCATTACAAGTTACGTAATAATATTACTTTTCGAAGTAACGAGTAAATTAAAAAAATTAAGTAATAATATTTGAGTTACTTTTTAATAAATGTAATTACTTTTAAGTTTGGTTAATTTGCTTTTTAAAAATTGCTGAATTAAAATGAACATAGTCATGTTGAATCCCGCACACAATGAGAGAATGCAGGAACAGACAGAAATAAAGATGGCAGAGCCTTACATTTCTGCGATGGAAATATTCTCATTATTTTGGGTGCATTGAACAAAAGGAAAAGAGGATTATCTGAATGGACAGTGATTTTACTTTTTAATAAGACAACAAATACAAAAGTAGCAAACGCGTTTTTCAGGTCAGAAAAAGTAACTCAAAAGTAGCGTAACGCATTACTTACCATAAAAAGTAACTAAGTAATGCAACTAGTTACTTTTTTGGGGAGTAACTCAATATTGTAATGCATTATTTTCTAAAGTTACTTTCCCCAACACTGGTTATGATGCTTATTTAAATAGTTTAACATGTATTCAATTTTGGTAGTATTTATGAGGACAGCTGGTAAGGAAATCAATGTAAAAAAAAAAAAACATGATACTTTTACCTTTTTTGGCCTGTGTAACTTTTAAATGGGCGCACAAGGGTTAAGACACAAATAATGAAACGTTTTTTTTAAAAAAAGTTTAGTTTTTTTTTTTTTCCATCCTGCAAGAATAAATGCCACTGAAACTCTGTTAACCAAACAAAAACTTAATCTTCATTTCTATTAAGTGATCCAGAGCTGCTATTTCGTGTCGTTCTGATGTTCAATTGTTTTCATATTCAATCTTTATTTCTATAGTTCTTTATACAATTTAGATTGTGTCAAAGCAGCAGAGTAAAAGCCACAGTAAACAGAGTAAAAGCCATAATAAACATAAAAAACAGCCATAAAAAAACAGAAACAGAGTAAAAGCCATTATATTTTAAATTGTGGAACATTCCAGCAATTTAGGCAGGTAGGAGAGTCGTGTGGTTCTAGTAAAATGAGTTCAGTTCAGATTAGTATAAACAGTTAAGTATAAAACTTCAGTTCAGTTTAGTATAGATTGTATAAAAATGTCCTTGTTTCTTTTCAGGTGAATGCGTTCTCCTGTGCTGGAGGAATGGAGAACCTGATCGTGTTGGATCTGGAGAAGTTTAAATCTCGTACGCAGGGAGTGGCGCAGGCCGGAATCAACATGGGCTCTCAGCAGAAGTGGAGGCTGGGAGAGCTGGAGTTCGAGTCCCTCATGAGGATGCTGGACAACCTGGTATGTGTTGGCTTGAGGTTGAAGTACTCCATTATATTGAACCTGACTATGAGTTGCATATCTAGTAGTCTATAATGACAGACAAAGCAGTAGTGACAACATGAAACACACAGTTCATCAGCATCTTAAATCATCAAAGGTCATCAGCATCTTAAATCCTTAAAAATGTCTAATCTTTAGATTTTTGTTTTAAATGTATGTACATTTATAAAGCTATTGTATTTTATCATCTTTGCATCAAATTACAAAAAAACGAATTACCACTTAAATTTGACGTTCTCTCTTCTGGCTGCTTTTATCAGTCTCACACTGTTTGTTTGTTTCTGAAAGTCTTGATAACGCCATCTTTTTGTTTTATTATTTGAACAAATGTGAATACAAAAAAAAAAATTTGTTTTACTCTTCTATTAACTGCACTCTAAGTTTACCTAACTATGACGACTTCTGCTGTGTGGAAAGGGTCCATTACTGTTCGATCCAGTATAGTCGGCAAAACATCGTCTTGTCGTTCTGAAAGTTCAAACAGTGCCTTGTTTGAAAACAAATCCACTGTAAAATTTATTGAAAAAAGGACTAAGTTCTTACTGTCAAGTCTGTCAAAGTTTTTGCAGCATCTTGTTGTCTACATAGACCTACATTTGACTCTTTTGTATTTAATTACTACAGTGGAAAATCAGTGGCCGGAGCTAAACAGGCAGCGATGTAGAAGTAGGCGTTGATCTTCTAAGGAGGCGGGGTTTGGACACTATTACATAAGTCATTGTGGCAGATTTGCTTCTATATACACTTTTTTTTATACTAACAAGACAGTTTTGAGTTGTGAAACTGGAGTGCATTTCCCAAAACCGTTAAGTCAAGTTGAGCTTCATTGTCATTTCACTACGTGTGGACATAGAGTGAAACGAAATGTCGTGTCTCACAGGTTTCAAGTTCTGTTGCTGCAAATATAGTTGAGCAATACAGTGTTTCTCGAATCTATCATGCCAATGAACATTCAAAATAAACCTATTAAAAGTGAAAGTGAAACTACTTTCATGCGGAAAATTCAAAAAATGCCTCTCATTCACAAACTGCAAATGTGTGATGCTTATACAGAAGTCGCATTGGAATATATAAATCACAGTACAATTCAAATGACGTAAAAGTTGACAGTCTGTCATTAAACAGATAAGGTGGACAAGTGTATTTGAACCCCAAGCAAAAAAAAAACGACTGCTAAGTGACAACTGTGAGCGGAACAGTCACAGCGGAGAGACTGGAAAATCGCTTCGTTCTTCATTTTTTTGTTTTTTTTATTATTATTTTCCGCCCCTTTCTTTCCTATTAGGCAGACAAAAGACGACAGATGTAACAAAGTGGAGTTGCCAGAGCGCTCTTCTCTTCTCAGTGTCTGTCTCTTTCTCCAGCTGTGCAGACTGTGCTGTTTTTCTCTCTGTCCGTGAGAGAGGAATGCAGGCATGTGGAAAGTGTGTTTTCTCAGCCGCAGAGACGAATAGAGTGATGTGCATGATGATAATGATATGGTGTGTCGCTCAGAGAGCTGCCGTCGTCCGCTTCCACTAAATCCATGCATTTCCTCTGCTTCTGCTGGACTCTTTCTGCATGCTCTTACATTACGTGCTGAAAATGCAGATGGAGCTTTAAAGATGGTGCCGTTTATAGTTGATGATTCATGCACATTCTGCAAACTCTGTTTCTAAGCTTGTTAGAGTTATATGAAACTATTTAATTTTTTATTATAATGTTATTACAGATATGACTAATATTATTACAGTATGTATGATAGTTTATAGAATATAACTCATTTAATTGTAATATATAATGATGTGTTTTAGATAGGGTTTTGTTTGTTTTAAAATAATAACATTATTATGTTTTAAGCTCTGTAAGAAATCAGTTTTTACAGGCCTGCATGTTAAATAGGGATGGACACAGAATCTGCATTCACAGAAATCCACAGATTATTTAGGCCATTATTGAGTATTTTTTTTACTTATTTAAATGTGTGTAAATATACATTTATTCAGTATTTATAATAATTTCAGTAATATAATTGAATAATATGCAAAGGTTTATATGATATAAATACAGTACAGTTTGTAACATGTTTTTTAGATAATGATTTTGTTTCATTTTAAATAATATTATTCTATATTTAAGCTCTGTAAGAAATCATTTATTATATGTTTTAACAAAATCGGAAATTAACATTAAGAGTATTGTCTTTACTCTTACTAGAATTGTCTTCTTTTATTTTGTAAGGTTTTTATTATTATTATACTGTATTTATACTATAGTAATCTGGTAGTGTTTGCTTTGGCTTTTTCAGGGGTTAATTATTGTGGTATCTCGATTGCAACAGAGAAATACTGGGAAATCTCTGTAGATTGATGGCATTTCATGCCGTTCAGCTTTATAATCTTAAAATGTGAGCAAAATCAGCTGTTTTGTCATCACTTTAGACATTACACTAGAGAATCATTCAAATACTAGCTCTAAAGTGATGTTGGTGAATTAGCAAAGGTTTCTGCTGTTCTGACGGTCAGCTGCAGATGTGAATGAATGGCAGAAGAAAGTAGTTCCTCGTACAAAAGGGCTTTTGAGACTCTCCGTGTTTGATTTTCTTTATGTACACGATTATGTCGTCGAACCGTTGTATCGTCACTGGTGGGACACTATGGCACTTGGCCTACGACCTCGAGCCAACACACGCCTCCCACCAGTGCCGTAATACAGCCATATCGCACTGCTACGAGTGTGATATTGCTCATATATATAAATTAAGAATAGATCTCATACAAAGTTACTCTAATTTGAGTAAAAAAAATTTTTTTATCTTTATTATTTTTAGCACTTTTATATATTTATTTTACATATTTTTACTATATAGAATTAAATACTTATTTTAACAATGTAAATAATAAGAATAGGTCTTGTCCTTATAGTAAGTAAAAAGTTTTTCATGTTTGTTCTAGTTTATACTGGATAGTTTTTTTTTTTTTTTTTTAAATGACTTTAAAAAAATTTCAATGTTAAATTTTAAAGTTAAATGTATTGTTTATTGTATTTTTAGTAGTAGTATTATATTAGTGCACATTTATAGCTTTTAAAGCACATTTTCTATGAATTTGGTTTGTATTTTGTCAGTAATTTCTCTCTTTTTTTCATATTTATTTCATTGTTGTTGCTTTTATTATTATAGGACAGTAGATAGACAGAAATCAAAGTTGGAAAGGGAGAGGTGGGGGACGGGATAAGTAAAGTTACATAAGCCGGTTCTTGAACTCGGGAACCCAAAGTGCAATGGTGCTATATATCGGTGCACCACCCACGAGGCTGTCAGTGCTGACAGGAATTTTTTAAAAATCTTGTGCTTTATAGACGTGTCTGTTTTTTTTTGTCTTCCAGGGCTACAGGACCGGCTACACATACCGGCACCCCATCGTGCGGGAGAAGCCACGACACAAGAGCGAAGTGGAGATTCCTGCAACAGTGACGGCCTTCATGTTCGATGAGGATGATGCTCCACGCTTCCCTCTGAAGCTCCTGCAGCAGCGGCAGCAGAGGGAGAAAACACGCTGGCTCAACTCGCCCAACTGCTACATGAAGGTGAACGTGGCGGACGGTGCCAGTGAAGAGAACCGACGCACCAAGACCACGGTGAGACTCCATTTATTTATTTATGATGATTGTAGGAATCTAGTTTTTACAGGCCTGCTTGCTAAATAGGGATGGGGATATCTAGGCCCACACGGAATCTGCACTCACAGAAATCCACACACTATTGATTTTTTTTTTTACTTGTGTATAAAAAAGTAATTTGTTTTTATTAAGAATAGGTCTCATGCTTGGTTATTGTAATTTGGGTTTAATTAGATATTTCATCTTTATTATTATTATTATTATTATATAATTCATTTACATATTTATATTATATAAAATGTAATACTTATTCTAACAATATAAATAGTTAATTAGGTCTTGTCCTTACAGTAAGTAGATACAGTAATATTATTGACAATTTTTGCAAATGTTTAGTGAAAGTGAAAGTGAAGTGTAGTGTGGCCAAGTATGGTGTCCCAT
>CAIGQV010007757.1:5378514-5409408 GCA_903798115.1 Danio jaintianensis | reverse complement strand
ATTAGAGAGATGGATGGATGACATATTTGGATTAATGGATGGATGACAGATAGACAGATATTTAGATGGATGGATGGTTAGAGAGATGGATTTATGACAGATGGATGGATGAATAGGTGGATAAATACAGTAGATGGATGGGTGACAGATAGAGATGGATGACAGATAGACAGATGGATGGATAGAAAAATAGATGACAGATAGAAAGACAGATGGATGGATGAGTAGACAGACAGATTGATAGACGGAGAGCAATAGGCAGATGGGTACAGCAGTGAGATGAATGTGGTCTTGGTGAGAATAAAGACTTGTTCTCTCCTCCCACTCTTCCACACCAGTGCAAACTAATGACCCCAGAGCATGAAACCTCGTCTCTTCAACACACCTCACTTCCTGTTGTCAGTGCCAAGTCAATGCTAATACTGTTCCTCCTCTCAGTGTGGGCTGCACTGAACTAACATGAGAAACACACACACAGTGTAGAGTGTGTGAATGTGCTGCATGTTCACTGTGTGCTTCTCTAACTGTGTGTCTCCTGTTCACTAACCTCACGCTGCCCGATTCCAGCAGATGAAGAGCAGCTCACGTCAGACGACGCGTCCACACTCTCTCAGTCTGTGTCTCCACAACACACTCCAGCTAAAGGTGTGTGTGCGTGTGTGTTATTCAGCTGCAAACATGCACATATAAACGTTAACAGCACACAGCTACACAAATCATACATAGTTTAATTAAGGATTATTTCTACAGGTTGATCCTGATCGCTTAGTTTGGTAATCAAACCAGTGTCGTGGCGGTTTTATAGCATAACTGTTTTATGTTCACATTATGAATTTGTATGATCTCACAAGTAGGTTTTTGTGCAGTCTTGATTTCTCTATAAGCAATAAATCAATCAATCAATCTTTATTTATATAGCACCTTACTACCACCAAGGTTGACTTATTCATTTCTAAGTTCTTACAAATTAGCCACCAGTTTACCAAAATGTAAATGAGTTGTTTTACAGTGAGATCAGGTTGAATCAATAAAAATGTGTCATTTTGTAGTAAGTGAAGCTGGAAAAAACTTTATTATTAAAAAAAACTATCTATATTTTGGAATTATATTATAATTCTGTAATAAGTTTAAGAAAATTCGTTAATAAGTGAAGCTGAAAAAAACCCAATATAAATATTACATTAAATATTACTATATTATATTATAAATATTATAAGTGTGCATATAAGTATTATAAGTAATTTTTTTAATTATAAGGAACAAAATTGAAAGGACTAATATGACTATAGCGTAAAATTTATAAAAGAACAAAAACATGTAACAAATGTAATAACATCTAAAACAAATTCATTTCATTCACTTAATTGAAAATATAAAAAAGAATATCATGTACAATTTAAAGAAAAAAATGTGTAACAAAGCTACTAAATTAAAACTTAAAAATATAAGCTAAAAAGAATTTATTACACCACGTCTAATTATAGCTAACTAGTGAATATTACAGCTAAGAAGAAATCTAATAAAATAAATAGAAAATTAGATGAGCACATAGCAAAAGTACTAAAACCTGGAGCAAAATTCAAATGAAAACTAAAAGAAATACAAATACAAATACAAATGAAGTAGAAAATGTTTACGCTAAATAGGAAATCTGAATGTAAACAATTTAAAATGTTATGTATATTTACAAATGATTTATATATAAATAAATATAAAGGGCTATATATATATATAGGAACTAAACATTAAAAGTCAGTATATTAATACTAACAGCTTTCCTGTTTCAGGAAACACATGTTGTAATAGTCATTGTGCAAACATTTTGTCAGGAAATGTCGCAGGCCATGCTCTACTGCGACATTATCTTTATATAAAACAAGTATTTCCTGTGTTAGACGTGTGAAGTGGTCAACCGGAGGAGCCGTACACACACAGAGACCATATATAAAGCACAGTAATACTGATACTGATGGTGTGGAGAAACAGGATGCGTTTGCAATAGTTTCATCCAAATCAGCTGTTACTCAAGCATGACCACCGATGAACCACAAATACGGTTATCTGAACAGTAGCTTCTTATCACGATCAATTAAAGGCTTCATTTTTTATTTTTTTTTATTACTTAAACACTTTTCATTTAATTATTCATGCAGCTTTTGAAAAAAAATGCAGTTAAAAACAATCAGAGTATGCAGTAAAAACAATTCTGTATTTAAAGCGAAATGAAGCAATAATTTGTTAGTGATTTTTATTTTATTTTATTTTTTTTACTTTAAACCAGTGTGATTTAGAATTGTATAAGTAGTTATTAACCCTTTATAGGGCACTCTTTGAAATACTCCAGGAAAGAAGCATTACTGGGGGTTATTACAATGTAATAAAAATTAGTATATGCAGTTCATAAATATTTTTTATTTAAATCTAAAAATAAGTGTGAATAATATATTAATAATAGAAGATGCATAAAGTGATTGAATAATAATATTACTTATAAATAATATTATAACTATAAACTAGTCACTGGCCATTAATTCCGTTTGTAAAGCTGCAGAGAAAGCCACAAGATGGCTATGGATAAAGAGGGCTGATCCGTGGATGATTACTACTTTAATGCAAGCTGGGGTCTGATCAACCTCAGCTGGGTCACCTGGGCGAGGGTGTCTGATGTTGAAAGACCCGAAACGCCCAGTGACCCCAGGATACATCACTGACGATGCGTCCCAGTGCATCTAGATGATGTATCTTGGACACATAGTCATATTATAATAAAATACATCAAGTAATAAAATATTTGTAAATATTTATTCACAGCTCATAAACTTTGTTAGTAACAATTTACAAATGTAAATATGTTTTATAATAATTTGTACAGAATTTATTGCCAGTGCAATAATTAAACCACCATCACCACAAATTGGTTTTCTAGCAAACAAAATAAAACTTAGCACTGTTTTCCAAGCAACAATTTAACTAAAAGATTTATTTTGTTTATATATTAACATTATTTTTTTTCCTAATTACCTTATCATTTGGCCACCACAAAAATATCTTATGTTTTTTAACAGTAACTAAGGAGATTAAATAATACTTTTGACTTTTTAAAAAAATGTTTGAAAGGTGTATTACCACAATGGAACAGACTTTAAAAAAGAAATAAGAAATAATTTTCTCAGGTTTTTTTGTCCAAAATGTTGTATTGGTGGTGAAAAGTGATGGTTTGTTTAAAACACAGAGACTTGGTTCTTTATTGGTATAGGACTGCACAATATATCGTTTCAGCATTGATATTGCAATGTGATCATTTGCAATAATCACATCGCAG
This sequence comes from Danio jaintianensis, assembly GCA_903798115.1. Classification (NCBI taxonomy): domain Eukaryota; kingdom Metazoa; phylum Chordata; class Actinopteri; order Cypriniformes; family Danionidae; genus Danio; species Danio jaintianensis. The sequence continues at coordinate 5,406,086 of CAIGQV010007757.1, read as the reverse complement.
AATATGCAGTGTTGAGTCTGGATTATAATTGATCGTTTTGCAAGTATTTTTTAAGGCCTGTGACTGTGTGAGGATTTCAAAAACATTCAGGCATAAGAAATTGTACCATTTGTAACTTTCAAAAATTAATAACGCCCAAATTTTATAGAATTGTTTATACAACGATGACTGTGCAGTATTATTTTACATTTGATTGTTCAATTACTGTATACCTAAATACTGTTAGACTCCTCGGAAAAAAATGAAATGCTGTTTATTTAGTTTATTATTTTATTTATTGTATTTAACTATGCTTGTAGATTGTTTATTATATTTTAATTTTAATTTTATTATATTTGAAATTGTATTCATATCGCAATATATAATCACTGAATACATTTTTTTCCCAATATCATGCAGCCCTAATTTGGATACATAATATGCTCATATATTCATAGCAGAAAATATTCTGAGGGGCGTCAGATTTAGGTTAAAATCATCAAAAATGCTGCCAGTGACTGGCAACTTCATTTAAAAAAATTGATTTAATATAATTGAACTATTTTTAATAATTATTTTTAAATAATTTATAATAAAAGCAATACCCACAACATACAGTTTGTCTGGCTAATAAAAATCCTGTCTGATTAAGAGTCAAAACTATCAATTTTGTTCAATTATACCTGTTGCTTGTTGTTTTCATGATTTACAGGAGTTACTTTTAACATTTCAGTACAGGGACCAATTCTCACTATTAACTAGTGTCTTATTAACTGCCTATTATTAAATTATTGGCTGTTTATTAGTACTTAAAAAGTTAATATTCTGCATGATCTTATTCTACATCCCTAATACCTAAACCAAAATACTAACTTAAAAACTAATAATAAGCAGCAAATTAGAAGTTTATTGAGACAGAAGGCATAGTTAATGGTTTGTTAATAGCAAGAATTATACCTTAAAGTAAAGTACATCTGAATTGCTTGTTGTAGCATGGATTAAATTACTTTTATTTTTTAATTTCGTCATCCAGAAAACCACACCGGCGTGATGCTGAACGGTAAAGACGGTCACGGCGACGAGGACGAGCTTATCAAGCGCGTGAGTCAGCTGACCACCAGCGTGGAAAGCGTGGAAATCAGCGTTCGCTCCGGAGAGAAGATCGAAGAGGTGCTGACACCCGAAAGCTCGCCCTCCAAATCCCCCAACAAGAAGAAGAAGAAGTTCAGAACCCCGTCCTTCCTCAAGAAGAACAAAAAGAAAGAGAAAGTGGAGGCCTAGAGGAGAAGAAGAAAACAACACCCATGCCCACCGTGTCTGTCCTTCTGTTTGTCTTTGTGTGTTTTTAAGTTGGCTTTGTTAAGCGTGGCAGGTTATTTTGGGAGTCTATAACGAATAGATGGAGTTCCATCTGTTTTTATGAGATGTGCCATGTGTTTATGTGTTTTATACAGGAAGAGAAGCGAGGGAAACTCCTGGGAAACTGGCTTCTCTGGCCTGATGGACTGAACATGTTCTTGTACACATGATTTTATCTCGTCGATGAGCCCATACTGCATTGTTTTTGTTGATTAGACCACCGTACAGACCTTTTATGAGCCCCTTTTCTATCCGCCACTCATCTCTCATGCTGTCAGTTCTGGTTTCTCCAGCTGTAAGGTGGGTGTCATCGCAAACGCTACACAGGAGACACTACAGAATCACACTGGAAACCGTTCTGGATTATTTTAACAGGGTTTGTTGTTTTATTTTGTCTGTGATTGTCGAAGGATTGGGTCTGAAATCCTGTGTAGAGCCACTCCAGTCTCCTGTCCGGGCTGATCTTTGCCAAACGAAAACGCAAAAACAAAAAAAAGCAGAGCGATCACGTTTTAGTGACTTGTATTTTGGTTTCGCAAACATCCATTCTTCATCTCTTATTACAAAAAAATACTTTGCTTTTTTTAAATTGATGCAGTTTAGTTTTTATCCATTCAGTTTTATACTCGTTTCTATACTTCTAAAAAATGAAAATGAAATCTTGAAGCATGTTTTGCTAGTCTGAGTTTATAATGTAGCGGTGCCTGACTTCTCAGTTGTGTAATAGCGCAGATTACTAAACACATGTAACAAAAATATACGAAAACTGGATTGATGTTTAATGATATATGAATATATATAATATTTTTGTGCTGCACTTTTTAAATGGTATACATAACAAAAAACTAATCGAAGAAGACGAGTTTAGCGGTCGAAGAGCAAAACGAAAACATGAGAAATGTTTCACACAAAGGGTGGAGAAGGGAAACATGTTGACATGTAAGGAAAAAAATATATATATTTGTAAAATGTATTTTTGAAAAAATGTCTCGGTCCCTAAGCAAGTCTAAGTTGATTCTCATCACGTGATGCCATTTGTTTTTAAGGATAATTCGCCCCCCCAAAAATAAAATAAAATGTCATTGTTTACTCACGCTGTTGTTTTATAATGTCAGATGCTTTTAGAGGCCACAAATGCAAAAACAAAGATCTCTTGCTTGAACTCATCCATATAATAGCAGTAAATACCATCCAGCATCAAAAAAAGAGGCTAAAGCATCAAAGAATGTGAGATTTGTGGTGTTATAAGATACAGTTTAGTGAAAAACAAACCAAAAAATGTAATGTATTATTTAATAATCCTATAATAATAATATAACAATAATCCTGATTTCGTGCCTAGAGTTTTGAGAAATTAAGATTAATGGAAGCACGATACAAAATACAGTCCCTGCACTTTCTTTTCTGAGGTAAATATACATTTATTGGTAAACATCTGAGTTCAGATACAAAGATTTCAAAGAAACTACTCAGACATTTCTAGGCATTGCATTTTATGTTGTAAAATCTATGAACCTGTGTGGTTTTTGCAGGCAAATCTGCATGAGTTGCGACAATAATAGTGTTTCATGAATTCAAAGTTTTTTTGGTTTGTTTTTCACCAAACCCTATTAGAAAACACCAGAACTCTTGGATTATGCAACATGTCATTAATTAAAGGGATAGTTCACCCAAAAATGAACTTCATTTCTTCAAAATCATTACCCACCCTTCACTTATTTAAAGCCTTTATGAGTTTCTTTTTTATTGTTGAACACAAAAAAAGATACTTTGAAGAAAGCTGTAAACCTGTAACCATTGACTTTCATAGTATTTGTTTTTCCTACACTGAAAAAAATTATTCATTGGATTTAGTAAATTTGTTTAAGGTAAGTGGTTGCAAACTATTTATATGGGCTGCATTTAAACACAAATTAAGTTGAACGTTACTAAATTAAGTTTGTTTTAATTCAGCCCGTATAAATTCTTTGCAACCACTTACCTTAGAAATTACAATTTAGTAAATCCAATGAGTCAGTTTTTTCAGTGAACTATGGAAGTTAATGGTTACCAGTTTTCAGTTTTATCTTAAATATATTCTTTTATGTTCAACAGAATAAAAAGAAACTCGTAAAGCTTAAAAAATCCACTTGAGGGTTAGAAAATAGTAAATTTTAATTTTTGGGTGAACTATTCCTTTAATACTTTATATGTCTTTAATTTTGGTGGTTCAACCATTGTATGTTCGAGCTCAAGCAGAGTTATATTTCATATGTAGTTAAAAAGAGGTATAACACATCAGAATATCAGCAAAGTAAGTAAACAATGACTCCAAATGACAACCTCATTCACATTCATGGTCATAAATCAATTCATCGCCATCCAAAGCATTAGTTTTACCACGGTTTACCTAAGAAACATTTGTTTTTGTTTGTTTTCTGTCTGAAACTGGATTTATTTACTCACCCTCTCTCCTGCGGGAGGTCAGAGGTGGCTTGTTTTGCCCAATTATACGCTCCCTGCCCCACGAGACGCCATTCTGGACAAAATGTACACTCGTTTCACCAAAAGCTGATCTCTAATGGCTAAGATTAGTGGTTGACCTCAGTTTGAACTCCGTCAGGCCCGAATGTGGTCGTCAAACGTCCCGCGGGGAGGAGGCGAAACCACTGAGAGGGAGAGACATATATCCCAGTGGGCAATGTGAAGTACTGGCCTGGGCGCCAAGAGAGAGACAGACAATTCTAAGCTGTGTAAATAGCATGTGGTTTTGAGCGCGGGCCAGATGTGGATTAAAACACATTTAAAGCTGCACCGGGTGCGAGTTAAGAGCGAGTAATGGGGCAGGCAGCGAGATTAACTCTTTTTATTGCTTTCAAATTTCTTGCTGATTTTCGCTTCAGATATTTCATAGCGCACTGCGGTTTTTATGCTTTCAGGAGGTGTAGTTTAAACTTCACGAGCGTTAACTGGAACGTGCAACACATTTTTATTCTTTTTTTTCCCATTTTAGCCCATTTTGCACCTTGTTTTACTAATTTTGTAGTCTCTGGTTCTGAAGGCCTGTTTTCTTTGGCATGCGAGTTTGAGCCAAGCCTCTTTGTGACCTGTGAAATCTTATATGAATGGTTATCTAACGGACTTGCTTTTAGATGTATTGCTAATCAGTGTACATTCACAAATAAAACTATTTTAAGAAGCAAACGCTGCACTCGGGAGTCTGTGGGGACGGAAACATGCTTGCATTATCACTTTTTTATTTTTTACTGTATGCATTTGCTTACATCATTCATTGCATTTTTCAGTTTTTCATACACATTCATTTGATCGTTCTAAAATATAAATGTTGGTGATTTAATGGGAACATTTAAGGTTTACCTCAGAATGACTTGCTTTTTTTTCATGCCGTTTTGAACCTAGCTTTTGTTCTGTGGGACATGAAATGAGAAATTTTGAAAATATTAGTGTCACTCTTTTCCGATAATACTCCGATAATGCCTCCCAAATACAAATAATGAAAATGTTGTGACGTTGGTCCATAATTGGAAGAAGGACTAATAGTTTGCACAATTGCATTGCCTAGGACAGCAGGTTAATACCTGGTATCATGGTGTATTTTTGTTCAAGTGGATGACCTGTGTCTAAAATGTTTCAAGCATGTCCACTTTCAACCACTTGAAAGAGAAGTTGAAAACACATCCAATTTATAGTGAAAATACTCAAATGGTCAAGTACATTCAAAGGGCCACAAAAGACCAACTACGGTCTTCCTTCTGACCAAATCTGTAAACATTACAGGACATGTTGTTAAAGCGCACTAGTCAGGCAGGATTTAAACTTGGCCATTTGACATCGTAAGATTGGTTTGAAGGTACAGGTAAAAAGCATTTTTGGCTAATAAATCATTTGGTATTTTCATATGGTATTACCCCTTGTAACCAGCAGGTGTCCTCGGTGTGCTGTTTCTAGTGCATTGACCAGTGAATCCAGCTCGTGTAATCCATCTAATCAAACAGTGGATTAAGTAATCGCAGTCAGTGTAGTGGAATAAAAACCACTCAGATAATTTTCCTCAACATTTTCAAAGGAGGGAACACAAAGACGATAACTGACGTACTTTTACTTCTATACTCAAAGTAATAGGCAAGCAGAAAGGTTTTAAAATGACCATTTAGACCGAAAACGCAAGATACACGACAGTGAAAAGTAAGCCAAGAGACTTTTTTGTTCTTAAAGTGGAGCAACTTATAACTTGTAAAAGCAAAAATATTTGGAACAAGTATCCAAAACACTGTAGAACTGTCTAACATATTTACATAGAAAAACAGCGGAAGGACGGTGCAGAAGTAGTCAATTCCAGTATATTGTGACAATACTTAATAACAGACTTCTTCTTAAAAATGTAATTATACATCCATTCATTTTCAAAAATGGTGCACTAAGATGCAATGCACCAATTTTGGTTCCGTCTTTCTCAGAATTTAGTGTAAATAAAAAGTATTTTCTTCCTTAATTCTGAGTTTACATCTTACACTTCACACATATAATCACATAATTGTGGCATTCATTCTTGAAATTGAGTTTTTTTTTCGTAGAAATTCAACTTTATTTCTCACCATTGCGATTTTTCTGTCATTCATTTACATAAGAAAACATTGGAAAAACAAAAGCTAAAGTTATCACAATTTCTTGTATATTGCAACAATCATCATTCTAAATAAATATAGTAGCCTTCAAATGCCATTCGCATACTTGCATTTTCAAAAAATCTATGTCCAGATACATTTCACCAAGTTTGATGTTGCATTAGTTTTCAATCACAAGCAATTTCAGCACATATATAGCAGAGAAAACACTGCTTCAGACTGTGACTGAGGTTTTATTTGAGATCTTATATGTCCCAGTTCTGATTTTTATTTATTTTTTATAAAACATTTTGAGTTGTGAACTGAATAATGTAAACTAGCAGTTGCAAGAAAAGTCAGAATTTGGGCATAAAAACACGCATTTACCTTTATTTATTTTTTTATATCTATTATAGACCATTTTAATGTAGTGATGTCATTGGCCCATGAACATTTCCTGCTTGTCATCAAACTACTTCATAATTGTAACAAGAGGCAATTCAATCATAACTTAATGTTAAAACAGCTGTCATAACATTGTCATAACATTATTTTTCAATATGTGGCTCTTTTTGGATTCTCGGAAGCTTTAGAAATTAAAAATGTAAAACAGGAAATACGTTGGGACCGTTTTTGTTTACATCCCTTAAAATGGTCTACAACATATTAGAAACCAGTTTCTTTAAACAGTGTATGGAGGGTGCTCAGGACCAGAAGTCTTAAATGAAAAGTGTCAATTATCAACATGCGCAGTTTCACCATTTCTTCAGTACATCAAGACATGCACAGTTTGTTGGTATTGAGGTGGCATTTTTTTTTTATAGATGGCAATATAATGTATGATGAATGCACTTTTGGCCTCAATTGCCCTCCATACAAAGTGCAAAGAGAATACATACCCAAAGGCTGCAGACTGAACACATTTTCTCTGAAAGTGACTTTGGTATGTGTTAGTTTGTAAAAAAAACATACTTGGAATAGTCTATAAGGGCTTGTTTTGTGTTTCACACCAAGTTTGCAACGGCATGAGGGTGAATAAATGATGACAAGATGTTCTTTTTTAAGAAAGTGGTTTCACACAAATGTGTAAACAAACAGGCGGTTCCCCAAATTATCACTGTGCTTCTCTCACTTTCAGTTCTGGGATCTTTGACACAGCAAAACATGTAGCTAGAAATCACGTGCATGTGGTCAGTGATATTCTTGTGTAATAACGAGCCCTCAGTTTACTGTGGAAGTCTGTTTCCACTACAGAATTAAAAATAATGGTAACTGTGACTTTTTTTTACTAATTGCAAGAAAAATAAGACTTATTTTTCCCCCTTAATTGTGATTTCTCTGTTACATTTACAGAGAAATCCAGACATTTGCAAGTCTCGAGTTGCAAGTTTAGGTGAGCAAAAAGTAAAATTTTGACTTTTAGTATTTGCAATTATGAGAAAAAAATTTAAATATATATATTTTTTCTTCTCAGAGTTGCAAATATTAAAACTTCTCACAATAATTACACTCTCACAGTTGCAATTAATAAGCTGTTGTGTAATTCTTCACATCATTATTATTTTTTCTCAATTCAGTGAAAAGTTTTCGTTTTGGAATACTTTTTTAACATCTTTATTACATTCTTCAGATTTCTCACTTCACAACTTTAATTGTTGCAGTTGCAAGGTTTTTGTAATTGTTATTTTTTTATTCGCAGAATTCTGAGTTTATATCTTGCGATTGCAACGTTTTTCCAAATAATGTCAGAAAAAGAGAAAATTCCAAGATTCTAGATTGCAATTTTTTTGTAATTCTGAATTTATACCTCAAAAATGTTTACTTCATAAATTTCATTTTTTTTCCCCTCATAATTATAAAATTTCCTTGTAATTTCAAGTGTATAAGGCGTTTTATTTTTGTTTTTGTACTTTTTGAGTAGTATACATCTCAGAATTGTTACACTTTCTCACAGTTGCAAATAATAAGCTGTTTTGTAATTCTTATAATTATAATTTTGTGTATTCATTTATTAATTCAATTCATCATTAATTTATTCATTCAATTTTTACTCATTTTGGAATTCTTTTGTTTATTGTACTTTATTTTTAACAAGTTCATGTCGTCAGATTTCTCACTTCACAACTTTAATTGTTGCAGTTGTAATTCTTTCTTTTGTAATTCTGGGTTTACATCTTGCGATTCAAACTTTTTTTCCACAAAGCGTCAGAAATGGGGAAATTCCAAGATTCTAGATTTGCAAGATGCCATTTGTTTTTGTAATTCTGAATGTATACCTCAAATGTCTTTATGCTTCATTACTTTAACTTTTTTCCCCTCATAATTATAAAATTTCCTTGCAATTTCATGTTTCTAAGCGTTTTATTTTGTTTGTTTTTTTACTTTTTCAGTAGTATATATCTCACAGTTGCAATTAATAAGCTGTTTTGTAATTCTTCATAATTATAATTGTGTGTATTTATTTATTAATTTAATTCATTATTAATTTATTCATTCAATTTATATTCATTTTGGAATTCTTTTTTTCTCACTTCTCAACTTTAATTGTTGCAGTTGCAAGTTTTTTGTCACTCTTATTTTTTTATTTGCAGAATTCAGAGTTTACATCTTGTAATTCCAACTTTTTTCCACAAAATGTCAGAAAAGGGAAAATTCCGACGTTTAAGATGGTAACTTTTTTGTAATCCTGAATTTATACTTTAAAAAATCGTACTAAAATACAGATGAGATCGCACAATTTCATACGAATTAGCCGCTAAATCAAAAGGTTACGAATTGCTGTGAGATTGTGTTGGAAGTTTATATCTCAGAATTGCAAGTGTATAACTCAGGTCTAAGATATAAACTTTAAATTCAGAGCTCGAAAAGTCACAATTACCCTTTATTTTCCGTTGTATTTACATATAAAGCACTTTCAAATTTAAAAATTTCTCTATGCTTCTATTAGCTCAAATATGCAACAACAACCAAAGACCAACCCCTCTGCAGGATACACCGAACTCTCTCTTCACAGCACAAATAATACATTTACTATAGCCAGACACAAATATTTTGAATTCTTAACATCCATAAATTTACATTTTAACCCTCGACCTTGACAAATCCAGTCTCGGAGACCGAATATGCATCTAATCTTCCTTTTGCACAATTGTCAGACTGTTGGTTTTGAGAGCATTCACTATTGTGTTTGTGCTGATGTGCCTTTCTGCATTTTCCCCATGAATGCAACACCTGAAATATGCAACACATTTAGGCGCGATTGACATGTCCATTAAACTGTGGGCGACAAGAGTTTACGTCAATTGTAGGGCATTTACCCGTGCTGATTCTAGATCAGTAGGCCCCTCATTTGCTTTGATTTTACCCCCTGCACATCCAATTAGATTCTCCTCAGACTCGTTTTAGTGTTGTAGTTCCTCTATAGACTAACGCTGATCTCAGGTCAGGCTCGTGCATAGTGAAACTGCTCAGATTAGCCTCTGGTGACCCAAATATTATCGGCCTTGTGATTATTTTTGCCCGTGCAGATGAATGATTTGAAGATGTTTTGGTTGTCAATGAAGCATCAAGATTAAATGGAAATGAATCAAAGACGCCTCTTTGTTTGACTTTGTTTCAATTATTGATGTTCTGAATGTGGCCATAAATATAGGTCAAGGTCAACTTTAATTATATAGCACCTTAAAACAACATGAATGTTGACCAAAGTGCTTCACAGACATGGCACAATACTAAACAATTAGAGAGACAGGACAATATATGCTACAAAAACATTTAAAAACTAAAAATAAGTTACAAAAATCTGTAGTAAAAAAAAAAAACTAATTTTATATCAGTAGGCCAAAGAGAAGAGGTAGGTTTTGACAGATTTTTAAAAAACACATAGACTGAGAAAGCTCTCTCTCCTTTAGTTTTCAAGCGGGATTTAGGAACAATTAGCAGGAGCTGAGCGGAGGAGCTAAGGGATCTTTGGGGAGAATACAGAATATCACTGAATGTCGATGGAACGTTTTCACTCATTTTGATTCACAAAAGTTACACTCAAAAAAAGACTTTTGCAGCTTGTTCAAACTACTTATTTAAAATGAGTTGCAACAACACAGTTCTTAAGCTTTTTTTGGGACAACTTAATAGTTTAATGTTCAATCCACTTAAATTTGCAAAAACTTAATTCCTTTGTGTTGCCCCGACACAAATCGATTGTGTGGAACCCAACATTTTTTACAGTGTATTTTAAATTCATACTTTAAATGTGAAGCTCTGGAACAAAATTAAGAGACCCCTTCATAGTTATTATTGGCTCTTTGGATTTATCAAACTTACTTTGGATTTATAGCAGGAATGGGCTTTGAGTAAAGTGTACATTTATGAACAGTTAGTCTTCAAAATTTTCAATTTTTATTTTGTGTTGGGACAACATAAAGGAATTATGTGAAAGAAAGTCTTTTTTTGAGTGTACACTGTACAAAATGTTCGGGTCCACAAATTCCTTCATGTTCTCCCAACACAAATCGGTTAAGCTAACTTTACAAATTGGATTGTATCCAAAGTGGATTTTACTCATATTAATTCATATTTACTCGTATTTAATTTAGGTTTACTCATTAACTCATTTATAACATGTTTCAACTCATTTTAAGTACATTTGAACAGGCAGCAAAAAATAAATAAATAAATACATTATTAGGTTGGGCTGATAAATAATACACTACAACTGGATTGTCTAATCAACTGAATGTCTAAGTCACTTTCATTACTTTATGTAAGTTGCCTAAAGTTATTTTTCTCTCACAAAACAAGTGACAGGAGAAGACAATGTATATAAATTTCTTATATAATGTCTATTTCGGCCAGTATTGCATAAAATCTGTATGATTCTTTTGATTACCAACCTTTGATTAGGACATTTTTACATTTATCAGCCACTCTTATCCAAAGTGACTTACATCCTTGAAAACACACCGAAGGGCAGTTGAGGGTTTGGTGCATTGAGGTGGATATTTATTCACTCTCCCCAACAACAAGGGTTGCTGGTGCCGAGATGTGAACCTGCAACCTTTGGTCCCAAGTCCAACTCTCTAACCATTAGGCCATGGCTGCCCCCAGATTACAAACTAATCTTTTAAAACAGTTTAAATAACACTTTTCAAACAATCTCACTAAAATTTGTAACGTTTATTGGTAAATCTCTATGCAATTATGTGAAATCTTGCTCTCGAGGTTGTAAAATAGTTTTAGTATAATCTCTTCAATCTCAGTGAATCTTCAATCTTAGGTCCTACATTTGAAAATGTACAGATTTTTGTATGAAAATAACAACATTTGACAACTATTTTGTCAGTATATAAAATGGTTGCATTTCCCTATGGGATTGGGCTGCCATTTTATGGTCTTCAAAACACCAAGTTTGGAAAACTGAAAGACTTCTATAAAATATAAACTGTGATTTTGTGGAAATGATGACATGCGCATTTGCATTAGGCTACATGTTCAGCGTATAGCCATGAGCAAGATCTTGTCAATTAAAACAACTATGGGTGGCCTACACCAGTGTTTCCCAACCCTGTTCCTTGAGGCACACCGTGCACTACACATTTTCAACCTCTTCCTAATCAAACACACCTGAATCAGCTCATCAGAACATTAGAAGAGACTCCAAACCCTGAAATGAGTGACATCAAAAATTTGTTGATGGTGTGCCTCCAGGGACAGGGTTGGGAAACACTGGACTACATGATTGTCAGTGTGTTCCATTGGGAAGGGCTCATCCCTATGCCTTATGAAGGGTTTACCTCCTGAGGGACAGTTTCTAAGGGATTAGGGCTGGGGTGTCAAACTCAGTTCCTGCAGTCCTGCAGAGTTTAGTTTCAACCCTGCTTCAACACACTTACCTGTATGTTTAAAGCAAGCCTAAAGGACTCCATTAGTTTGATCTGATTTGTTTAATGAGGGTTAACCCTAAACTGCAGAGCTGCAGGCCTGTGGATTAGGGCATAGAGATAAGTGTTTCCAAATGCAGCGCTCTGTTCGACACCAAACAACTTCCCAGTGCAAAGAATCATGGGGACTTGAAGTGTCCATCAGTTGTACCCTTCGAAGTCTTAATTCTTTCACAGTGGCCAGGTTTGAGCACTTCAGTTTGGAACCACACCTCAATATGGCAGGCATGATTGCTTTCACTCTCAATGCGTATATATATATATCTTGTTTAAAAGGCACCATGTATGTTCACAAACACATATTCTATTTGAAGTAAGATAGTCAGCTACTGCACTCCAATTATTTTTGCTGCTTGTTCAAACTACTTATTTAAAATGAGCTGAATCAACAGTTTTTTTTTGAGGGGAAAACTTAATAGTTTTATGTTCAATCCACTTAAATTTGTAAAAACAATTAAGTTAACTTAATCAATTTGTGTTGGGAAAACTAGAAGAAATAGTGTGGAACCCAGCATTTTTTTTTATAGTGTGGCAGCTACATTTATATTCACTTTTGTGGATGCAAAGTTAGGAAAAATCTTTTTTGATTATTTCAACGTACCCTAAAACCATTTAGAAGTACAATTCCCAATCAAAATTTCCAACAGGTGCATTTACTCTCCAACAACCAATATTTACTCCCCTTAGGCACTTTGACAATTTTAATTCATGCAGACTTTCCCAACCAATACCTGCAGACCATAAAACACACATCCTACACACTCTCCACCACCCTCAATACCACGACTGAGGTGAGTCCCTTGAGCAAGGCACCGTTCCCCCCAACTGCTCCCCGGGCGCCGCAGCATGGCTGCCCACTGCTCCGGGTGTGTGTTCACGGTATGTGTGTGTTCACTAACTGTGTGTGTGCACTTGGATGGGTTAAATGCAGAGCACAAATTCCAAGTATGGGACACCATACTTGGCCACACTACACTTCACTTCACTTAAAATAAACATCACGCCAAAAACAGCGGCATTTAGATGTAAAGCTGCACGCACGTCCACACATCTCCCAGCTTCAAAGCGTCTCGAATGTCCTCCTTCCTGTCAGGAAGAGCCTCTCCTCGCTCCCCCAGCTGTATTATTGTTGTGTGTTTGGCCATATGAGCTCATGACTGTGGGAAGTTGGTCACTGGACCGAAACATCAGCCCTTTTTAGACAATACAGCCTTTCAGAGCCGGGCGTCCCGCGGGAAAAGCGAAGCGGGAAGCGGGCCTTTCTGGCGGCTGTATCGTTTAGATGTGCGAGCGCAGGATCGTGGTGCAGTGAGAGGTGTTTGCAGTCGGGGTGTTAGAAAGAGAGAGAAGGACAGGACGGCGCCCGGGGTCTCCAGACGGCGCCCTGCTGTGAGTGTCACAACAATAACCAGCTCAAGTCCAGATGGATGGACAGCCTGAGGCCACAAATGCGGGAGCGCGCCCTCTGTAGGCCACTGCGGGGAGAGTGTGTTTGTGTGTTGGTGAAACACTTCAAGACTCTGTTTTTATTTTTTTCAGCTCAGTTACATCACTGCTACCCTCCCTGAAAATCCTGGACAGTTTGTTCGTACTCACTCATGGACAGTCCTGAGAGACACAGTGTTCTCTCTGAGCGCTGCCAAGTTCACCGCCGGTTAGCAGTGCTGGGGCCAAACTCAGAGACCGCTGAAGAGTAACCCGGTGAACTGGTGAATGTTAGAAAATTTATATTTGACGTAAAATTATTTACTATTATTTACTTTGTCTAGATTATTTTACTATTTGAAAGATTTATTTGAGTATCTCCATATTGTCAAAATTATTATTTAAATATAATGTATATATAATTTAATATATGTAAACATATACACACAAACGTGAACAAATATACATAATTGTTTTCCAAAATGTGAATTTTTTCCCCCCAAAAATATATATAAAGGTGTCATGGTGGCGCAGTGGGTAGCATGATCGCCTCACAGCAAGAAGGTCGTTGGTTCGAGCCTCGGCTGGGTCAGTTGGCATTTCTGTGCATGTTCTCCCCTTGTTTGCGTGGGTTTCCTCCGGGTGCTCCGGTTTCCCCCACAGTCCAAAGACATGCGCTATAGGTGAATTGGGTAAGCTAAATTGTCCATAGTGTTTGTATGTGAATGAGAGTGTATGGGTGTTTCCCAGTTATGGGTTGAGGCTGGAAGGGCATCCGCTGTGTAAAACGTGCTGAATAAGTTGGTGGTTTATTCCGCTGTGGAGACCCAAGATTAATAAAGGGACTAAGCCGGAAAGTGAATGAATAAATAGATAGATATGTAATGTTTTAACACTAGCCTCTGTGTTCCCACTTGAAATGTGCAGTAATGAGCAGCTCGTTTGTCTTTATGGCTGTAAATGATATTCTGTTGGTCTCGTTTCCTTGGGTTCTGCGTCCTACTGTGAACTGGTGTCCAATGGGCAAGACATCTGGAGCAGATGGTGTATTGGAGCACTTTAACGGAAGAAGCGTCCCGTACCAGCAGAAGAAGAGGCGACCCCATCCGAGCTCAAAAGAGGTCAGCGGGGTCACAGGGAGGAACGTAGGAGGATGTCCCAACTAGGAGACAATGCCTTAATGGAGACCACGACACTGCAGGTCCTCACACACACACACACACACACACACACACACACACACACACACACACCCACACACACACACACACACACACACACACACACACACACACACACACACACACACACACACACGCGCATAGACACCACACACACATAGACACAATCCCTAAGCATGGCCTGCCCACAATAGCACATGGTGACCTGGCACACACTCTCTCTTTCTTACACACTCAGTGTAGGATGACAGTGTAGGTCAGAGAGGGTTAATCAGGATCAGCCCAGGCGCTCTGCACATTGTCCCTCTCCTGTGTTGACCTGAGTCCACGTAAATAGGTGGCTCAGCTTTCCTAAGTGACAGAGATGGATGTGCGTGGGTGTGACTTATAACACTTATAGGCGTCTAAACTCGTGCAAATTAGCCATGTGAACGTAGACTGTGTATTTCAGCACATTTAAAGACCTTGTGTCTGACACAATTAAAACGAGTATCATGGGTCCACACCTGTCGCTGGACTTTGTCTTATTTATGGCTAATAGGTTTCAGTTGATAATAGCAAAGCAGACTTTTCTCAATGCTGGATCAAGAGGTTAGCATTTTTGCACACACTTTTTCAGCTAACTGAGATTTGGTGTTATGCTAAGCTAATGCTAAGCACTGGAAAACATTATATGCAGCTACTTAATGCTAGTCAGTGGCAGGTGCTATCTAGCATTTTTTGTTGGCACATTAGCATATATTGTTTTAGCTGATTGAGCAACTTTTTCAAGCTAACTGGGCTTTAGTGGTGTGCTAACTAGTAGTTGTTAGCTGCTTAGCAAAAACAAAGAAACAAAATATATTCAACGTGTTAGCTTTAGCTTCTGTAAAATTATTATAACTCAGCATTTAAGTACATTTGTTGAAGGAGAACAGTATTTTATGGCACCAGTGGAGCCACGATTTGCTACTTTCTAATGTTAGTCAGCAGCAGGTGCAATCTTGCAAGAAAAAAAAGAAAATTTGCATAGCATTAGCATATCTTAGGTAGCATTTGTGATTTGTTTTAGGTTATTGAGCCTTTGTTCAAGTTGTTAGCTTGTTTACCAAAAACAAAGAAATTAAATGTCTTTTTTGTGCCACTTTAGCTTCTTTTAATAAAATAAAGCAACAGTTGAAGTCTCAATTAGCTGGTTGCTAATGCTAGTCAGCGGTGGGTGTTATGTATCAATAAAAATTATGCACATTATGTAATTTTAGCTGATTAGACTTTTCAAAAAAAACAATTCTAGCAAACTGAGCTTTAGCATATTGCTAATTAGGCCATGTTGTTAGTTGTTAGCTGGCTTTGATTTTGAATTAAACACCAATTACAGTGTCTAGTGTCTGGCAGATACAATTAAAATTCTCAAGGGTCCCTACCTGTTGCAGACTTTTTTGTAAAATGACTTATGAAAAATGTTAAAAATACATTCATTCATTCATTTTCTTTTCAGCTTAGTCCCTTTATTAATCAGGGTTTGCCACAGCGGAATGAACCGCCAACTTATCCAGCATATGTGGTCCTGGAAAACCTCAGTTTCAAGGGCTATCTAGCACTTCCCCTTAGCCTTATGCCTTCAAGCTAAAGAGAGTTGGGACACCCCTACCCCTTCACCAGGGGAAAGGGGAAGGGCTAAGGGGTAGAATTGTGATTGGACCTAAGAATTTAGCATGTGTTTTGCGAACATTTGTTTATTAATGCAGATTTAGTGCTATACCCATGAACTACTGTTTAGACATAATGGTCTAGTGCGTGTTTACATAGAACACTTTTCTTTTGTTTTCAGTCTATATCAAAATGAACAGTTTAAACACAGGAGTTCATGAGAAGTTAAGAATGAGTTAATAATAATGTGCCCCTCCAAGTAAAGTCATGACACAAAAATAGATTAACGGGTCATGAGTTCATTTTAGTTACATTTAGTCTAAACTAAAGTGTTAATTAATACATTTAACAAACATGTACTAACAAGTAATTAAGGTAGCCGTTATTCACACATGAACTCATGTGACACATTGCAGTTAAAGTCAGGTCATGATTAGAGCATGCCTTAACTCATCGTTAGTTCATGATAAAGTAATGTTTGATTTACATATTAGTACATCATTATTCATCTAGTGTTATTGTAAAGTGGTACCAAAGCCAGTGCCAGAATGATCCACTTTATAATGCTTATTTATAAAAAAAACACCTTTGGTTTATAATTAGACGTCAAGTGTTCAAGTACAAATGCATTATACCGCAATTCCAGTTAAGCCGAGACTAAAATTAGCACCAGTCAGACTGTAACTGGCCTCAATCCGAGCCTGTTTAAGAGAGAACAGAAGCTTCTTGAATTGAAGCCAAAGAGATCCAAGCTATGTCAGCAGTACGATGATAAACACGCTCCCATCAACCCTCTAAATGAGGACAGGCCACTATGACTATCTGAAGGGGATTGTGTTTAGACGCAATGACTTTGCAGCAAGACTCCAGGAGGCCAAACTCGGTGCAGGAATCTGGCTCCGTCGGTCCCTCCTTCCTAAATCTGATATTAAAAAGGGATTAAGGCACAGAAACAACACTGCCAATATCCGGCTGCATCTCTTTCTCCCTTTACCAGCCAGGATGCTTCAGAAACAGAGAGTGGGGAGAAAATAAAAAGGAGGGAGCCGTGCAAATGTGTCTCCAGTGTGACGGCTGACTGCCAAGAATAGAGGGAGGGGAGCGAAGAGAGAGAGAAAGGGGAGGGAAAAGCGTGAGATCATATTTGGGTTCATTTTGTACCTGTTGGTTCTCTCTTTCCTGTAACGCAATACTGTGAGAGCCACCCTGTTCTGTAAACTCTCAGGCTATCTTAGCGTGCACAACCAGGACCGATCGACCGTCTAATCTGGGACGACCCTGTGTCATAATGCACACACACACTGGCCTCCTTGTGAGATAAGCCCATTGTGCGCATGTAATGCATCAGTCTCAGGGCAACTATATCGAGCAGTAGGTCACACTGATGCCATTGTGTTTTTTTCCAAGGGAGAAAAACAACCACTGGTCAGTAACACGACTCTGCTCTATGGTTTCCTAGAAACTGTATGGATATTTCTGTCAGTAGATCAGTGGTTCTCACATGCGTTTATTTTAGGATTTTACAATGTACATCAAGAATCACCCATAGAAATAGAGAAATTGTTTAATAGGTAGTTTCATGGTTTTGGAAGCCAGTAACCATCCTGGATTATCCAGCTTAACATTGCAACTACCAGAATTTGATAACCACTAGAATGAGCCAAGAAAGAAGCAAAAGAAGAAAGAGCAAAGTTTGTTGCTTTTTAAAGTTTGGAAAACCTGTCTGAAGTAAGGTTATATCTTTGCTATCAGAAAATGAAATCTTTTGTTTAGCATAAAAGTTACTAGGCAACAGTAGCACGCATATTCAAAGGCAGATGTATTTGAACAAAGTTATTAAACCACAAAATTTAAAAACAATTAACATTTTAGTGGTGGCACGGTGGCTCATAGAAAGAAGGTCGCTGGTTCGAGTCTCGGTTGGGCCAGTTGGCATTTCTGTGTGGAGTTTGTATGTTCTCCCCGTGTTCGCGTGGGTTTCCTCAGGGTGCTCCGGTTTCCCCCCAGTCGAAGTGTATGAGTGTATGTTTCCCAGTACTGGGTTGCGGCTGGAAGGGCATCCGCTGTGTAAAACATATGCTGGAATAGTTGACGGTTCATTTTGCTGTGGTGACCCCTGATAAATAAGGGACTAAGCCGAAGGAAAATTTATGAATGAATGATATTTTAGTGTGAATGAGCTAGCTGTCTTTTTTTTAACAAGGTAGCTGGTGCCTTGTTTTTACCTTATTAGATCAGATGGTAGTTGGTTTTTTGCTGGTTCAAGTTGTTGATAACATTGTAGACCATCTTGGACTGTCATGGATATCATGGATAACAAACCCCCTCAATCCCCCTATAAAGATCCCGTTCCGGGAGGGGGAAGGGGATCTCCCTTTGTAATCATAGTGTTCCCGGTCCCCCAATACATCCTCCAAGCCTCTGGGTCCTATGCACTCTGTTCCCCTTTACCACATTTTCCCTTTCCAACTTACGATGCCCCTGTATGTGGCCTAAAAGTGAATGCAGGTGAATGAAATGTACAATTTCAGCAGTAATTTGTGGGATTTGCAACAACGCAGAAAAATATGGATATCTTGTTTTGATGCACTTTCTTAAAAGAGCCACATTCACTTTGAAACAGACAAACTCAACACATTTCAGATCCTATTTACACCTGTATTTATCACAGTCCACTTATGAGCAGGTGTAAACAGGGGCCTAATAATTGGTGGACCAATTAAATGCCAAATTTGACTTTTAGTGAAAGGGCCACAATATTCTGAAACACAGCTACAAGTTCAAACTAGATTTGCCAGCAGTAAACATTGCAGTATTTATTTATTTTTTTTACCCTTGTAGGAAGTTAAATAATTGAAAGAGTTGCTTAACATACTCTTACTCGTATTTTCCTTCATCTTTTGTTGTTTTTACTTGAGGGACTGGCCATTCGACTTGCCCAGATTGGCGACGGTCCAATTTGATCTACAAAGTGACAGATGAATTTACTGCAAGTGACATGGCATGTCTAAACTGAAAAGCTCCCATTATAAACAAATCTGTCAGCAAGTGTGCGGCTTTGCTTTGTTGATTACAACCGTCAAGTTCTAGTTTTGTCATGTTGTTCGTTAGCAGGGTTGACATGTTGGTGAGATGGACAAGGACAAGATGGCTCTGCTTGACAGTGCGTGTCAGCTTTGCAGCCCAAACCACACTGACACTTGCAGCAGGGGTCAAGAGTTATCACGTCCTCAAGAACACATGGTCTCTAATTTAACAAAAACAATTCAATCTGTTCAAGAGCATAGGAGGTACAGATAGGCCAGATATAAGGAAACAAGGACAAAAACTCTGAGAACATTGAGTCAGCCACACTTGGTTTACCCAAACTGACCTACTTGCTAGTACAGAGATTAAAGTCAGCATGCAATGGAAGATAGGTTTGTTCTTTTTTCCCTATTAGTGACATACATCCATTTAAACGGTTTCGAATATTAGAAAAAAAATGTAAGGTGGTGCATGATTTTATCCTTTGGGAACTGATTGGATTTGTGGAATAAAATGGAAAACAATGGCAGTTTGCACTTTGTTGTAGAGGAGTGTACTGTCCACCAGAATTACCGTCGGAACCGTCTGGTGCAGAATATTTTCAGCTGCCTGATGATGATGATGATGATGATGATGATGATGATGACAAGAACGAGGAGCTATTTTTTTTACCGATGGAATCATACTCGTTTGAACAACTGTCTCCTGCAAAGGCAAGACAGAAATGACACACACTGATAGCCCCACCCTAAAGCCATTCCATGTGACCACAATTGAAGTTGTTTCAAGGGGGAAGGGAAGGTTATGGTATTTGATTAAAGTAAATTTGATTATGAGGGCAAATACATTTTTACAAAATAATGAAGTGATCAGATGCATAGTTTATAGCAACCACATCTAAAAATAATACAAGTAAATTTTGTTGATTTCTTGCTGACTTTGACATGACAAATCACAAAAATGTCCTCTTTGGAGGCTGAGAGAATGAATAATCCCTTTAGTTTCAGGGAAGCAGGATATCTTCTTTTTGGTTGAAAGAAACCACACTAGCATGGAATTACATGAGGGTGAGTAAATGACTGAAAACAGCACTGGATTATGCAGGCATCTAAGTAACCTTCATGGTTAATAGTTAGAAACCTGACTGTTTGTGCCAATTCCTCCGACTCAAAGCATGCAGTAAGGTTTCTGAAATGAAACGCCATACTCTCTCTCTCTCCCTCTCTTTCTTGCAGATGTCTGTCTATACCCACCCCGCACTCACCCCACCCTTAAGGCCATCTGCACCCATTGTCTGGGGCAGGGGACGAGGCTCCACCACCTCCTGCAAACACACACATCTAGCTTTAAAGAAGGGGGCAGGGGTCCATAATTCCAACTGCAATGAAGAAAAATGACTTACTGAGCAGTAAAACATCAGCTCAACATAGACCTAAAGGAACTAATCGCTCCTCAACAGAAACTGCCCTGAACCCACCGCTGTGCTGATCCTTTCTCTGTGAAATATCAACTTTTATCCCCCTTTCTTTCCTACTTTCTGTCAGTCTTTTTCGACCCCCTCCATCCACTTGGGACAATATGACAGTGGATCTGTGAGACAGAGATAGCAGTAATGGAATTGGTCACCCAGATTATAGTTATTGTGCTCATAGAGTTTTTGAAGCCTTTGTGGTGTGATATGAAGATCAGGTTTCCCTACTGATGTTCCCAGAGAGAAAGAAGTTGCTATTTTATAACTCAGGAGACTTTGTCTCAGATGCTTCTCCTGTAATTCCTCAGGAGAAATATAGATAGACAAATAAGATTATCACTGACATGCAGTTGGAGTTATAAATGTACCTGGTATAGAATTTGATGAAAAATGTTTATAATGAGATCTTTGGTTGTGGACTAATTTGGTAGGAACATTTGGTAGAAATGTTTGAGACATTGTTTGCAACTCTAGAGATTAAATTCTGAGAAGCATGAGGCCAAATCTCCAATTGTGCTTCTTTTAATCTCAATGCTGACTACGGCAGAACTAGCAGGTTGTGACCCAAAAAAAGGGTTGAGAACAACAGGGAAAACAATGCTTATGCAAATAATCATACTGTCATGCTTATTAATTTAAGCCCACTTTTAAAATGGTGGATAAAATGGTTCTTTTTTTTGTTGATGCCAAGATTGTATGTATAATCTAACTTTGATGTCCAGTGTAAACACTTTGTCTTTTAACTAGAACCACTAAGGAAATAATTGAGATACAAATAAGATCAAATTTAAGACTTATATTGTTTTTACCAGGTTGGATTTACTATTGAACCTAAACCAGATAATCCAAAGTTTACATGGTGCCGTCTTAAATTTGCATTAACCTTCAAACACAGACATACAAAAACATGTAAATTTTTAAGCTTTTAAGTTCATGTCCTCTTACTAAAGAGATCTCCACAATACTCGTAAAATCTCTATTCTGCCGTTAAGTGGCTGAATAGATGCGCATGACGTCCAGATGTTCCTCAGCAAGAGGTACCCCAGTGTCTCTCTTCAATCTGGCCCAGACGACAGACCTCTGCCAGGGTCTGCACGGGCCTTTCAGATCCCAGCAAACCACGAGGCATTGTCTGGCCTAAACAGCCGTCCCCAAAGCCATGAATGGGAAGAATAAGCGTGAGCTGGTTTGAATGGAAGACCTACTTTACAGACGGATGATCTCTTTCGCTCTCGCTCTCTTCTAGACCATATTGTCTGTCAATGCCATGGTGAAGCAATCGGAAGCCCTGGAGTGGAGATTGATTTTGGGATTAAACCCCAGGGCTGGTGGCATTAATCAGACGGGTGAAGGAATATGTGTGTGTTGTCTGAAGCCACGTCCATGTAAATGACTGTGCGAGAATTTGACTGCCGTGCAAGCAGCTTGGTCAAAGTCGATGTCAAACCACCAATTGAAAACTTTAGAGTTCTGTCCCTATGGCCACTACTAGCATGATACGAAAGTGAGAGCGAAAGCTTTGGGCGTCTGTGACTAGGGGTTGGGGGATAGAAATGTCCTTGTGAGTGGGAGGCATTAAATTAGGGTGTTTAAAACGTCAGAGAAATGAGCTGTAGGCGGGGTCAGGGCACCAAATGATGAGGTTCTTGTTGCTCTGGGGCAGTTCTGGCCTCTGATCCGTGCGAATGAGAATAATGGCCATTTCTTTCAAACTGAGAGTCTCTCTTACAATCACAACCAACAGCCATCATACTAAGGGGGTGGAATTTACTTCATGTGTCAAAGCAAATTTAGGACCTGGGAACATTGATGTAGGCCTTTCAAAGGCCAGGGTTTGGGGCTAATTCTGTGTCACCTTATCATTTGAATGATGTTACCCTTTGGGTGGTACTTATGTTTTATGAACCTTTTTCTCTGGTTCCTATTCTTTGGTTCCATCTCAAGTCTGAACTCTTTAATGTTTGGCACAATTTATGTTTTTTTTAATCCACAAGCCTCTAGAATCAAAATACTAAGAAGAAATACATTTATTTTAACAATATGTAAGAGGATGTTTCTTTGGGGTTGCTGGGTGTAATGGTGGTCTGGGTGTTGGATGTTCTGGGTGGTTTTAGCATATTGCCATATGTTTTGGAGTGGTTACTAGGGTTTTCTGTGTTTTTTGCACTCTGATATGCAGTTACTTGTGTGTTCTGGAGGGTTTTGTCATCTATGTTGTTGGGGGGGTTGAGTGGTTACTAGGGTGTTTAAAGTGGTTTTCATGTTGCCATGCAATTACTTGGGTGTTTTGAGTAGTTGCTATGATATTCTTGGTGGCTTGGCTCACTGACGTTGCTTATGTGTTCTCACTGGTGTTAGCATGTTGCTATTTTATCGGGTGTTGTGAGTGGTTGCTAGGATGTTCTGGGTGGTTTAAACATGTTGCTGTGCAGTTTCTATGATGTTCTGGGTGGTTTAAGCATGTTACCATGCAATTGCTATGACGTTTTAGTGTTTAGCATGTTGGTATGTAAATGAATTGGGTGTTTTGAGTGGTTGCTAGGATTTTCTGTGTGATGTTTACAGATTGACATGCAATTGCTCGGGTATGTTGGGTGTTTTTTGCATATGCAGTTGCTAGGTGTTTTGATTGGTTTTAGCATGTTGCTATACAGTGGCCTGGGTGTTTCATGTGGTTGCTAGGTTCTGGATGTTTTCTCCCCAAGTTGAAATGCAGTTACTAGAATTGGTTACTAGGTACTATAATTGTTTTAGCAGGTTGCTATATGGTTTCTGCAGTGTTTTAAGTGATATCTAGGATTTTCTAACCGTTTTGCACATGCTTAATTGTGGTTGGTATTGGGTTGTCACTGGTCTAAGCACACTCCTTAGGTCATCTAATTGCTGTGGGTGATTTTAGTACGCCAACCTGATTTGGATCTGGATTAACATCTATGTTGATCCCGGAACAACATTCCAATCAGCCAATTAGAATTAAGGGATATGTTTACCGTTTATGTTAAGTTTAGGCTTACGGTTAGGTTTATGCACTTCTACATGATTGTTATCCAACTATTATTCTCCTCTGATTTTGGGAATAATTTACAGTTATGGTTGGGTTTAGGGGTACGGAATGGGTATGGATTACATTTTCAAACACAAATGATGTTCCAGGATCAACATAGATGTTAATCCAGGATCGCATCGTACTTGGCAAAATCATGACGTGCATTTTAGTATGATGCTATCCAGTTGCTATGGTGTTGCTAAAGCATTGCTAGTTGTTACCAAGCAAACGTGACTTTTTGCCAATGCACCTACATTGTGCACTTATAAATACATTGTGTACGTAAATATAAGTAATGCATACACACGCACACTCCGGACATCTCAATTACTAACTTCTCGTCACAAACTGATGTATTATTCATGTTTGTTGCACAAACAGTGTGGGACAAGTCATGCACCAAAGTGTAATACTCAAAACCCCAAACTATGAACAATAGTATTGATGCCTACATCAGCAAAACACTAGTAACACAATAAAAAATGCTGCCCCAGATTCTGATAGCAGTGTGCTTGAGTATGCATTTTTTTGTCATCGACTTCCACAAAAACTTCCAGTTGTTGACCACACGCAAGCTAAATCATTCACCACTAAACGCTGTCACATGGCACAGCAACTGAGTCAGACCTGAAGATCACATTTAAACACCCAAAACGAATAAAATCAGCAAACAATTGCGACACATGGAGTGACATCAGACTGCGAGGGTGTTGAAATGCAGCAATAACAAACAGAAAAACAGCCAGCGAACTCATGGGAACAGAAAACCGCTATGTGGTAGCAAAAGCGTGAGAAAGGCAGCTGTGAGGTGACAAGAGTTACATCTTCTGCTTCTCTAAAAAAACAAATCTTCTGCTTCTCCACCTTTAGCTCTGTTCCAAAATCTTCATCACTGTCTGCTCCCTACATAGGCTGAGACTTGCTTAGTAATGACAGATCTGCTTCTCCGTGTGCTGCATTAAAAGGACTCTCAGCTGATTTCAGAAGAGTTTGCTCAACAAGCATACAAATATACAATATAGCTAACAAATATGTTATATTAAATATGTTACACAGGTTCATTAACATATAGTTTGTAGTTAGCATGTTAAGTTAACAATGAAATGGGTCCAAAAATATAATATACAAATATCCTGTGAATATTTGGCTTTTTGAAGAATTGCATAAGATTTTGTCATTAGCATGTTGCTAAGCTAATAAAAACATTTGAATAAAAATAAACTATTAAAGTGTATTGCTGCATTCTATCCATCCTAAATAGTAATCGAAAATACAATTAGCATGTCCCAAATTATAGTATTTTGAAATGAGAATTCCAGAGCTACCAAGATGGTCTACTGTTACCAGTAGAAATTCAAAGTGCAGATCTATGCATACGGTGCTAACAGCTAATATTACCCACAATACACTGCACTTTGGATGTGAATTAGATTAGAACTACAAACACGGGTAAAAAGTGTTAATAAACTGCAAACATGGCGTCTGCGTGAGACTGTTAAATAATATATGATTACACATACAGGAGATTTCTTAGCAAGAAAGACTCGACTCTCGAATGGCAGATGCCAATATGGTAGGAAATAAAAAATGAAACAAATGTGAATGATGTGACAAGATGATGAACAGGACATGTCCAAAAACTTGCGTACTCTTCTATTTTCTTAACCAAAAAAGTGCATACTTTTAGGATATAGTATGGGTAGGTGAATTGGGATGCAGCGTAAGAGGTTATAAGTTAGCATGTGGCTAAGCTAACAAGATAGTATTTTATTGTCATGTAATATTTTTTAAAGCATTAAAAGAGTTTGTAGTTAGCATGTTGCTAGGTTAAAAATGGCATTTTAACAAGTACAAAAAGCATTATTTTTTGTCTCATTAAAAGTTTTATAGTTTGCATGTTGCTAAGCTAACAAGAAGTACAATCATTGTGCATTTGTATATAATATAGACATCTATATAACAATACTTGAAGAAGTGAAAAACATACATTATTTCATTTATTAATGTATCTCATCATTAATTTAGCAGCATGTTAACGTCAAACTCTGCTGATCCTTTGGAAGAAATGTAGTGTTAGTTCACCCAAAAATGAAAATTGTGTTATTAATTACTCACCTGTATGACCTTCATTCATCTTCAGAACACAAATTAAGATATTTTAGATGAAATCTGAGTGCTCTCTAATCCTCCATTGTCAGCAATGTTCCAGACTCATTCAAACTCCAGAAAATTATGCCATATGCCTTCAGTGCTTCAATCAGACAATAATAAAGCTACGCGAATACTTTTGTGTGCACATAAAACAAAAATAACGACTTTATTCAACAATTTCTTTTTCTTCAGTGTCAGTATATTGTGCACGTTCATGTATCATGCTCTCAGATTTGACCTGAAGTATCTTAATTTGTGTTCCCAAGACGAACAAAGGTCTGAGAGGTTTGGACCGACATGAAAGTAATTAATAACACAGTTTTTATTTATGCATGAACTAACCCTTTAAATAAGGAATCACACCTCTAGCTAGACGCCTTAAATTGCTGTCTTCTGAGGTCACTCATAATATTTTGCAACATAGAGGTTCATATACTCAACCCAACGTTCATATACTCGCACACTTGATATATCATTCAAAACAAGTCCATTACCATTCTTAGCCTCAATCACTGATTAAAAGTCCGCACATAAATGTGTTTGTCCCACTGTTAGAGGAGCTGATGGATGCAGTCAACATTCACAACATCCTGGCCTCGGGCGCTCATTAGGTCCGTAGACCTGCGTCTCTCTTTCTCTCTCTTTAATCATCTCCTTTCCTTCCTTGTAATTTTCCAAAAGAGGCCTCGTGCTAACAGCTATGACAGCATTTGAAAAAGCCCAAAGCTGTGACTGGTTTACCCAGATGACTGGAGGGACAGATGTCTCACCAGAGACAGGTGTCTGTGGCTGAGTGGCACACAAATAATAACTGGTTATCTGGTAAGGACTGCAAACCGCAGCGGAGTGGGACAGATCGCGCTGACTGGAGCAGAGTTCGTACCCGTCTATACCCACCCCCTCTCTTTATCTTCCTCTCCCTCTTCCATTGTCACCAGCTGTCCCTCCTTGGGAACACAGGAAGACAATGAGCTACAAAAGCCAAAGGGCAATTACGTGCTGCCTAGAGAGTGTGTAGTCATGTTAGGGAGGGCTTGCATGCATGAGCGATGTGTTTGTGGATTGATCAGAATATGTTTCATATTTTTTTGCTCATTAAAGTATTATTTACGAGTTTGTAGTAAGCATGTTGCGAAGCTAGCAATTTGGATACCTCAATAAGTGTTAATATGTTGCACAAAAATATGCTGTGTATTTTTGTGCTTATTGTGAGTTCATAGTAAACTGGTCCAGAATGCATTTATGTGACTAAAAAAGCACATACAAATCTGTAGTTAGGATGTTGCGAAGCTGAAACATGGATATTTGGTAATTGTTAAAGCATTGTGAAAGTCTATAGTTACGTAGCATGTTGCAAAACAAACAATTGTATACTCAAAATTTGATACTTAATATGTAAAAATGTAGCACACAAATATGCTGTGTATTTATATGCTTAAGTATCACATGAGTTTGTTGTAAACTTGTCCAGAATGTATAATTGTGACTAAAGTAGCACATACAAATCTGTATTTAGCATGTTGCGAAGCTAAAGATTTATCCCTTACAAAAAATTACTGCAGTTTTTTTTTTAAGAATACTGCAGTTTTAGTAAACTTCTGAAAAGTACAGTTTTTTGGACACGAAAACACTGCATTAAGTATATTGCAGTATTAATGCAATAAAACTGAAGTACTACAATACAACCAACTGCAGTACATCTACTGCAATACAGCTGAAGTACTACTACAGTACAAATGCAGTACAACTACTGCAATTCAA
>CAIGQV010007757.1:5344748-5378504 GCA_903798115.1 Danio jaintianensis | reverse complement strand
ATGCAGTACTGCTACTGCAATACAACTGAAGTACTACTACAGTACAACTGCCATACCGCTACTGCAATACAACTGAAGTACTTCTACAATACAACTGCAGTACAACTACTACTTTTCCTGCTCGACCATTATGGTCTCCAAATGAGGTTTCAGTACTTCAGTTGTATTGCTGAAGTACTACCATGATATATTGTATTGACTAACTACAGAAATACATCTACAATCATCTACATCTGCAATACATAATAAAACTAATGTGCACTTTTAATACTTATGTACCTAAGTGCAATAAATTATATAACATATCACTATATTGCCCTCTCAGTTTATTTAATGTTACATCAGTTGTACTGCAGATTTTACTGCTGTTGAACTTTATTGCACTATAGTTGAACTGTTTATACCTCATTATACTGCAATTTTGCAGTTGCATTGAATTTTGCCAGTTATCCTTGTATATAGGCTACTGCTGTTGTACTGTTCAGTTCACTGCAGTTCTTTTTTATTATTCGTTTTAGTAAACAAACTCTTAAAATTCTAATTAGAAAATTACTTGAATTCAAAAAACAGCCCTGAAAAAAGTACAAAATATTCTTGGAAGATGTTGAAGAACAAACCCCTGGAACCCAAGTGCAGTACAGTTCATATTACCACACCATTGGCATATTAGACTACAGCAGCACACGTGCAGTAAAGACAGAGTTTACTTGTTTTTACTTCAGTTTACTGCAACTTATACTGCTGTTGAACTTTATTGTACTGTATTTGAACTGTGTTTATATTTCATTGTATTGCAATTTTGCAATTGTACTTAATTTTACAGCAGTTATACTTTTATATACTGCTGTTGTACTGCAGTTATTTTTTGTTAGGGAATACTTGGCGTAAAAACGTAGCATACAAATATGCTATGTATTTTTGTGATAATTAAAGGATCACATATAAATATGTATTTGGCGCATTGCGAAACTCGCAATTTGATAGCTTAAATGTTAAAATATATCACGCAAATATGTGTTTTCGCACTTCTTAAAGCATTCTGAAAGAGTCTATAGTTAGCATGTTGCAAAACAAACAATTGCATACTTAAAATTTGTACATTTGATATGTAAAAATGTTGCACACAAATATGCTATGTATTTTTATGCTTAAATATCACATATGAGTTTGTAGTAAACTTGTCCAGAATGTATTTCTGGGACTAAAGAAGCACATACAAATCTGTACTTAGTATGTTACGAAGCAAAAAATTGGATACTTGGCGAAAAAAATGTAGCATACAAATATACTATGTATTTTTGTGATTATTAAAGGTTTACATATAAATATGTATTTATATATGTGTGGTGAAATTAACAAGTCGATAGAATAAGTGTTAAAAAACATATCACACAAATATGTATTTTCGCACTTTGTATTTTTGTGACTAAAATATCATATATAAATCATGTATTTATTGCTATTGAATTGATATAGCATGTTGTGAAACTGTCAGTTCGATAGCTAAAGTTAAAAATAGCAAAGTTAAAAACCATATCACACAAATGTGCCATTTATTTTTGCAGTTATTAAAGCATTGTGAAAGAGTCCCTAATTAGCAGAATGTTGCAAAACAAGCAATTTTATACTGAAAAAATTGTTTATACGAAAAATGTAGCACACAAATATACTGCATATTTTAATGTTTTGTGATTTATTAAACTCATTATCACATTTCAATATGTAGTTAGCGCATTGCAAAACTAACAATTCGTAAAAATCACACGAATATGCTGTTCATTTTTACACTCATTAAAGCATTGCGAAAGGCTCTATAGTTCGTTGCACAATTTGATACTTCAATTAGCATAAAATGTAGCACACAAACGTTATCAAAATGGCACAAGTTTGTAGTTACCATGTTCTGAAGCTAAAAACGTCATACGTTAATAACAATAGCATTTTGCTTAGCAAGTAATTTGATATTTTGATATGTTTAAAAACAGCACACAAATCTATTTTGTCTATCTTGGAAGAGGTGGTTTGTTAGCAATTAGCATTATCATGGTTAGCATGTTGCAAAGCTAACAGTTTGGAGACAATAATAGTTACATATTAGTTAACCCATATACCACAAAATCATGCAAATATTTTTACTCTTATAAAGTACAGCTTAAGAGTTTGCAATCAGACTGTTGCGAAGCTAACAATTTTGATTCTTAATGTCTTTAAACACGTAGCACACAAACATGCTGTGCATTATTGTGCTTTATTTATTAAAGTATCTCATACAGGTTTCTAGTTAGCATTTTAACAGTGTTAAACATGTCAAACTAAAATATGCCCTATAATAACAATAAGTTTATCGTTAGCTGTAGATCCATGTATGTTGATTGCTGAGCTCTAGGGAGGGGTTCGGTATACGTGTTGTTTTGATACTGTTTGTGAAGGGAAGGGTGAGAATAGTGCAACTTTGATAACATCCAGGAAGTCCTTTTCCACGTCTCGCAGGCATCTGGCCAAACAAAGGTCCCAGTGTGACATCTGATCGGCGTCTGACCCAAACAAACCCACTACAGCACCTGAGGGTTCGGAAATATTAGTCGGGCCATTCTGTTCAGTGCACTTTCATTTAATATGTAGCAGATGAATTATTCATATTTTCCTGGGAATTAGATTAGTTGGTTTACTTGGTTTTGAGTGGAGGTTGCCACTTTATTCCTAAACAGATGCTCCACCGATGTCTAACAGGAAGACTGGCAATATATTGAGAACATATTTAAGAATTTCTTACATTTTGGTTAAAATGTTTTAGCATAAAACAAACAAATTATTAAAAACAATAAACAATCAACACTGTAAAAAGTGCTGGCTTCCACACAATCGATTTGTGTTGGGACTACATGAAGATATTAAGTTAGCTTGTTAGTTGTTTTTTTTTTTTTTTTACAAATTTAAGTGTATTAAACCTAAAATAATTAAGTTGTCCCCCCAAAAAACTCAAGAATTGTGTTGTTTCAGTTCATTTTATATCTCCAATGAGCTCTACTAGCTTAACTGAACACTGACAGTTCCTTAAAAGATATTTCTTTAATTTTATTTAGGTATAAAAACACAAACACAGATATGTTGGATTTTTGGACTCATTAAAGTATCACATATGAGTTTGAAGTTAGCATGTTGCTAGGCTAACAATCTGATACGTCAGTATTTTTAGTATACTTTATTAGAGTTTGTATATTAGCATGCAAGTTGTTTGTTATTATAAATTTAAGTATTTCTTTTAACTTTATTATTAGCTAATCAGAGACAAAACATGTTTTCTTCAGAAGATTGTTTGAGTTGGTCATATTTTTACAGGTTTTTCCTGTGACGCTGTGTCTTCTGTGATCTTCTGTGATGTCTTTAACCAACAAAAGCCAGTTCCTTAATGACCTCATCCTCCAGGAAGTGGCATCAACACCAGTGAGTATTAGCAATAGATTTCTCTCAGTTCCAATGTTTTGTGGTATTACCTGATTTGTTTTGACTTTACTTTACGATGTCTTAAAACATCCAGAAATTACATTTATTAAAAAAATTATAAGGTGACTAAAATAATTCCAAAATTACTTCGTAATATAATTCAGTTAAACTAAATGGTTATATTTAAAAGGCTATACTTATACTAGCAGCTATAATTTCTGTTAAACAGTTATACTAGATGCTATTTTTTGTTAAATAGTTAAATGGCGTTAAATGGTTATGCTAGCTGCAATTCTGTTAAATGGTCATATTTATGCTAGCAGCTAATTTCTGTTGAACAGTTATAGAAGCTATATATTTTTGTTAAATGGTTATACTTATACTAGAGGCTAATTTCTGTTAAATGTTTATACTTATGCTAGCAGCTCATTTCTGCTAAACAGTTATAACTAGAAGCTAATTTCTGTTAAATGGTTATATTCATGCTAGCAGCTAATTTCTGTTAAACTTATAAGCTAATTTCTGTTACACAGTTATACTAGAAGCTAATTTCTGTTAAATGGTTACATATTCTAGCAGCTCATTTCTGTTAAACAGTTATAGAAGCTAATTTATGTTGAATGCTTAAACTTATGCTAGCAGCTAATTTACGTTAAATAGTTATAGCTACTAGCAGCTAACTTCTGTTAAACAGTTATACTAGAAGCTAATTTTTGTTAAAAGTTATACTAGAAGCTAATTTCTGGAGCTGTGCTAGCAACCAATTTCTGTTAAATAGTAATACTTATGCTAGCAGCTAATTTCTGTAAATTAGCAGCCTTCCTGTTTACAATGGTGGGTGAGGTTTTAAACATGATCGGACAAAAATCCAGTAACACTCAATGAACACAGGCCACACACAGCTGATTACACTTCAGATAAAGAAGGCCAGTTAAACAGTGCTAGCTGGTTCTAGTTTGCTAAATAAATGCCTCTAGGGAGTCACTCACAGTTTACACTGATCACCATCATTAAGGACAGAACAACAGAGCAGCCCAGAGAATATTTGTAGTGCTGATTTTATACTCAGGGCTCAGCTTTACAGTGTAAACACAGCAACAAACACATACAAAACCCGAATGAGAAAAACAGGGAGGGTTAGCATCACTAATTCACACATAGCGGTGAAATGTAGCACTAAATGTGAGAAGACACATGGGTTTTGAACTGCACTGCGTCACACTGAGCACTGAGCATGGTATAGAAGTTTCAAAAGTAACCACATATCCTGTTGCATTTTGGCAAGCTATAACTTAACACAATCTGACTTACAGCTTACATAAACGCTGTATATCTAATCTCAATTAGCATCTATGCTAAAGAAATGCATGCTAGATTTATAGTAGCAATCACAGTATTAGCAAGAAAGCAATACAGTAGGTTTAGGCTAAATTAAGTTATGATGACACTATATGGGAATCAGCAATTAATTCAAGTTTGATATCTCAATCAATGCATAAAAACAACCAATCAGTGTTCAGTTTGCAAATAAATGTAAATAAATGCACATATACAGATATTAAAATGGCATCATCACCTCTTGCAAGATAAATATACTATTTATTTTAAATTTCTTAGAGATTAAGTTGCAAAAATAGCACATTTACACTTAAAATAGCGACAAAACTCAGTTTAAATGGCGTCTGTGCATTGACTGTTCTGCTTTATTGCTGTTCCGAGTAGTTTTTAACATATTGCTAGCACATGTTTGACCCAACAAAGCAAAGGTCCATAAAGACATGGATGAGTGAGATTGGTGTGGAGGAACTTGACTGGCCTGGACAGAGTCCTGACCTCAACCCTATAAAGCACCTTTGGGATGAATTAAAGCACAGACTGTGACCCAAGCCTTCTTGTCCAACATCAGTGCCTGACCTCACAAATGAGCTTTTATAAGCTGTTATAACTGCAACGGGTGGGCAACTCCATTTTAAACCCTACGGATTTAGATGTCTTTTAAGTTCATGTGCATGTAAGGGTAGATGTTCCAAAACTTTTGCCAATGTAATGTAGACAGATGGATAGAAGAAGGTCTGACCCAGCAAACACAAATGTTTCCTTAACATTAGTTTTTAGTTACTGTTTAGTTATAAGAACAAAATATAAGGAATATATAATGTTCTTTTTAGGTTTTATGTTTTGCAGCAATAAAATAACATTGCCAGGGTGTTTATTTATATAAAAAAAAACATTGAACCTGAAGTGAATGGGATTTATTTGTAATTTGATTTACAAAATTTGTAAGTCTGATGTGGTGAGAGGAAATTTGTACAGTGTGTATTTTTAAACCCGTGGAGTTGAAGACTTGCTAACTTGCTTAACCTAAATATGTGGAATACCAGAAACTTTTTCATAAAGAAAACCATATTTCTGTGAAAGTCAATTCTGAGTGTGCTTCACACAGGTGAGTGGCTTTGACAAACCACCTGTAGAAGACTTGCTATTTTCCTCTCCATATGCACTAGACACCTTCTTATAAGCACCCCAAACCTCTTGAAACAAACTGTGCAATTCTGAGTGTGCTCCACACATGTGAGTGAACTTGACAAACCACATGTAGACACACTCTCTCCTCTCTGTATGCTCAAAAAACAATACTTATCAGAGCATTTATACACTGCTGCTATCTGATGATTTGAAGTGCTTCATTTATCCTCACTTGTAAGTCGCTTTGGATAAAAACATCCGCTAAATGTATAATAATGCAAAGAAAAGGCAATTTACAACATCACTACTAAAGGGAAAATACAGTCAAATTGACTCATTTTGAAACTCTTTTTTTGTCTCACACCAGTGATTTTGACAGAGGCAGCAGCACGAAGCTAATTATCAAACGCTCACCCCCTAAAGTGAAGCTCTCCCTCGAGTGCCACAGATTGCTGGCATTTATTTTGAATGTCACAGAGTGAGCATGTAGGTGTAGAGACACCGTCAGTATGTACACCCGTGGGTGGAGACTGCGATCGTACCACTTCCATTTTCGCTATATTAGCTACTTATTCAACCGCACTCAATTATGGCAATTACATATCTTATTTCCTCCAGGATCCGAAAGCTCCTAATTTCTCCACGAGGAATTTAAAGCATCTTCAAGCCTCAGCAATGGTGGCTTATTGTTTTCAACCCAGCAAGAGGATACATTTTTAATTCAGTTGTGGGAGTCTGGGCCGCAGGTCGTGTGAATGAGCGTGTTAAATATTTAAGCAGGTGGACGCAGTCTGGAGGATTGACTGGTGCCTGCTGTCATGGCTCCGGGACACAGTGGCGAAAACGACAGCGGTAACGAGCAATAGTCTGACCCCAGATAGCCTGCAGTGCCGGATGGTCGTGTCTGATTTAACAACAACAGCGCTGGTCCACTCACGGCTCCCCTTTAATTAAGGTCTCAAAAGACTTCTTAAACGTGACTGATTGTAAAGTGCCAAAGAACTGCTGGAGGTTGTAAACTGCCATTAATAGCATCATACTCGTTTAAAACAAAGCAGTGAAGGGGATTAAGTAGGACTCGAGCAAAGGTCGCAACCTTTTTTAGACTTAACCAAACACAAGGAATGTGTCTGTGCAGGAGGGGGGTCTCAAATCCAGTTGGAAAATACACTACTGTTTAAAAGGGGTTGTTTTTTAATGGGATGGTTCAACCCAAATTTTTAATTGGCTGTTAATTTTCCAACCCTGTGACCTTAAATAAACAATTATCCGAAACCATGGTCTTTGGGGATTCTTAAAATGGCTGCCTGCATTTTGAGAGTCAAAAACACGTACAGGCAAAATAAAATTGAGACCTGTGGTTCCTGAAGTGTTGTGCGCAAGAAACTGAACATCATTTATAGCATTATTGCCTTTAATCCATAGCCTCATCAAATGGTTGAACAACATACTTGAACAACTAAATGAATGCTTAAATTAATTTAACTGATTGTATTTTAATTACAATGTCGATGCTGTAAAAGGAGCCTTATAAAATTGAAAATAGTCACATTAACCTTTCACCGGAAGTTTACCGTTGGCTGAAAAACACTAGCTGTGCATATACCCCATTGGATAATAAGTGGATCATCAAGTAAAGATGTAAACAGGGTCTAAAATATTCTGAGGTTGTCCAGTTTTGACCACTTCTAAAGGTAGTCGATAACACATTTATTCGGATTGTTTTCAAATCGTACATTTTAATGCCATTGAATGCATTCAGACAACCACAACTGACCACCAACTCTCTGCCTACTGACCAACTGTGATCATTATGAGACAAAATTCACCAAAACACTCAGATCATGATCAGAATCACAGTTGCCATTCACATCTTTTCATTTGTTTGCTTTCCCGCTCACTCGTAGCTCGTAAGTTGTGTAACGTGGGTTATTCTATTCTATACTACTCAGCAAATGATGACAAAATAATATAGTAAATAATAGTAAATACTATAGTATTTTTGAAACATACTGTAGTGTATTTTACTGTATATATTATAGTATTTGCAATCTGTTAACGAATTCTACGGCAAATTGTAGTATTAATTATACTCAAGTAAACTGCACTGTAGTACTTTAGTTTCTACTGAAGTGAATTTGTGGTGTATTGTAGTGTAATATAGTTGTACAAAACTAAATAACATTATAAAAAACTATAATATAACAAAGAAATTGTATATTGCTATAGGTGTTGTATTACCATAGCAACTATAGAATTAGCACAAGATTAATTCATGTTCATTACTATGGTAAGGTTAAAGAACACTATATTCTATACTATATATTGATAGAAATGATTATAGTATTTATTTCATGTGTGGATGAAGAGTTTAATGAAATAAGAGAGAATAATCTTGACAAAATCCAAACACAAAGAGTCATATTTGAATTCCTATTAATGGAAACCGGAGCCTAGACTACGCTCTAAACAATTCTGGGTTGTTTAAAGCTAAAATTTGGGTAAAATGTGAACAAACCCAACCAATGGGTTTAAAGTTTAAGTAACAATTAGCATCATTTTCTACTGGCTTATTACCTGCCTATTATTAAAATATAAACTAATATACCTAAACCCAACTACCTTACTATTAATAAGCAGCTAGTTAGTATTTTATTGAGCTAAAAGTCTTAGTTAATGGTTTGTTAATAGCGTGAATTATACATTAAAACAAAGTATGACCAAAGTTTTATTTAAAATATTAACCCAATGGTTGAGTTTGTCCATAGTTTTACCCAATATTAAATTGAAACCACCTAGCATTTTATTGCGATTGTACCTTTTTACACATACTAAGGTGAAACTCCCAACTCCTCCGCATCAAGGACATAATAACCTCACCGATTTCAACGATAAAAACCCTCCCACAATGCTTTGCACCGTCGTCAGGTGTGCGACTAGCACGCATCCACATTGGGTTGAAGGCCACGTTACCAATTTCTCTCTTTTCAGACGCCGGCTTTCTTGTGCTTTCCACTTTCAAGTTTCCTGTGAACTTCACATCAAACGGCCGAAGCCCTGTTCTCTGGCTTTGAAGTGCTGGCGAGAGCTGAGCCCTGCGATCCCCTTGCGCTGGCGCTGGTAAAAAAGCTGCCATGCTAAAAAAAGTCAAAGACCGCAGGGAACGGACAGTGAACTCAACCCACTCCACCCTCCCTGTGCACAGAATGGAGCCTGCGAGTCTTTGAAACACACTCCACTCTTGATAATGATGTTTTAGTGCCGCTGTCAGCCCTGAGTGGAGGTGTCGGGATTTGAGCCTTTCAAGGTTTCGCTTAGCCAGAATCACTCATAACCGTAGAAAAGAGTGTGGAGGCTTGTTCATGCCTGGGAATGGAAAATATATCTTATAAAAAGGTAATGGTGGCCCCTTTTTCATACTATTCTGACTTTCTTTCTTGCAATTGTGGCTTAGTAGTTCGCAATTCAGAATTATAAAGCAACCTGATCTCACGAGGAAATGTAACTCATTCATTCCTTCGGCTTAGTCCCTTATTTATCAGGGGTCGCCACAGCGGAATGAACCTCCACCTATTCCAGCATATGTTTTTCGCAGCAGATGCCCTTCCAGCCACAACCCAGTGCTGGGAAACACCCATACACACTCTCATTCTCACACACACTCACACACTACGGCCAGTTTAGTTCATCCAATTCACCAATAGCGCATGTGTTTGGACTGCGGGGGAAACCGGAGCACCCGGAGGAAACCCACGCTAAACACGGGGAGAACATGCAAACTCCACACAGAAATGCCAACTGACCCAGCTGGGACTCGAACCAGCGACCTTCTTGCTGTGAGACGACAGTGCTAATCACCTCCGGAAATTGAACTATTTTACTTTTTTTTTCTTTCAGTTTAGTTGCTAATTCGTACAAATTCATACAAGTTGTATGAAAATGTATGATTTTTAACAGGAGGCGTGGCACCAAACCCCACACCTAAACCCGACTTTCATTGGTGGATGAGTAAATCATACTAAAATGTTGGAATGATAGCATACAAATTCATATGAATTAGCCAATAAATCAAAAAGCTACAAATTGGCATGAGATAGCGTTGTAAAAACTCACAATTCTGTGGAAATAATGTAAAATTGATGTAAAAAATGATATAAACTCTGAATTGTGAGAAAGTCCAAATCCAAGAATAAAAATCATACTTGTTATACTTGCTATAGATTTATAATTTTGATATGTAAACTCAGAAATACAAACTTTACGACAGTAATTGTGAGATATAAATTCAAAATGTGAGATATAAGCTGCACACGAAATCGCACACTTCCATACTATATCGTACGCTAAAATCAGTATGCGAGTATGAGTAGTATGTCCGAATTCATAGAATTCGAAAAACAGTATGCGAGAAGTATCCGGATGACCTACTACTTTCAGCGAGATTCTGAAGTGCGCATCAGATGGACACTATGCTATCCCATGATGGACCGCGAGAGAATTCATGCATGGGTGTGATGCGACGCAACTGACGTGGGTAGGTCACATGACATTCATACTGTATAGAACGTACTTTTCTAATGGCCGAGTAGTACAAATGCAGTACCTACTGAGTAGTAGGCGATTTCGGATTGGTTGCGAATTGCAAGATTCAAACTCAAAATTATGAGTTAGAGATTTGGAATAACGAAACGTAAACTCAGAATTGCGAGATATAAACTCGATTTGCAAGATGTGAACTTGAAATCGCAAGATATATACTCAGAATAACAAAATGTACACTTGGAATTGAGAGGTGTCCTATTAACCTTGCAATTGAAGTTGCAATTCTAAATGTAAAACCAGAAATGATGGAAGATCTAAGAAAACATAAATAAGTCACAATTAGGATGCGATGTTGCCACAGTTCTGAAGGAAAAAGTCAAAATTGTGAGATGTAGCCTAAACTCAGAATTGCGAGATAAAACGTCACAATTCTCAGTAAAACTAAACTAAATATATATACTCTTTTAATATATATAAAACGTACTTTGTGCCGGTTAAAAGGAGAATGTCTTAGTATAAATATATATGTACTGTAAAAAAAATAACTTGCTGCAGAGTTTTTTTAGTTAACTCAACTTAAATCGAGTCAAGTGCAGTACTTGGGTTATAAGTTGAATCAACTCAAAAAAGCTGTGCAGCAAGTTTTTTTTTACAGTGTATGAATGAACTGTAGACATGTAGCATCCTCCATGTTGTCATGTGCCATCACAGTAGTATCTTTGTATGACTTTGTGTCTTTGCATGAGCTTGCATTTTAAGTCTCCTGTGTTTACATATGAATTGACGCCATCCTGATTTCACCAAGTAGGACATGTTCCTGGATTAACATCTATGTTGATCCTGGAACAACATTCCAATCAGACAATCAGAATTAAGGGATATGTTTACCGTTTATGTCAAGTTTAGGCTTACGGTTAGGTTTATGCACTTCTACATGATTGTTATCCAACTATTATTCCCCTCTGATTTTGAAAATAATTTACCGTTATGGTTGGGTTTAGGGGTAGGGAATAGGTATGGATTACATTTTCGAACACAAATGATGTTCCAGGATCAACATAGATGTTAATCCAGGATCGCATCGTACTTGGCAAAATTATGATGTGCAATGAATTGAAGTCTTGCAAGTAAGTGTAGTGTGATCGGCCTAAAGTAGTTCACTGATCACACTATTTGAACTTTGTAAAACTTAAAGCAAAGTTAATAAGCCAGAAAAAGTCCTAAAACATGTTTAGTAAGAGCCTGTATATGCCTAGAGTGTTTTCATGAGGCACCATTATATTCTTATAACTTCTAGTCAAGGCTAATGTCATATTTAAAGGGATAGTTCACCAAAATTTACTCACTCTTGCCTCGTTCCAAACCCATAAGAGATTTTTTGCTTAGTTGAACACTAAAGAAGATGCTGCTGGAAACCTGTAATCAATGACATCCATAGAAGGTAAAACAAATATATCAGTTTATCTTATTTTGTGTTAAACAGGGTGAATTGCACCATTTTTGGATGGACTATCCATTTAAGACTGATCATATATATGTTTTACGGCCTATTAAATTCAGTTTGTCCAAATATTGCACACTTTCCAGCTTACTGAATCCTTTTTATATGATTTAGCACGCTTCCCCATTAGTTTAGACCAGGGGTGTCCAAACTCAGTCCTGGAGGGCTGGTGTCCTGGAGAGTTTAGCTCCAACCCTAATCAAACACACCTGAACCAGCTAATCAAGCTCCTTAGATATACTAGGATGCGTCCGAAATCGCCTACTACTCAGTAGGTACTGCATTTGAATTTAAATGTACTACTCGACTATTATAAAAGTGCGTTCTATACAGTATGAATGTCAGTAGTATGAATGGAACTCAGACGTACTACATACGCCATTTGTTCATGATCACGTGACCTACCCACGTGAGTTGCGTCGCTTCACTCCCATTCATGAATTCACTCACAGGGCATCATGGGATAGTGCAGCATGCATCGAATGTGCACTTCAGAGTCTTGCCAGAAGTAGTAGGTCATCCGGTCATACTTCTCGCATACTGTTTTTCGAATTCTATGGATTCGGACATACTACTGGGCTCACATACTGATTTTAGCGTACTATATAGTATGGAAGTATGCGATTTCGGACGCAGCCCTAGAAACTTCCTGACAGGTGTGTTGAAGCAAGTTGGAGCTAAACTCAGCAGGACACGGGCCCTCCAGGGCCGAGTTTGGACACCCCTGGTTTAGACAGTATAAATAGGCCAAATAATCTGACCAGCAGTAAATGAACTGTGAAATCCATGCTGTTGTTTACATTCGCTATTGCTAGTACGGTCGCTCAAAGAGAGGTACCTGTCAAAATCAAATATAGCAAAGCATTAGATTTGTCGCATAGCTAATATCCTATTATGCTTCACCTTGCCATTTAAATGCACAAATGTTTATGTTTAATTATTTAGGCAAGTAGCCTAGTAGGACAACATGCTTAGTATGTTTTTTCTTCCCTGCAGTACTTCATGTAAAGACATTGATGGTTTTTATTTGAGCTTTTTTTGTTGTTCGCTTTTATATCGTTTTTGGGGGTGCGCGCGGGCCGGGGGTTGATGACGTCACCCCCTGGGGGAGCATTGTAGACGTGACAGGAGTGCACGCGCGGCGGACACTAGGACCCGGGAACGCCGAAGTGTTTTTATCTCCTCATCCATTACATTCCCCTCATTTATTCAGTAGATCCACTGAGCGCAGCACAATAACTCACACAACAGTTTCATTTCCAACCATATTCACTGAACAGGGGACGAAATGGTGAGGAGCGAGAGGCAGCAGACAGAAGTGAAGGCCGAAGACTTGTTCCTGGAGTCCGAGACCTCTTTAGATCAGCAAGATTTTGAGATGTCTACTTGTCCTTTCAATGACGTCTTCAACTCCAGAGACTCCTCCATGATAAACACTTTCCTGAAAAACGTACAAGTTTTACTGGAGGCTGCCAGTTACATTGAGAGCGCCGAGAGGAAGGATGGAAGTAAGTGAAATTATAGTGCACTTGTGAGGGATTTCTGACTCATTTGCGTAATGCAGGGAAACTGTTTCATTGTCAATAGACTCAGACAACAAAGGATTGAGTTCAACGAACAATCAGCCAAGTAGACAAGGAGCATGTGCAATGTGCCTCAATGTGAGATTCACAGCCTCAATGCTTTAAAAAGATGAAGTTTCCGACATGTAAAGGGAATTTATTTCATATTTATATAGATTTTTATTTAATATATATAGGCTAACGCACACAATCATCCTAGTGCAGACACTTAAAATATCTGGATTGGTTTCAGATCTATTTTATGACTGCAAAAACTGATATAATGCCAAATCTGCGTGGCTGTTTTTCACTTTGTGTGTCAAAAACAGATGAATAATTCCCTCTGCAGCGCGCTTAATGTCCCAATTCGCAGGCTGACTGTCCCAAGCTGGCATGTACTATCGTATGGGGCATTTCAGAGTCTGGCATTGTTCGCAAGTGAAGCATGCCAGCTTGTTTGCCACCGCTTTCTCTCGAGGAACATAAACAAGAAAATAAATAAATAAATAAATAAACAAGCAACATTTGCTGGCACAACACACACGCTGACGTCACCTCACAGCATTGTTTTTCACTTCAACTTTTCATCCCGCACCAAAACATGATGACTGAGTATAATAAAGCGCTTATGGTTCAAATAAACGCATTTGATAACATGAAGTTGTTTTGTGTGAGCATTTGTATAGATGGGAAAATATAGACGGGCTTTTTAAAATTCATCTTATTTGTCCCCCTCTGAGAATAATCGTAAATATTAAAATGAGAATATTAATGTAAAGTGTATATATAAAGGAACAGCAGATTATATTCATGCTTTTTCCTGTCAGATATATTTGCATTATTGTTATTCACGTCAGATTTAAACGCAGAATCATGTCGTGTGAATCTAAAAATTGTACATGCAGACAGCATAATCTACTTCAAAAGAGTTCCCCAAAATCGCCTTCCTGTTTCCTAGGGGGGTGTGTTCACATGACATGCACATGGCGCAGTTTTCACTGCTCTGATTGGTCAGTGCCTGTTGCGTTGGCGGAGGCTTACCAGGGCTTCTGTCCAATCGCAGAGCTGTTGGGCTGTGATGTCATATGTTGCTGGGCCTGGCTTAAACAGCGCTGGTAGTGAGGGGTTGTGGGAGTTGAAGTGCGTTGTAACCAAACCTGAAAAGATTATTCAAATAAAAAAAATGAACAACAATAAATTGTTATTAAACACATATAGCACACTTGAGAAAATATACGTTAAAAGTTGTAATGAAGAAATAGACATGAAATATTCATTCAAGGGGAAACTGTTTAAATAGACTGCGCTGCTATCTAAGAAACATGGGCTTCGTTACAGCTGCATTACAACACAGATTATAATTAATTGCAATATCACGTTTACTAATAATAATACTTATGACAATAAAATTAACATATTTGTTTTAGTCCCACTGTCTAGAGTAGCCAGATGTTCACTGAGTATATTTTGTTTCTTTATAAATAGTCATCCCGCTCCATTTCGACCATGTTGAAATGTACTTTTGCTTAAAGAATTGTTTTATGTATGATTTTTCTGTTCGAAATAAATCAAATCAATAAACTAATATGAAGTATAATGTTTAACCATATAAGGAGAGTTTTTAGAGTTTAAGTGCATTTTAATACATTTTATAATACATTACATAATATAATATAACAATTATATATATATATATAATACATTTATATAGTTTATATATGTAAAACATTTATAATAGATTTACACAATACATTACATTTTTAGAGTTTTAATACACGTTAGCAGTACTCCAAATCAGTTTGTCCTGTTCGAGTTAAAGGGCCCGTTGGATGAAGAACTACATTTCCCACAACCCCCCGCGCGAAGTCTCTATCCGCTCAGCTGTTAAAACAGTAGGTAAACAAACTGGGGAGGAGAAAAGAGCGCAAGCACCAGGGACTTCGCGGCTGG
Organism: Danio jaintianensis; assembly: GCA_903798115.1. Classification (NCBI taxonomy): domain Eukaryota; kingdom Metazoa; phylum Chordata; class Actinopteri; order Cypriniformes; family Danionidae; genus Danio; species Danio jaintianensis. The sequence continues at coordinate 5,363,039 of CAIGQV010007757.1, read as the reverse complement.
CCTCTCGGGGACTCTTTTGTACCTCTTTCTATTCATTTTATACACTTTATATCCGCCTGTTTTCTTAAAGCACTTTTACTACTTTGATATTCAGACGTCGGATGTTTTATTTGTGCTTCATTTCCTGTAACTAGCGTGGTAACAGTAACAGTGTAGGAAATACCTCGAGTCAACGGGTTCAGCAAATAGAAACAAAAGCACCAAAACAACTGGGATATTCAATGCTACGTTTTGTAACGCGACAGCTGTCATTGTGATCACATATCTGAGAGAGGACAAGCAAATACAGCAGTAGATTTATTCAAAGGATGACTTCTGTGCTGAATATCCAGACGTTACTGGAAGCAGCCGACTATATAGAAAGGAGAGAAAGAGGTATACGATGTTTTGCCGTATTCACTTGCTGGATGTCATGTCAATTGCGTTACCATCCCCAAATCAGCGCGGTTTATTATATTTAGATGTATTTAAAAGGACTTGACCCGTTTCTGCTGTGTGATCGGAGGTGTGACAGGTTTCTCCTCTGTCTTTTTCAGAGTGTGAACACGGATATGCCTCGACCTTTCCGTCTATTCAGCACTCCAGCTACCAGAGACAAAGGAAATTCCGAAATAAAAAGTGCAACAACAACCACTACAGGTAAGCACGTGATTTGACTCTCCACTTCCATAAGAGGAAGGGAAAAAGTGCTGGAGAAAATCCAGCAAGAAAGAGAGGGACGTGTGACAAGAGCACACTGCTATGACAACAGTCGGGACTTGAAATATTGCTGCTGCGTTTTCTGTTTGTTTACGTTTTAGTTTTATTATGCATTATAAACTTTACATATATTTTTAATATATTTGCCATTCGTGCCTGTGTTGTTAAATGGACACCGCAGCATGCAAATGAAGCTGTTTTATTTACTTTGTTTTGTTCTGGGGGAGGGGAGCTCTCATCAGCTGATTGTCAAACGGGACTGCTGCAGCGCTGAGGTTAGGGACCATGCGAAAACTCACGTCCTGTTTTCGCAGTCGGGCGCCATTGGCTTTCGGTTTTGTTTGAACCGAAAGTCTGCAGTGACGGTATCTTCGCTTTATTTTGGCCACTCCAGAGGTTGTATACATCCGCAGAATATCCCGTGACACATATTCAGTGTGCTTTCGTTTTAATGACTAGCGGAGTATTTAGATTTTTATCCTGATCCCTTGAACACACGGCTCTTATTTACGGCAACTGTTGTTTTCAGGCTGCCAAGGCGAACAGCCTGGGGCGAATTTATTAAATTATCTTTACACGGTATTCTTAGTTTAATGCATGTTTTGCAGAATTATCATCGACCCCGTTTCGACTTAGAGTTGATTTAATGAAAGAAACTAATCGAAAATGCAGTAATAGTCGTTTTAATGCGCATATTAAAAAAAATAGTTGACAACAAAGCAAGACATGATAGAAGAAATATATAAGAAAAAATCAAAGTACTATATATATATATTATCAAATATATGATTCAATCTTTCAATCATTTATTGTAAGCAAATGGTGCACGCTGCTATGATGCTAACTAATGTTATCTCGGTAGACAGTTTACTAGCCTTTGAGTTGTCTACCTATACCAGGTTTTTATCTAGGTAGACAGTTTGCAATATTTATGACTAACAAGCAATCTTAGGTAGGCAGCTCACTGTTTTCTCATACTGAAAATGTTGAGGTAAAGTACTTCACTAGGTTTTCAAATGCACATCATTTCTCTATATAAGAATTTTAACAGTTTTGTGATCCCCCAAAAAAGTGTTTTTAGGTTTGTTTTAAAATGCCACCTTAGTATATGTTTTGAGATGACCAAAAATCCCATCTAGGCACAGGTTTTGTTTTGCTCAAAACTGTCTAGGTAGGTGGCTTACAAATGTTTCATACACTCAAAAAGCAATTCAAATACAGGTTTTGCAAAGACTAAAAATGCAATCTTGGAAAAGACCAACGTGATATCCAAGTACAGGTTTTGAGTTTACCAAAACTGCCATGTAAAATGAAAAAAATCTAGATGCACACTTTGAGATGCCCTAAAAATGCCATATATGGAAGCAACTCCCAATATTTTGAGAGACAACTTGCGTGTTAGTGTGTTTGAGGTTGTGTTTGTTCCGTCTGCTTCGTTTCACTGCATTTCTAGGTATCAGTGAACTCGATGACTGATTTTGGGTTTGTGTTGCCGTTCACAATACCTGCACTGATGGAGGAAATGTAAAGGAAACACTATCTGATGATCTGGCATGCTTGCGTGTCGGGGATCCAGAAGATTGACCTGAGGAGGGTTCATACAAGCCGCTTTGGTTTAATCAGAGATGGTGGAAAGATTGTGTGGAAAATGGTTTTCCATATGTTACAAAAAAACGTGGGTTTTTTGTTTGTTTTGTCTGCATTGTGCAACCCACATTTCAACCCACATACAAAGAAATTGTATGAACATAACACTTAAACTACTGGGAAAAACATTGTATTATCACTGTGCAATGAGCCTTATTTTACTGTGTGCATGTCCCTTGACACACACACACATCGTGTCACAGCATTAAGAGCTGTGAAAACAGCCTTACCGTTTTTTTCTTTAGTTTATTTCACCTGTTTTTCTCCCTCCTGAGCTCACAAGCATCCTCCTGAGCACAAGCGGCAATACCATAAGGTCAGCTACAGGATGCCTGAAAACATGCTCTTGGTATTAATAGTCGCCAATAAAGGAAGTGGTCACATGATACACGGAGACGCAGGCCTTTGCTGCAGCCCCTGCAATGCCATTGCCGTGCACCGGTTCGGCCGTCCATTTGGAGCTTTCGAAAAGCTTTCAGCGTGTTGCCATACAAAGAGCCTCTTAGGGGGACGGCTGATTCACTTTACATTATTAACATAACACTGACTTGTGCTCTCAGAGAGGCAGAGAGAGAAAGCGTCCACTGGCACTCACTCATTGTACAGAGAGGAGAGCTCTCTCACGTGCTCGCATATAGGCTGGTTATTGTGCTCGCCCTTTCTGCTCTGCACACTTAATTTCTCTGTCTTTTCGCTGCAAACAAAGACTTGCAGTGACATGTGGGTCATTTAGAGAAGCCTTTATAATTCCCTCTGAAGCCACTGGATTGGTTGCGATGGGAGCTGGTTCAACCCCCCAATAAGGATAAATTAGTAAATCCATTGGAACATTTAATGATGCATAGCCTTGTTCTTGATGAGCGGCTGGGCTATTTTTTTGTGCACGTGGTCTTACGATGAGAGCTGATGTATATTTCAGGAGCTAAGCGCATGGGAAATGAGCTTACGTTTATGTTAAGGTTATGAAAAAACCTTTTAGTGCACATAATTCCTCACCGACTCGCAAATAAGTAGATTTTTGCTCATTTTTTTGCTTCTGTTTTGTTTTATAGGTCCACGCACAATGAGCTAGAGAAAAATCGGTAAGTACAATTTAAGTTTGTTCATTTAATTTCATTTAGTGGATCACACTACACTAAATGCTGGAAAACACCAACAGACATTTTATTTTGTCAATTCATTGTTGGCATCTGTTGTTATTTGTGCTTATTTTGACCAGCTTAATTTCTTTAGATTCTTTGACATTCTTTTAGTCTTTTTTAGTTTAGTCGGTGTCTTTTAGTTGCAAACTAATTTGCTTATTGGAGCTTTGTGGTTTGTGCTCAATTTCCTGTTTTGCTTTGTTGTAGAGCATAGGCATGTCAGTGACATTTAATGAAAAATGTATGCTAGGGAATAGTGTATAGTAGGTTTCTAGACTTAATAAGACTTCTGGTCTACAACATGATTATAAAATAGTGGTCTTTTCTCAAAGATATTAGTGCAGAAATTTAAACTAAAACATTGATTCTTGATTGTGAGAATTTATGTTAAGTTAAGAATTTAATTATTAAGGTCAGGAGGTGAAACATCACAGTTCTCTATTACATAATGTTTCTCGTCTCGAGTGTTGAAGCTACCTCAAAAATGTATGTTATAGGGCTGCACGATATTGGAAAAATGACATTGCAATATTTTGTTTTATATATAGCAATATAAATACAATTTCACCAGCTAGCTTGAATAGCTCTATTTGGAAAGAATTAATTAATTTAGACTGATTAGGGATTATTCTGGGTGTGAATCATGTATAAAATATAAGAAACAATTTAAAAGTATAGATAAATACAGTAGAGCAAAGAAAAAAAGTTAGCTACAGTGCTTAATGTTTCTTTGTGGAGTCAAACAGTATTCAGGTACAAAAATGTAATAATCATATGTAAGATAACACTGTATAGTCTTCATTGTATAAATAGGTAAATAAAATGATTATTTATTACAATTGTTACAATTTCTTGTGCCTGAATGCAGAGTCACAGGCCTTATAAACACATGCAGATAATAAACTTTCACTCTATTATGGTTAAAATGTTTTCGGAATAATTGCTCTTGCTAAAATATAATACCAACATATAAACTCAACATTGACCATCCTGTGATGTGACTATTGCAAATGACCACATTGCGATATTAATGCTGAAACAATATATTGTGCAGCCCTAGTATGTAAGTTCAAGTATAAAAAGTTTGCATTTCATAAAAGGAAGCTGAAGTCCTACAGTGTCCTCGGCTTGTCCCTGACCAACAGGTACCTAAAAGTGAAAGTAAGAGGTGACCCAATTCTGCTAATCTAAGGGCATTCCCTCACCCACCCCTCGGCCCCACACAACTACTGCAGCCTCAGTTTCAGATTACTGCCCAGAGTACAGGGAGATGACAGTAACCAGATGTACTTTTATGTCCCTTATTTCACAATGCATATTGCATAATATGAAAAATAAATTCACAAAAGGTTACAATAATAAAAGAATAAAAGTGTGACTTCTTTGAAATGTCCCAAATCAATGGGTGGTGTTTTTCTTTGAAAATGCCACCCACGTGCAGAGTGAGCATAGTGTGTGAGTGAATACGGATGACGGACTGTATGTTCTGGTCTCACGAACACTTATCTGATTGGCGTTAGACACCGACAGTGCGGGCCTTCTGCTTAGACTCTGTGCATGCAAATACTGGAGGCTCCACTTCAAAGACTTAAAATAGCTGTTGTCTAGACGAGAAGGAACTCCTTTGTGATCTGAAGACCTGAAGCTCCATTAAGTTTTCTTAAGCACAACCTACTCACTGAGTGTCACGTTTGTTTGCGTGCAAGTCTTTTTATGGGCGTTAGATGGACGAAGTTTGAAAACTTTCCTGCAGATTCATTAGTGAACTAAAACACGCCGTTTCAGTTCAGGCCCTGCAAGTGTCTCCTCCCAGACAGTCTGCTTTTCTCAGATAATGTCTGTGCATGGGGTTGTCAGTGTGCCAGTGTGAGTTTGTATGGGTCTGAGGCAGATAAAGGCGACAGGGCTAGTCGAACAGTCTTAGTGTCAGCACAAACAAATATTACACAACATATGACAAACACTGAGTCAGCAGCCACACCCAGCATATTACCCCTGACTCCACATTACTATTAGTTCTCAAAGACTGGACACCCATAATTTCTTTTTTATAAATATAACACTCAGATGCATCCCTCCCATTTATGTGATGTGATAAACCACAGCACTTTAAAATAGTCTTGCATCAGAACAGAACAGCCCAACTAGTAGCAAACAAAGGGACCATTTCCTGCCCAAGTTTTCTCTCACTGATGCATCACATACACTGCTTGATAAACATGTAAAATAGTTCAGTGTTTATGTACATCGGAAAGGAAGAGGAAGAAGATGAAAGCCCTGTGACCGCATTCATGTCTCGTAAGCCACGACGCATACACAGATAACACACGTGTGTTCATACAGGCAATCCACCGTTTGATCTTATGAAGCCGTAGAACAAATGTGGTGAGCCTCAACTTCCTTAACTTCCTCATGATGCATTGAGCAAAGGAGGATGTCGAATTGCGCTCAAATCACTGAGTTCATTTTCAATTATGGGTGTTATGTGGTTGTTAATTGTTAGGTACATGCATGTGAGGGTGTTTGGTTCTGTGTTAAGCACGTTGTAGTGGTTGTGTGGGCCGTAGTGTGTCTGACAGTCAGAATGCAAAGGCTCAAGAATAAAGCTGCCAAGCAGGCTTACTGAAAATAGACCAACGGCCCTAAGAAAAGAACTTTTCAGAGCGTAGGAGAGCTTGGGCTGATTGGCTGCAATATATTTCCACCCACAAAGAGAATCATGAGGTATAATGATCTATCCTCTCTGTATGCACCAGACCACTTTGATATTAACTCTCCATGTTTCTGGAAAACATGCAATTTTTTTTAGTGTGCTTTGAGAAACCACTTCTCCATATGCACCAGACTGTTATAAGCACCCCATACTTTTTGGAAAAAAATGTGCAATTCTGAGTGTGCTTCACACAGGTGAGTGGGTTTGACAAACCACTTGTAGGACACGCTCTCTCCTCTCTGTATGCTTGGAGAAAGAAAACTAGTAGCTAACTAAACCTATCTTACGGCTATCTTAAAAACGTTTTAAAACTAAGCTAGGCTTGTCATAGCATTTATGTAATGCTGTTCTCATGATTTGAAGTGCTACTTTTATCCTTGATTGTAAGCTGTTAAATGTATAATGTGCGTGTTGAAGATAGGACATCATCCATAGCCAAAGTGTGCTCTTCAAAAACTTTCTGCGGATGACCTTACTTGTTGTCCTTGTGTTCTAAGGCAGTTCAGAGGAAGCTGGAATCAGAACATTCCTCTTCCCCTGGGAATTCCGGAAACCCCTGAAAGGGAAGCCAGAACTGGCAGTTCTCTCTGACCTGATGCCTTATAAGCTTTTCTTGGTGAGCAAAAGCAGCTTAGGAAGCGTGATCTTTGGTCAATTAAGCAATGCAGACCTGCACACGTGCCAGGGCATGTTTGCAATGCACACGTAAATGCACAGTCATGCTATGGACGTTTAACAAAGCTCTGGGTGTTTTGGGTGAGTCAGAAAGGAAGGACACACACCCTGTGGCAGGCTTCGGGTTTTGTCAGAAGAGTATAGCAAAGAACATTTGAGATGAGGAGGACACCAGTGTTCTGCCTTGCCCCACATTTACTGTGTTCTGTAAAAGAACACCATGTTTCATTGCCTTTAGAGACACTATCTCCCATCAAATGCAACACGCATGGTTACTGGTGGGTAAGGTTACAGAAACGACACAAACAGTCCCACATCCCTGATGGCACCTTGAACCTTGCTGTTCAACCGCACCCAACATTTTTTGACTAATGCAACCAAATTCTTGAATTAAAGGCTAAAATCAAGGAAGCCGGTGACATTCCTGAATGGCATAATCAGTTGGATGTCATCAGCAACACCCTTAAAACCAGAGAGTGAAGTTTTTGTGGTTTGTTCTTTTATTGTGTTGAAGTGTGTAATTGCTTAACAGTTGACCACTGGAAAAACCCATTATTGGGCAGCCACTAATTGAAACATTGAAACAGCATCCTTGCAAATGTGTACTGTGATTATGGAGGCCTGGGGCCTACCACAGATTGCCATATATTGGCCCTAGGGAATTATCATTACAAGCTGAACAAAGCTATCCAGGCATCCTATCGGAAGAGCTCCAGAAGGTCGTCCAATCATAACGAACCAGATTGATCTGCACCAATGGTCCTTTGCTTTGTGTGTCATGGCCTTTGATCTGATTACAGAAGTCCTGTGGCTGGTTGCCCTTCTACCGCCGCTGTGTGTGTATTTTTTTGTTTAAGGATTAGGCATCCTTCCGGGGAAGTAAAGTGGATTGACTAGATTTTCTGAGAGAGCAGTGTGATCCAAACATCTGGTGACGTTTCTGGTTTTGTTCCATTTGTTTTTGGGATCACCTTACATTTATTAGATTACAACCTCAAAAGTGTCCACAACCAATTGAAATGCACATAGAGAGCCTTACAATAGAGAATTAGTGTTTTCCATGCACATGGCCATCTGCGGGAGCTTTAGGGATGGGGGCAGCAATCACATGACCACACACACAAACTCTGTGGGCATGTGAGTGGGGTCTGCTGGTCTGGCCTGTTTGGAGCAGATTACAGCTCAGCACGTGTGAACTAATCCATGTGTTACTGATGGGCAAGAGCGGGCCTTGCTGTACCACAGCTGTTACTGTCTTTGCTGTACTGAGTTTGTACGTGCTTTTTTTATTTCCCAGTGGACTGAAGCCATCACTCTGTAGTAGTTGTGTGTTTATATACAGGCGTTTGTCCAGGGATGCCACAAAGGTATATCCTCGTTCTTGTTTGGTGTACCCTACTAGTTGCCCAACAACCAACTAGATGTTTAGAGGAGTGACTAGTCTATCCACATTTTTGTTTGCTGTAGGTTTTGTCTTGGATATATTGAAGTTGTGCTTTAAATTCATACACATTGCAAAGTTGGATTTTTGGCCATTGTGTCTCATCTTACACAGATGTTGAATAAGACTAGTCAGTCGACTAGCCATTTAGCCAACCCACTCGCTAGTTCATTAAACCCCCATGTGTTGTACAGTAAGCTGTCATTGGTTCACCTCATGAATGGCTCAGAGGCTTCTTTGTTTGCGAGCATGTTTACATAGAGTGCCGTCACAGTGTCTGTCTGTGCTGTATATTCACCACAATCTCTCTCTTCCTCCTACGTCTTTTTTTTTCATCTCCCTTTTTTCATTCTCTCCACACTGACAACCCCCACCTTCTAACTTTACATCTGTGACCATCTCTTCCTTCTCCTTCCCTCGCTCTCTGCCCACATTTGATGGTTGCTTTAATTCCCAGCGAGTGTATGTTGCTTTTAGGTCGGTACATCTCTTTAATGTCAGGTTCACGATGCTTTTCGTCCAGTTTTCAGGCAGATTACATGAGAGCAGAAGACTAGCACCAATAATGGCCTCCCATCTGTGTGTGTTTATGTGATGGGGGAGGATACTGCTCGTTTAATCTGAGAGCTATTTGAGAACTCGGCACTGTTACTGATATGATAGGGACATGTTTGCACGCTCCCTCGTTGTGACATCATAATAGAATCATGGGGACAAACCTTTAAATAAAACAAGGCTTAAGCAAGCTGGTAACCTAGATGAAGCTGTCAGTCCCACTGTATTGATCCGATCCAAATTAGAGCTTGAGAACCCAGAGCCTGTTCTCATTCTGTAATCTGTGCACTGGTGTGCAATAACCCAGCCACATGACCTGATGCTTCAAAGGCATCATGTGAGGCAATGGAGGAAAACATACAAAACGGGGAATCTGTTAGAAAAAAATCCCCTGCCTTTCTAGTGTTCATGAATCGCTGCATGTTATCTCCCTGGCATCATATGGCTCCAGGTTTCATCTATATTACATGCACATGCTGCTATAAATACATCCTCGGTTGAGAGGAGATTCAGTTTGTGCGCTTGCTTAAATATTTAAAGGATATAAGCAAGATCCAAAAACAATGTTAGTCAAGCTTATGTGCATTTCTTACCAATGCAGGGCTCTGCAGACAGAGGTGCTGATTCTGCGTGGGAAAACGTGAGAATTCTTGGTGCAAATATGTGTAGTTAGCAAATTCCAGGTTTATACCCAATCTGCAATTTTGATGCTGATTACAGTTTAAGAATAGGTTAGCCCCCCCTTGACCATGACATTAGTTTTTTCCATGTCAGGCCCATGAAATTATGCCTCCATTTATTATTTACCAATAAACCGAGCAGAATCTGGGACAAGCATGTGTTGTTATCTTTAATAAACCCCCACCACATCAGAGGAATGAACAGACAGGATTTCATGTTGTTTCACTATAGTCTTCATTCCATTGATCCATCAAACCATCCAACAAATTATATATTACAATTGTTTGTATGATAATTCATTGTAGACCAACATGTTCATGACAACCTTGACAATGAGCATATGCGTTTTGTTTTTTTTATGAGTCACTTAAAGGGCATGTGAAGATGTTTTGCCATAATAAAATTTCTTGCTTCGGGTGTGAGAAGGGGCAGGTCTGAACATGCTCAAACGCAAGATGCACATTTGATGCGAGATATTATTAAAACCTAGTTGTAGAGCGTTCTCTGTATGACTAATGCAGAGGAGTGTAAAACAGCACATCTACCGGAGCCAGATTTTAACCAGAAGGATAGACTCAGCTTGCAGCTTTAAAGCACAGATTGTGCACACCCACGATTATCAGGGGGTCATTCATTTTCTCTCTTCCCTAAACCAAATGAACTGTCTACAGAGGCTGTATTGAAAGGCGGTTTGTTTTTAATCTATATTACAGTAACCTGTAGGTCAGAATCATGCTTAAATCTAACTTGGAGTTAGTTGTAAGTGTTTGGAATGAGGATCCAATTTTTACCCATTACCCCTTTTTCACCAGCATGGAGCTGGTTCATCTGGCGAGCCCTCTAAGAACTGCTTTGCTGTTCCATAATCTAAAACAGTGTTTCTCAACCACATTCCTGGAGGACCACCAGCTCTGCGCATTTACCTTGTCTCCTTAACCAAACACTCCTGATTCAGATCATCAGCTCATTAGAAGAGACTGAAAGACCTGTAATGGGTGTGACCAACAAAGGAGACATCCAAAACATGCGGTGTTGGTGGTCCGTCAGGAACGTGGTTGAGAAACACTGATCTAAAACCACTGTAGACCCAGGTCTGATGTCATTGTATAGGTCTCATCTTTCCCAGCAATGCAAATGTGGAAGTGCATAACACAAATGTGGCATCAACGATTCATTGCTATGATTGTTAATGTCTTTGTAAACCTGCATTGGGATCCAAAGACAGTGAATTCAACATGTTCATGGAGTGCACCATAGATTGTATAAACGGTAAATACAAAGGAGAATAACACATTCACACAGCATGCCATAGTTTAAGTAGACAGGGATTGACAGCGGTAACATGTTCAGCATTGCATTCCACTGCTATTTCAAATATGGTTTCTTCGTCTCATTGGTCACAGTAACACCATCTTCAGCCCCTGACGCCAAGTGGTTCTTTCTTCTAAATCAGCAATGTTTTGCTGCTACTTAAGAGCTACTTTTCCTGGTTCAGAGTCTTGTGTTTTGTGTGTCTAAAAAGAAAAAATGATTTGGAACTAGCTTCTGGCTCCAAAGTGGATAATAAGGGGTTTTGCAGTGACGCCACAGAAGAACCTTCAAAGAACCTTCACTTCTAAAAATAAAGGTCCCCTTTTTTCATCATACAGAACTTCAATGGAATATTTACATTCCAAATACTTATTGTGGTTATTATTAAACTTGGGTACTTCTGAGGAATTTTAAACAAGGTTTTTTGGGGGAACCAAATATGCTTTTTCTTTTGCATAACTGCAAAAAATCTCTAACTTTTAAGAGCAATTTATTAAACCATAAATTAAACCACAAAAGAACCTTTAGTACAGGGGTTCTCAATCTTGGTCCTGAAGGTCCGGTGTCCTGCAGATTTTAGCTCCAACCCCAATCAGACGCACCTGGGCTAGCTAATCCTTGCAGGTGTGTTGAGGCAAGTTGGAGCTAAAATCTGCAGGACGCCGGACCTCCAGAACCGAGTTTAAGAATACCTGCTTTAGTAGAGTGGAAACTTTCCATGGATGGTAAAGATTCTTCACAGAACATTGATGCCAGAAATCTTTATTTTTAAGTGTGTAAGGAAGTAAACTGCTTAGTTCTGGAACAGAGTAACTATGATAAAGTTCATCTGTATTACATAACCTTCTGCGCATTGATTGTCATTTGCACTGCAAGGTATTTGTAGTAACTGAAATCCATTAGCAACACACCTAACTTTACCCTCAGCATTTATGTCTATCTTTTGTTTATGTGTGTTTTTGCCGGTTTGCATCGGGTCCTATGCATGACATCATAATTGCTCTTTGAAAGATGTTGTTTTTCACTTCGCCTGCGAGACGACTGACTTAGTGATTGTTGTTTGGCACGGTCTCTGGTGACTGATACAAAGCCATTTATCATGCCACACGCAGACTAAAGCAAACACACGCACATATACTGTATACAGCCTTCCCAGCAAGCATTGCTCCATCCTATGACGTGACGCCCTTCATGTCTGCAGACGGATGATATGGAGGATAGCATGAGAAGAGTTTTAAAGATACTTGCATTACATACCGTAGACATTCTGATGTAAAAATCGGTGTAAATGAACTACAGACCTGCTGCAGTCATTTGTATGAGCTACAAGTAAGTCTAAAACAGCAGTCTGCCCCTACAGCCATTAATGCAGCAGGCTGATCAATCAACGTCCACACACACACACACACACACACACCGAAGGCCGACAGTTTGAGACGGGTGTCCTGATAACAGTGCCCTCTCGGTGGTGCTCAGACATAGTGATAAAGCTTGTGATAAATCTACCACCATTGTCGCAGGCCAGACAGACTCTGTGTGTGAAAGAAAGAGAGCAGCCATCTTCATTGCCGATAAGGAGGAATGCAAACGGAATTAGAGTTGAAAAGCCTCAATAACACACTTAGAGAGACACTCGCTGATACCTATCAGCCCTATACAGGCACGCTCGTGCCTGTGTGGGACTCATAAAAGGCAGACAGAGAGCGTCTGCTTGTATGCTAAAGCTGGCGCTGGACATTAGAGTTATTTTGGTTTCAGCAATATACTATTATTGTTTTCGCTAATATTTTTTTGGTTAGATTTGTGATTTTTGACATTTTTTATTTGTACTTTTTTTTTGGTGATGCTTTATTTTTGTGTTTGTTTGTTTTTTACACGCACATACTTGCAATAGTATTAATAGGAAATTATGCGTTAATACATGCACTGACCCTAAAGCAAACCTTATTTTTTTGAAGTTTTCATTTTAAAATTTTTTATTCGGTATATTTGGTCACACTTTCCAATAAAGTTTTATTTGTTGACGTTAGTAAACAAACAATTGAACGCTACAATATTAACCGTTTGCAACATTTACTAATACAATTATTAAATCATAAGTTGTATCTGTTAGCATTTTGTGCAGCAAACACTTATAGACCATTTCAATGTAGTGATGTCACTGGCCCGTGAACATTTCCTGCTTGTTACCAAACTATTTCATAACTGTAACAAGAGGCAATTCAATCGTAACTTAATGTTAAAACAGCTATCATAACATTATCTATCAATATGTGTCTCTTTTTGGATTCTCGGAAGCTTTAGAAATTAAAAATGTAAAACAGAAAATACGTTGGGACCATTATTTTTGTTTACATCCCTCAAAATGGTCTATAAGGTTAACAATGAAGTTTGAACTTTGAAATGTGATCAATGTTATTTAATGCTCATATATTTGTGAGAAGTTTACTTATATTAGTACTTGAACTAGACATTTTCCTTAACATTTTGCTTTGGAAACCAAATGAAATTATAAGTTAGTTCTCTTAGGAATTCAAACAAAAATAAATGAAAACTATCAGGAAAAGGAAAGAACTTGTTTGTCTTAGTACTTCAACTAAAAAATTAACCATAATGAGAAATGTTGCCTTGACGAGCCAAAAAAAATAAAAATAAAAGTATGTTTTTCAGAACTTCAACACACTTTAACAGTCTTCAGTTGTTTGCACTCTACCTGCCATGTGCCCTTATTTGTAAATGTTGTATCTTTCTTTTAAATTTACAAAAATGATTTGTATATTTTAAACTGCTCTTTGGGTGCATGCAGATAACACAAAAACACTAGAGTCTGAGAGTAACATAATCTCAATTCTCTGTACTTTCTTTTTAATAATTAATCGTTACTAAGGTAGTAGCTTAGGTATTGGGTAGAATTAGGAATATAGAATCAGATCATATTTTTATAAGTACTAACATATTTTTATAAGTACTAACAAACAGTTAATATCTTAATAATATGCCGGTAATAAGCCAGTAGTTAATCGTGTGAATTGTTACTCGTAGTTGTAAGTGATACTGCATCGTCTTTTGAAAATTTCCTTTATTTCATAATGCTTTTTTATAGTTTCAGTTTTAGTTCACTAAGCATGTTGTGAGTATAAAACAAACTCTGCGGGTAACCTCTGTGTCAGAAAGACGAAACCCTCAAGCGCTTTGATTTCCTTGAAAACCGTCTTGGAGCTCTCAATGGTATTTGTATGTAAATATGTGGGTGTGTTTGTGTTGAAGGTAGAGAATGAGGTGTTGTCTAGAAAGCTGTTGACCAAACCACACAGGCACAACAAGTTCATTGAGTATTTTGAGGGCGTCTGCGTATGTGTGCAAAGTTGACGTTTCTGTCTTTTGGTGTTTCAGTCGAGCCCATCTTCGCTTGTGTCTGGAGCGATTGAAGACGCTCATCCCGCTGGGACCAGAATGCAGCCGTCACACCACACTGGGGCTGCTCAACAAGGCCAAAGCACACATAAAGGTAAATGCACTGAACGGAGCTCCTAAATGAAGCAGTGCTGTGGCCTAGTGCGTTGAGCAGTGGTGCTCATGTGGGAAAAACGAGTTCGAATTTGGCTAACCACATTTATGCAACACTTTCTCCCTCCATGATTCCATGTTATTAGTAACCATTGCTTATTTTATATGAATCACTACCAACAACAGTATAATTTCCAAAACAAACAAAGTTATATGTGTAAATAATAAACAATAATAATAATATATCAATAAATGAATGAATTCATTCATTTTCCTTTGGCTTAGTCCCTTATTTTTAAGCGGTCGCCACAGCGGAATGAACCGCCAACTATTCCACCATATTTTATGCATCGGATGCCCTTTCAGCCGCAACACAGTACTGGGAAACACCCATACACTCTCACATTCACACACACTCATACACTATGGCCAATTTTGTTTACTCAATTCACCTATAGCACGTCTTTGGACTGTGGGGGACACCGGAGCACCCGGAGGAAATCCACACGAACATGGGGAGAACATGCAAACTCCTCCCGCCAACTGGTCCAGCCGGGACTCGAACCAGCGACCTTTTTGCTGTCAGGCGACAATGCTAACCACTAAGCCACCATGCCGCCCTATAATAAATAATAAAATGTGTAAATATGTTAATATGGTTTTTTTTTTTATACATAAAATATATTAAATGCAAGTAAAGAGTCTATTTTTTTAAAAACAACTTTGCGAAAATGTTTCAAAATGGAGGAGAAATAATGTTATATTGTTTGAATCTTTACAAATATTAATGTACAAATGAAACCACATGCTTATTCTGACTCATACTACTCCTATGAATGACCATAATGCCTTTCACTAGGTTCATTAAGGTAATTAAAAATATCTTATTAAAAATGTAGCAGTTTAAAGAGATTTTAAGACCAGAATGCCAGATGTCGTATTAGATATTTAAGATTAACCCATGCTTTTTTGCTTAAAGATCAAGACCCCACTCAATGTTTGTTCTGCACAATTCCCCTTACTGTAAAACACTGTCCTGCTTTTAATGATTCCAGAAGGCTTTTTTATGAAATTAATTCTCTTAAGGACATTTTTAACAAAGTGACACCAGGAAAAATGTTAGAATTTTTATCATGTATTAACTCAAAATGTTTTATTTAATTTATGCATTCATTTATTTATTTATTTATTTATTTATGTTAATTGTATATTTGTTAATGAAATGTTCATGCCATGAATATAGCCTTGGTTGCTGACATGACATTAAATAAAAAATACATTATATTAAAAATGTATCAAATCTAATGGTTTGAAGGTTAGTGTTGTAAACATAATACTGTTACATTGAAAGACATTTCAGTGGATGTCTTCTGTAAATCACAGCAGAATGTGTAATGATCATAATATTACATTTTGGGATTGATTTAAAGTCTATTACAATGATTGTAAAAATTTTGTCATTTTGAACTTTTTATTAATTTTTAATGTTGGTAATTTAGTTGTTTTTGTCCTTATTTTAAAATTAATTTCAGTTTTAGTTCTAGTAATTTTAGTACTACTTGTTAACAATAACAGGCTGTCCGCGCGGTCATAAAGTATTAAAAGTTGATAAATCAATTTAGAGAAATTTAAGACCCTTAAATGTATTAAAAAGTCTTAGATGCTGAGTTGCAAGGTATTAAATATTGTTTAGTATGTTGTATAGTATAGTTGTATGCTAGAATTTAATATGCGAATAGTGGAGTGCTACGTAGTTTATGAAATCGATAAAATCCTGCTAGATTTGACATCACGCTGCTTTGTTTACTGCAGTAACCAAGGCAACACTGTTATTTTCTGCTGTTCTAAGGGCACCACCTACTGGATTTGCATTTTTATTCAGTATACGAATAATGTTTTAGTTTAGGATTAATTTCATACAATCAGTATTTAGTAAATATACTGCAAGTTAAAATGTCGCCAATGTTAACGGTTGAAACCTAAAGGGGCGATGAGTTTTAAAATGTATGAATAGTGTTAAAAAGGTCTTAAAATGTATTAAGTTTCGCTCTCTGATTCCTGTATATACCCTGAATAACACTGCACATGGTTAATGCATATATTATTATGAATATTGTAACGAAATGACCACCAATCCACTTAAGTGTGACGTCACGCGAAGCGGCTTCCAGGTCCAAGCGCTATATCAAACTGTATGGGGAGACTCAACAAATGGTAATCATAAACGTTTACAAAGTGACGTAATCCTTTCGAAAATCACGATCTCAATATATATATCCATGACTAATATCCAAAGTGATGAATTTTTTATAAATTGTTAAAATATTGGCGTCTGTGATGCAGCAGGTCCAGAGACTGTTGTGTACACCATGATTTTATATAAAATTCACTTTAATGCGTGAAATGACTAAAAAGTGGTCATAAACTAATATTTTCTCAATTCAAATGAGTAGCGTCTTGGACCCGGAAACAGTATTTCATATGTCATGACTTAACAAGCGGATATTACAGTTCATGTTTATAATTTAAAAGCAGACAAAAACATTACAGTACTTCAGAAAAATAAATGCTAATTTGCACAAGATTACAGTATTACAAGATCAGTACGGTTTCATTTCATGTGTATCAAATTGAAATCTAGTTTTATAATGTATGTAATGGCTTAAATTTACATCTGATCTGAAAATGTATCGCCACCCTCAATCCAACATATACACGCCGCATGTAAAAGATTCACACCTTAACAAAACACACACATTCCTGTAAATGGAGCCACATCCCTTAATGTAACAAATCAGTTTCTGTCCCTCAAAAGCCTTTTATGTTACGCACACGTCAAGCACCACACACAGATACCTTCCATTGTTGAAAATATGTAGTGATAATAACCCTTTATTTTCGGTTTAGAGAGCCACTGGTTTTCCCCCTTAATAACAGGTTGAGCTGTCCCGACCAGTTATGTATGTGTGTGTGCTTGTGTGTGAGTGTGTGTGCGCGTTGGTGGTTTTAGCTGGGGGTCATGCAGTATTGTTCAAGCTTAATGTATTATAAGGTCACAAGGGTCATGTGTGGATGGATTATTGATCCCAACTGTGCTCAAAACTGTAGTAAACAAATCTATCAGTCACACAAGCTTGACAAAACACACACCTCCTTTATTAGACGGTGCACATTTCAATCCCGAAGTGATAAAAGGGGAAAATAAATAAATAAATGAATGGTCTTGTAGTGCCGCATGTGTCTCTGCTTATGTGTTGTTAGCACTGATAACCACTGATTAGAGCGTGGAGTCTTTTGTTTTCTGCCGTTAGTGATTTTCCGTAATTATCCGTGAGTCACTGTTCTTTGTCTTCCCACAGAAACTGGAGGAAGCGGACCGCAAGTCTCGGTATCAGCTGGAGAGTTTGGAGCGAGACCAGCGGCACCTCCGGAGGCGACTGGACCTGCTGCGGGACGGCGGGGGCTCGCTGGAGGCCGAGAGGATACGCACTGACAGTGTGGGCTCGACCCCCTGCTCCGAGAGATCTGACCGCTCCGACTCAGACCAGGGTGAGCCATTCAGCTGCTGTCTGTGGATTTATCTGTCAATCTATTAGTTTATCATTCCATCTTTTATCTATCTATCTATCTATCTATCTATCTATTACCTATTGTTCTTTTATCCATCCATCCATCGTTTTACTATCCATCTATATATTGATCTGTCTATTGTTCATTCTATCTATGTTTCTACTATTGTTTTACATATTGTTCTTTTATCCATCCATCTTTTTATCTATCTGTCTATCTATCTGTCTCTCTGTCTGTCTATCTATAATTTTATCATTCTATCATTCTGTCTGTCTCTCTATCTATCTATCTATCTATCTATCTTTCTATCTATAGATCCGTCGTTTTATCTATAGATCCGTCGTTCTATC
>CAIGQV010007757.1:5311607-5344738 GCA_903798115.1 Danio jaintianensis | reverse complement strand
GTCGTTCTATCTATAGATCCGTCGTTCTATCTATAGATCCGTCGTTCAATCTATAGATCCGTCGTTCTATCTATAGATCAGTCATTCTATCTATATATCATTGCGTCGTTCTATATATCATTGTGTCGTTCTAAATATAGATCTGTCGTCGTTCTATCTATAGTTCTGATGTCGTTCTATCTATAGTTCCGTCGTCGGTCTATCTATAGTTCCGTCGTCGTTCTATCTGTAGTTCCGTCAATGTTCTATCTGTAGTTCCGTCGTCGTTATATCTACAGTTCCGTTTTTCTATCTACAGATCCGTCGTTCTATCTATAGATCCGTCGTTCTAACTATAGTTCCATCGTCGTTCTATTTACAGTTCCGTCGTTCTATCTACAGTTCCATCATTCTATCAATAGTTCTGTTGTTCTACCTGTCATTTATCTATCGATCGATTGTTCTATTGACCTATAATTTTAACGTTCTACCTATTGTTTTATCCTATCTATTTATCGTTTTATTGTTCTGTCTTTCTGTCTATCGGTTTATCATTCTTTCTCTCTATCATTTTATTGTTCTGTTTCTCTATCAAATTATTTTTCTATCAATCGATCTTTTATCTTTCTACCATTCTGTCTATCTGTCTTTTTTTTATTTATCCATGTATTGTTCTGTTATTTTTTTTTTCTAGATCCATCATTCTAGCTGATTTTACTTCTGTTGATCATCTACCCATTCATGTGACATCATCTTTATAGGTGATGCATTGAAAATCTCTGACTTAGTTTTTCTTTCTGTCTCTGGTGTCACAGAAGAGATGGAGGTGGACGTAGAGAGCACAGAGTTTTCTCATGGAGAGCTGGACAGTGTGAGCACAGCCAGCACCAGCGATCTGGACGACCACAGCAGTCTACAGAGCACTGCCAGCGACGAGGGCTACTCCTCCTGCAGCATCAAACTGGCCTTCAGCTCATAAGATGAGCTCTTCTTCTCACACACACACACACACACACACACACACACACACACACACACACACTGTCCCAGCCCTGGAAATGAGTCCTGCCCTCCTTGACCAATCAGACACTCTTATTTAAGTCAGGTGACCAGAACACCGCCCACCCTATAGAATGCCTGATTTGTTGTTTTTAATTTGTGAATGTATCCGAAAGAATATGATCGATTGAGATGGAAACAATCTGTGATTGTGATTTAATGAATTGGCTCATTAGATGGTTTTATTCTTGAATAAGAGATTCTTTTCTGATTATTGTCAGTATCTAAATCCCCCTTTTTCCGAATGGAAAGCGTAGCTGTATAAACATAGATGTTAATTTTTAATCTAAACCCCTGAATGTTAATTCTCTACATGAACGGGTTGTGAACTGGTCACTAGTGAACTAATCCCACCCAAATTGTGGATCTTCTGACATGCATAACTCCATATCAACACACAGGAAAGCCCCAAAACTGTCGACTTACCTTTGTATTTGGTTTAATGGTTCTAACGTCGCTGCACATCGGCGATGAGGACTGTCATTGGTGCTACGTGACAAAACCAATAATGCAAAAAAACATCTGCTGCGTTCCTCAAAGACGACGGAAAACAAACAACAATCCCATGGCTGTGGGATATTTTTTGGTGCATTTAAACAGTGGAAGTACTTTTCCACACAGCAGCTAAAACCCAGCGATCTTGCACTCGACCACATAGAGCTCTCAGTAGAACTGGCACCACGTCAGAGAAATTATCCACCCTCCCGTGTTTAACTAGATGTCTCTCCTGACAGAAATAAGCAATAACTCTTGTAGTCAGATCAACACATTAGCACTCCTCCTCCTGAGACACATGATGCTTGTGTCCGTCCAAAAGAGCAACGCCAACGTGCTCATTTTTTTGTACATAAATACAATAGTTTAATAAATTAAAGTTAAAAGTTGGTGGACGGAAAAAAAAGGTAGTAACCCATGGGTAGAAATTGCATCTGTTGCTGTATGTCTTGTGTTTTGTGCATTTTAAATTATATTTTTGCAAAGATTGACTATCTTCCTCCTGTGAGAGTCTTTTGCGGTGGCATGGACAGTATTATTTGTTCAATATGCTGGATGAAACCCCAAGTAGTTTCAATTCTGTGGCTGCCCGAGGAATTTTACGACTTTCTTTAAAATGAAATGACGACACAGACGTAAAATCGAGTGAGTGACCGCCAAAAGCGTGGGCCTCTGTTAAATCTCTGAGTGGCACTCTTTTATTTATTCAATATTTTTTTGTTCATATTTTTTGTTTCAAAGCTGAAAGGCATTCCACTACTAGTATCGTGTGCTGTGGATGTGGAGTTAAATCTCCAGCTTCCCGCTGTACTGTATGTTAAACTCTTTCTTTATTTCGTGTGATGAGAAGCCTTCAGACTTGACTAACTTTCCTCAAGTCGTATTTATTTTCTCCCCTTGCTCCGAAAAGGGTTAACTTATTTCATTTGTCAGACTGTTGATGATGGCATTTCCCCTCCCTGTTCATCAATTCCCCTCAGTTCAGTTCTAAAGCGTAAAACTTACTCCGTCTGTGACTTTTAATAGTTAATCTTCCCCAAACGCAGAGCTGCTTTTTTTGTCTGCGCATTAAAGCCAATTCTCATTTGCAATCGTTCTGCCTGCATCTGCTAGGTGTCGCGATCCAGCATCATCCAAATGCTTTTTTGGCTGCTGAACGGCCCCATATGTGTGGAGTTAGTTGTACTCACCCCTGTTAAAAGAGTTTTAGTATTGACTGTTGTTAATCCATTGTTTTTAGAACAAACTGTTTTGCTTGTGCTGCGGAGGAGAAGTTTTTGCATGTTCGTCAGAACCGAACTTAAAAAAAGCGGTGCTTTATCAACATCTGGCCAAACCACAGACGAGAACCTCTATTGTCATTGTCCTCTTCCTATGAGGACATGTTGCTTTTGTCTTTTATTGTCTCTCCTTTTCATTCATCTTGTTTTATTGGTTTAAGAATCTGCACTATTTAAAGCCAGGGCCCATTCTGAGATGCCAGTGCTTTTTGTTTTGTTTTATTTAATATTGTTTTGAAGAGAAATGGACTGTCGTTTTGAGGCCACCCTACAGTTTTGGGCCCAAAATCAGCGAGGCTTCCCAGAGACAAATGGTGCGCTGGTCTGGGATCAGCTCTCTGATTTAAATATCGCTCCGGAGGAAAAGGAAAAATGCTGAACGGATCCTGAAAAACAAGCATCTGTGTTTTTGTGATGAGACTCTGGGAAATGGGTCTATTAAAGGCAAAGCTTTTTTCCAACCGGGAAGAAACAGAGGTCCTGATGAACTTGTGGCCATTCTTTGTAAACATGCACTCTGATTCTAGCTGTGAGTTAAAATGCAATACTTAAAATAAACACCAAGATTGTCCAAAAAAAACAAATGTCTGGAAATGCTCTTTTTTCGTTTTCTTCTTTGGTCATGTTCATCTTAACCTTTTGGGTAAACAGTAAACCTAAAATCAGCAATATTATTTGTGTTGCACTTCATTTAATTGAATTCAATTTAATTCACACTTAAATAATTGCGTTACATTTTCCCATCCACAATAACTGTTTTCATTAAATACAAGAGCCATTTTGTCTAGCAGTGTATGGTGCTGCAGTTTTGGCTGACATAAAGTCATAATACAGATTAATCACTTTTCCTTTGGCGCTATCTAGAGGCCAAACGTGGTATATGATTATCTGTAGTGCAGCTGTATAAAGGGGTTTCTATGTAAATTATGGACTTTTATTATAAGTTGATCTTAGATATATTTTCAATAACAGCTTAAAAAAAAACATTGATTCGAACAAATCAATAAGATAAGTTCTATGTTTAATTTAAAAGAAAAGAAAATATCATTATAATTGATCCTCTGCTGCCCTCAGCAGGTCATCCAGTAGAGTTGCAACCAACTGTTCTCTGTATTTAAAGGGACAGTAGAAGAAAATGTTACAGGATACTACGTTTTCAAAAGTTTCGACACCGTCTTTCACCGAAAGTTTTTTCTTTCGCGTTCAAAGAAACTCATGTTTTGCGCAATTCTGATGCAGCCCTTATGACAATTAACCATGGTTTTACTATAGTAACCATAGTTAAACTGTTTTTTGTTGTTGTTGTTGTTGTAAAAGCATAGCAACCACAAAATGAAATATAGTTAAACTATGGTTTTTGTAGTAAACCATAGTAACCACAAAATGAACTATATTATTTTTACTACAGTTCTGTTACAGTATTACTGTAGTAAAACCATGGTATCAAAACTATGGTTTTTAAAACTTCAGTACGCTCCAAAAAACATGGTTACTACAGTCATGGTTACAGTTTTACTATAGTAAAACCGTGGTTAATTTTCGTAAATGAGGTACATTTTGGATGAATTATCCCTTTAACATACTTGTTGTTGAATGAATAACGCATTCATTGAGATTTGTGTTTTTAAAACCACTTTTCATCATGTTTGACATTTGTTTTCCCCCGGTGGTTCTTAAAAGGGATCTGGTTAAACCCTGCTGAAGCGCCAAACCAAAACCAGAAAAAAGCTACATTTATTTATTGATGGTTTTCTTTACCTCAGATGCCAACAGTTGATCAGGCCCATGTGTTTTAAAGCACAGATGATTAATTTCCGTTGAATTATGTTTCATATGTGACTGGACCACAAGGGGTAATTTTGTTTTTAAAATGGGGAATTGTACAAAATTTGACCAATAGTATCTGGATGCAGACTTGTATCATATATCTTATATCTCAGACTTGCAATCTCAGACACAATGCACTCAATGGAGCTAATGACATCACTGCGAGGGGTAGGGCTAGGGGTGGTGTTAGGTGTAGGCATTAAAAGCATAACATGCAGCTCGTTCTGACAGCTGAATAAATAAACTTTCCATTTATGCATTTGTTAGGATATGACAAGTTTTTAAAAAAATTAAAGTTGATCAAATGAAGTATTTAGCAATGCATATTACTAACCAGGGCATCGTGGTGGCGCAGTGGGTAGCACGATCGCCTCACAGCAAGAAGGTCGCTGGTTTAAAGCTGGGGCTCGAACTCAAAAAATGAAAATTCTGTCATCATTTACTCAACATTTCTTTCAAGACTTTGAGTTTAACAAAAAAAGAAGATATCTGGGGGGAAAAAACCTGTAAACCTGTAACCATTGACTTTCATAGTATTTATTTTTTCATGCTAAAGAAGTCAATGGTTACAGGTTTACAGCTTTCTTCAAAATATCTTCTTCTGAGTTCAACAGAAGCAAGAAGCTAATAAAGGTCTGAAACCACTTGAGGCAGAGTAAATAGCGAGGAAATTTTCATTTTTGGCAAACTATCCCTTTAAAAACTGAATAAATAAATAAAATGGTTCTTTTTTAAATAGATTTAAAAACCTGCACAATATTTGATCCTTTACTTTTAACTAAATAGTCAAGTGCAACATGTTTCATCCGTTCGTTCACTTGAAAACCAATGACAAACAGTGTCTGTCTCTGTTGTGTAAAGTGGAGGTTTAACTGTGGCCTGAGTGCTATTTCTAAAAATGTCTAAAACGTCTAAAATATCTTGTTTTTGTATTTCACCCTTTCTTTACCTCAAATGCAAAGGCACAAGATTTCAAAGCGCCAAACAATATGGCATTTAACAACCTAATTTTTTTTAATTATTATCACGACTTATGCTCAAAAGTCAAGCATGATTGCTGAAGCGGTGTGATATAAATAAAGCTCGACTCCTCTGTAAATACATACATAGTCTACTAAAACCACCAGAAAATGAAGTTAGTATTTTCTCGCCTGAAAATAATCTCCAGCTACAGTAGGTAACTGGTAGCAGCACTGTTTAATATCATTGCGCCTGCTGCAGCCATGGTACGACAGAAAAAGTTCCTTGATTAATACGACAAAATAAGAGTATAGTTCCTAGCCATTTAGATCTAGAAAATAACAACTTCCCAGCAGGCATAGGACGTCAACTTGGCGTCAGATTGACGTTGTATTTTGGGTGGAAATGAATATCGGGTTGACGTCAGAACCCAACGTCAGACAGACGTCACTTTCCAACGCAACCTA
Source organism: Danio jaintianensis (assembly GCA_903798115.1). Classification (NCBI taxonomy): domain Eukaryota; kingdom Metazoa; phylum Chordata; class Actinopteri; order Cypriniformes; family Danionidae; genus Danio; species Danio jaintianensis. The sequence continues at coordinate 5,338,671 of CAIGQV010007757.1, read as the reverse complement.
CAATCAACCAAATAGCAACATTTAATGATGTTACAGCTTGACGTAGTGTGGACGTTACCACTATGACAACTATCAGATGTTGGATTTTGGTTGCCATACCTGACGAATAAATGACAGTATTTGACCTGAATATGACGTTGGTTTAAGATGTTGGCTCGACATTGGATTTTGGTCACTTTCAAACACAACCTAAAATCAACCAAATATCAACGTCATTTGACGTCGTAATTGGACATCAAAATAACGTCCTTAGATGTTGAAATTTTGATCACGACCTAAATCTAACCTAATATTAACGTCTTATGATGTTGTGTGCCTGCTGGGTTAGTACACAGTGTACCTACAGAAGTCAAGCTTCAAATAGGAAAATGTTCAAAACTTTTTTTTGAGCGAGATGCTAATGGTCTAATGTGATTCAATGATTTATCAATAATCAATTTATTTATTTATTATCAATTTATCAGAATCAAGTAATAAATAAATTATTATAAATGTAATAATTTAAGATTTTGGAAGCTTTATAGCAGCATAGGTGCAGGAAGAGACTTGATTGGGCCTGAAAGGTTTATGCAGCTTTGAAACATTCACCTCAGAGTACTGAAAGAGACATGAGGAAAACAATATGAACAACTGTAAACAAGGAAATTGTGTTTGGTATTTATTAAAAGGAATTTTGTGTTGTTTACCACTGGTTCACTTGACTGAAGCTGCTGCTGAGTGGTATGAAGTTTTTGTGATTGTCCTCTGGATACTTTACATCCAACCAGTGATAGTCCTAGTGACATATTCAGAATAATAACAAAACAAAATCAGAACAACTTAAAGGGATAGTTCACCTAAAACTGAAAAAATCTTTAAACTGGTAACCCATTGACTTCTATAGTATTTGTTTTCCCTACTACGGAAGTGTACAGGAGTACACAATGGTTACAGGTTTTCAGCTTTCTTCAAAACATCTTATTTTGTGTTCAACAGAAGAAAGAAACTCATAAATGTCTGGAATTTTATTTTTGGGTAAACTGTCCTTTTAATATCCCATAGAAGAACTATAGAAAAAGTTTTGTAGTACAAACTCACCAATAACCACAATGACCAGAAGAGCATTCAGAAGACCAGAGATGATTGTAAATGTCCTCCATGGTGTTTGATTCTCCTGAATATACCTCACTGTTGTGTGATTTTTCTGCAAGTTCTTCACCTCCGTGCAATTCTGACTTTCAGATAACGGAGTTGGGGCTGTAAATAAAAACGCTTTGTGTCAGCAGCAACTAAAGGGACACTTAAAGGAATAGTTCACCTCAAAATGAAAATTTACTCACTATTTACTAAAGTGTTTCCAACCATTTATGAGTTTCTTCTGTTGAACACAAAAGAAGATCAATTGAACAAAGCTGATAACCTGTTACCAAACAGGTTTCCAGCTTTCTTTAAAATATCTTCTTTTGTGTTCAACAGAAAAAATAAACTCTAACAGGTTTTGAACAAGGAAGATTAAATCATGATAGAATTTTCAGTTTTGGGAGAAATATCCCTTTAAGTGTTTACAAAGTAAGGCAGTGGATAAAGTGTAAAGCACTCACCAGTGATGTGTAGTTTGATGCCGTTGCTAAATTGTGCAGGTCCATCTATTTTCATACAGTAATAAACTCCTAAATCATCAATAGTGATGTTATTTATGAAAAGATTATGTTTAGGTCGCAGTGAATATTTCAGTTTGTATTTGTTGGTAAAGTAAAACATTGGTGGTTTTGAGAATGAGGTTAAAAGCAGAATCGGAGGATCTGCTAGATTTGAAAACATCCACGTCACCTCACTTATGTCAAGATCACAGTTTATAGTCACATGTTGACCCAATTCTGTTAACTGTGTTGTTAAAGTCTCCGAAGCTTCAATCCACATCAGCAGATCTGCAAATTGATTAAATGGATAAATAAGATGAAACATAATCATAAACATTGGAGTATTCAGCTTTTAAGATTAAATTATGATGTTAAAAATCATCCACAGTGGCATGTTTACAAAGTAAATGAAAACATCCCTTATATAACACTTACAGAGTTGAAGTTGCATAAAGCTCATCCTGTGAAAAGTTGAGCGCTTCAACATAATGCAGTCCTGTTTGTTTCACACCTTGCTGCCAAACATCAGAATGAGAGCTTGTACCACATCGAAAGGAAGTAAAACTCTGAAGTTAACATTGCACTGACCACAAGTGCAGCCTTTTATTGCACACGTTCACAAACAAAAATATATTTAAAAAAAAACTATATAACTATTAAAAAATATATTTATAGTATTTTATATAAACATGAAGCCTTATTGTTTTAAAAATTATCCTATTTTATATAAACATTTCTACATTTACATATAGTAAACTTTATAACTAGCCTAATCATGTTTGGCATACAGTACCAATATGACAATGACAGTACTAAAGTTTTTAAGCATTTTAACAACCTAAATATCGCATTAGTTTAAATAGTTGTGTTAATTCCGCAACAGTTCCCGAAAATGGTTCCATAAACCAAACTGACTTTCATTTCTAGATCTCATTATCTAGTTATTAACCTGCAAACAACACAATGTGTTATTCAGAATTGAGGTATTGTCTTGGGAGGAAAAAACATGCATGCAGCGTGTAGGAGGAGTGTTTTTTTTTAAGCAAGCACGCCCATTCGTTACTGAAGTGACCAATAAGATGAAGGCATTGCTCACAATCGACCAATCATGGCGCGCGACAAGCTGGCGGCTGCAGAGAATGGTCAAAGCGAAAGCGATGCAAGAGACATTAGGATTTTTGGAGGGAGGAGGAAAGCCGGATGGCAAGGCGGGTAGACCCCAAGGCGGTTGGCAACAACTGGAATGTGAGTGGACAGGAGAATGCAGACGGAAGTGACGAGTCAGGAAATGAACTAGGAGATATGGAAGTAGGTTGCGGGAACTTTGAAAAATGGGATACGGTTAAAAACAACAAACGGAAAAAGAAACGTAAGAATAAATCTGATGAAAGTGATTCGGAAAGAGGTTCAGCTCTAGAGGAAACCGAGACAGTGGAATACAAGGTATTTGCTAAACCTGTGCAAGAAGGGGACTCATTTGGAGGTATGAATCCGATACAGTTAACCAAAACACTGCACAAAGAAATTGGCATTATAAAGAGTGCTAAAGTCTTGAGAAACGGATCGATACTGATATTTTGCAAAGATGAAAAACAGCAAGCTAAAGCAATTAAGGTGAATAAAATCAATGGAAAAAAAGTGGAGTGCTCCAAGACAAACGGGAAAAAGTATGTCAAAGGCGTTGTAACAGGAATCCCTGTTAATATATCGGTTGATGAAGTGAAAGCAAGTATAACGAATGCAAATGTGACTGAAGTTAAACGTTTAAGAACAAATAGAAGTGGAAGTGCTTGTGATAGTCTTTCAATTATGGTCATATTTGATGAGGTGATACTCCCGAAAAAGATATTAATCGGTTACATGTGCTATGATGTGAGACTATACATACCTCCGCCTCTCCGATGTTTTAAATGTCAGAGGTTTGGACATGTGGCAGCGGTTTGCAAGGGAAAGCAAAGATGTGGTAAATGTAGTGGTGAACATGAATATGGAAAATGTGAAGAGGGTGCAAAGCTGAGATGTTGTAACTGCGGAGGGGAACATAGCTCAGCGTATCGAGGATGTGAGGTTAGCAAAAGGCAGGCAGAAGTACAAAGAGTCAAAACTATTCAAGGAATTAGCTATGCGGAAGCAGCAAAGAAGGTTCCAGAAATTCTGACTGTGCCTAAACAAAATGAAAGCAGGAATAAAAATGCAGAGACATGTCAAAAATGTGAACAATTGAAAGCGGAAACTCTGATAGTGAGCAAAAATGATTTTGTACTATTCATGGCAGAGATAATAAATTGTTCAGCTCAAACGAAAAGTAGGAATGAAAGGATTAAAATAATAGTCAAATCAGCAGAAAAATACCTGGATGTGAAGGATCTGCTCTGGGAGACAGTTAGAGATATCCTCAATGAAGAGACACAATCATCCCAGCCTTGGGGGGGATCGTCGTAAATGTTAATCATTCTACAATGGAATGCTAGAAGCTTGATTGCAAATGGCCAAGAATTTAAAAAGTTAATAGATAATCTTATAGAGAGACCACATATAATTTGTATACAAGAAACATGGTTAAAACCTCAATTAGATTTTACTATCAGGGGATATAATGTAGTTAGAAATGATAGGAAGCATAGCAGAGGAGGAGGAGTTGCAACATTTATAAAAAGCGGAATGAAGTTTAAGGTAGAACAAATAAATATAAATTATGAATCAATTTTAATCAAGGTATGGACAGAAAGGGGCTGTATAGACATTATTAATTATTATAATCCATGTGATAAATTGAATCTTGGCATATTAGAAGAAGTAATGGGTGTACGACAAGACAGTGTGTTATGGTGTGGGGATTTTAATTCACATAATTCGTTATGGGGGAGTAATAGTAATGATGCAAATGGTATACTTCTTGAAGAATTTATAGATGAAAAATATTTAGTTTGTCTTAATAGTGGTGAAGGAACACGGTATAACTGTGCTAACAATACAGAAACAGTACTTGACTTGACATTTATAAGTAGTTCAGTAGCAGCGGTTAGCACATGGAAAGTTCTCAAGCACAATACAGTAGGAAGTGACCATTACCCAATAGTGACTAAAATAGGAATAAAGATAATGTATGAAAAAGAAGAGAGAACTCCAAGGTGGAAACTAGAGAAAGTTAATTGGAAAGAATTTCAAGAAATATGTGGAAAGAGATTTATGACAATACAAATAATGAACCAGACAGATGTAAACATTTTAAATAATAAAATTGTTAATGGAATAATTCAAGCAGCCGAGGAAGTAATACCTAAAAGTAAAGGAGTTGTTTGTACCAAAAATGTACCTTGGTGGAATAATGATTGTAAAGTAGCTATAAAAGCTAGAAATAAAGCATTTAGACAACTTAAAAAACTTAATTCGCAGGAAGCTATAATCCTGTATAAAAAGGCTCAGGCAAAATTAAGGAAAATTATTAAAGTACAAAAGCGTATATTCTGGAGAGAATACTGCAACAGTCTTGGACGAGATATACAATTATCAGAGGTGTGGGGTATGATTAGAAGAATGGCAGGTGTTAGAAGGAATTATGAATTGCCAGTGTTGAAGTGTGGTGATAAAGTAGCAGTCAGCAACTTAGAAAAGGCTGAACTATTAGTCCAACAATTCAAAAATGTCCATAGTTCAGTTAATCTCTCTGAAGAGGCTAGGAACTGCAGAAACACTACATTAATTAAATTTCCTGATCTTTTAAAGAAAGAAGAAATAACAGAAAATCCGTTAGATTTACAATTTAATATGTTTGAATTAAAACGAGCAATCATTAGCGCTAGACAAACTGCCCCTGGTAAGGATGAAATATGCTATAAAATGTTGTCACACATGACGGATACATCTCTAGAAATAGTATTGAACTTATTTAATCAAATTTGGTACACCGGACAATTACCTTTAGTATGGAAACAATCTATAGTAGTACCTATACTTAAACCAGGGAAAAATCCATCAGATCCATCTAGCTATAGACCCATTTCATTGACATCTCACTTATGCAAAATTATGGAAAGAATGATTACAGAAAGAATTACTTTTTTTTTAGAAAGCAAAAACCTTTTTTCTCCATATCAGAGTGGGTTTCGTAGGGGCAGAAGTACAATGGACTCAGTATTATGTTTGGAATCAGACATCAGGAAAGCACAGACTAATAAAGAAGTTGTTATAGCTATCTTTTTTGATGTAGAAAAGGCATACGATATGCTCTGGAAGGAGGGGTTGCTGATTAAATTAAAATCTTTAGGAGTCACTGGTAAAACGTATAATTGGGTCATGGATTTCTTATTTGAAAGAAAAATACAAGTTAAGGTAGGAAAAGAATATTCAAATGAATATACAGTGGAGAATGGAACTCCTCAAGGTAGTGTTTGCAGCCCATTGTTATTCAACATAATGATAAATGACATTTTTTCTCAGGTTGAACAAAATGTAGGAAAATCGTTGTACGCAGATGATGGAGCATTATGGATTAGAGGCCGGAATGTGTCATTTGTTCAAAAGAAAGTACAGAATGCAATATTTGAGGTGGAAAAATGGGCAAATAAATGGGGATTCAAACTATCTGTTGCAAAAACTCAGGTCATTTGTTTCTCAAGACGGCATAAAACCATATCACTCTCTTTAAAACTGTATGGGCAACCACTAGAGCAAGTAAAAACTGTTAGGTTTCTTGGGGTTTGGTTCGATGAAAAGCTGACATGGAAGGTTCATCTGAATAAAGTCATAGACAAAGGTAAAAAGGTTATTAATGTACTTCGTTGCCTATCAGGGCAAGAATGGGGAGCGAGTAGGACATCATTACAAAATATATACTGGGCTCTCATGAGGTCTGTCCTTGATTATGGGTGTATAGCTTACATGTCGGCAGCAGAATCAAACCTCAAGAAATTAGATGTATTGCAGGCTCAGGCCCTTAGAATCTGTAGTGGATCATTTAGAACCTCACCAGTGTCATCTATGCAGGTTGAAATGGGAGAAATGCCCTTAAGCATTAGAAGAATGAAATTAATGATGGCATATTGGGTTAATATACAGGGACAAAATGAATTACATCCGGTAAAGAGTACATTATTAGAATGTTGGGAGCATGAGGAAACCAATTTCATAAGTTTTGGATGGATAGCTGAGGCAAAAGCCAGAGTTATTGGATTAGATCAATTGCAATATTGTAAGGCAGTCCCAACCCCATATATACCGCCATGTTATTTTCCATTACCAAATGTTGACCTCAACATACAACAGGAATTAAAATACAACAATAATAATCTTCCAGCAAAATGTATAGTTCAGAATTATTTAGAGAAACATTACAAAGAATCAATATTTTTATTTACAGATGGATCTAAAGATCCTCTAACTGGTCATACGGGCGCAGCAGTATATATCCCAGTTAATGAATCTTATATTAAGAAAAGAATAACTAATAACATATCAGTATATACAACAGAGTTGCTTGCAATAGTGATTGCCCTGCAGTGGATTGAGGAGAACGATATGAAAAGTGCAGTAATTGCATCAGACAGTTTTTCATCACTTGAAAGTATAAGGTCTGGAAGGTCATCATTTAGGATGGATATTCTTAATAACATACTCTGTAGGACATATTATATTAAAATTATGGGAAAATCTGTACATTTTATTTGGGTTCCTGCTCACGTAGGTGTGGAAGGGAATGAGAAGGCGGACATTCTGGCCAAACAAGCTCTCAGAATTAGTGAAGTAGATCTAGAAGTCCCATTGAGTAAAGCTGAAGCAAAATTTATAATAAGAACGTACGCACAATCAGTATGGCAAGTATACTGGGATAATATTGAAACAGGCAGACATCTATATAATATACATAAAAAAGTCGGTGCTGGGAGGAGGGAGAACAGAAATCGTAGAGAAGGAAATATTATAACTCGGATGAGAATAGGTCACACTGGACTCAACCATACTTTACATAAAATAGGGAAACACCCAACTGGGCAATGTATACACTGTAATCAACAAGAAACAATAGAACATGTATTACTCCACTGTAGTAAATATAATAAAGAACGACATGATCTTATTCAATCAGTAAAGAAGAGCAAACATCATGATTTCACATTGTTAGGTTTATTAGGGAATACATCTAGTAAAGTATATAATGATATAATTAAATTTGTTAAAGAAACCCAGTTAGAGAAAAGAATATAGGGACAATATAATCTAAAGAATATACTGGTACAGGGTTTTTTTTTTTTTTTTTTGGTTTTTTTTTTTTATTATACACTTCAGTCATTATTCAACTAGTTCCATACTCCATTCCAGTCGGTGGCGGTAATGCACCTACAAGTTTGGTTGCCAACCGCCAATAAAATCCAAAGAAGAAGAAGAAGAAGAGACATTAGATTAGAAGATGTGTTTCAAAGTACTGCAAGAGCGATTCGGAAGTACAAGTTGGCTTTAAAAGGTTGTTTTCTGTCTGTACCTCTGCAATTGCTCTGTCATACGACGATCTGTGCAGTGCAAACAGCAAAACCAGGATATTTTAGAGGAGACAGAAGCTACGGGACATTCATTTTTTTTGCAGGACTTGTTTCGCAAAAACGGCGGGTATGTATAGTAAATAGAAAGGTAACCTATTCCGATGCTACCAAGTCATCGAACTGTACGATATCAGCGAGGACAAATACAAACGACAGCAAACAACACTTTCGCCGTGCATGCTGAACTCTCCAACAGTGTCTGGCTGCTTGCTAACATAAGTGTTTATTAACGATCACATATTAATATTAATAATAATAATACCCGCGGATAAGCAAAATTACTAATCAGCATGCACCGCTTTAAGACAGATTCGATCGGTCTGAGCACTGAAGTCGAACGCACCTAATGTCTACTACAGCTACAAGAACCCAGCCTTGAGTGTAATCCCTATCCCTTCCACAGGAGGTCTCTGTGCTGGAGCAAACAGATTGGAAGCAAACGGCTCTCGTTCAAAACAACCTTTATAAGCTCGTTCAAATACAAGTTTAACGTTATTTCACTTAATCAAAGATAACACACGTTTGTCATGATGGTGATGAGGTACGTCCTATATATTTCCTTATATTTTAAAACATGTTTTGCAGAAGCTCATTTGTTTGCATAACGTTACGTCGATTTATAGTAACCTTATGGTTTTGCATAAATAGCATTCTTGCAGTATAAGTTACTTAAGGCACTAAACAAAAAGCATAATATGGGTGAACAATCGAGTTGCATATGTAGCGTGCAGAGAACGCGAGGCGGGCACGGAGTTGTTTACATGCTCAATATGCTCTTGCGCAGTTAACGTTAGTGTCTGTTCGGCCTGCACGTTTAAACATTTATTTTGAGATTTGCAAAGTACTGGACTTTTTCGAAACGTTTGACCGTCTCAATTGTTGTCTTTTCATTTTTATTCGCATTTTGCGAGAACAAGAAGCTGTTTCTTAATCAAAAAGAGCTTTAGTGGTTGGCTAAACACAGACAGAAGCGGGAAACATTTGTTATTGCAGGTTCGTCTGGTTTTACTTTCACTTTCACCATTTCAAAATCATAAATGCTAACTAGACTTATTGATATCCTTTCTTAGCAGTGTAGGCCTATAGTTAAAGTAATAAACAAAGATCTCATATTATAAGCCTATATTATTAAACAGCCACACATTTGTGAATTATTTCTTAATAAAACTACATATCCAGAACAATAGTTTCAAGTTAATATGCCACACTGTTACGTTCCTTCCCCTTTTTGTCTAGGGTTGGGGAAGGGAAATAACAAAGTAAACTAAAATTAATAATTTAGGGAAAGGAAGAACAAATTAATGAATTATATAAAAAGGTTAAATAAACAAAATTGTGGGAACATTTCAATCCTCTGCCTCAGAAATGCGAAACAACCACAAGAGTAAACTTAAATCTTTTATTCTCAGTAAATTAACAATATAGGAAGCATAAGTCTTCAGGAGAAGGATTAACCAAAACAACAAACAAAACAGAAACTAGCTTAGGAGGAGTACTAAATAACCTAGTTCAGGTAAAAGAAAAGAAATAAAACAAAGGCTTTCCTCAACTCCCGTACTATGAATAAACAGTCAAACAGGTACAAAAATAAAAATGGCACCCTCTCCCTACGGCTTCCTTCTGTAAATCATGAAATTGTAATTCGGACAAAGAAACAATACAGTTACCTTTTAAATACCACACAAAGAATATATTTAAAGCATACAACTAAATAAGCAGACACACTGCCTGTAAGTTCAACAACACAAGGCAAATAACAAGTTTCTTCAAAAGACAGAAGTTAAATTGTACCCAATAGCTCAATAAACTTCTCACAACAGCTTAATACCCAAAAAAGTATGCAACAATCACAAGTCTGGAGCAGGGGGAGAAGTAAACCTCTCTTAGGATTGAGGCACACTGCTCTTTTATAGCAGCGTGTCACCGCAGCACGCTCACAATGATGAGCACCACTTGGGCCTAATCAGCTCTACCTAACAAGTAGGCAGAGAGAGAGAGACTGTATCCTTCTAGCGGCACAATACATTAATGCCTGTCACAAAAAGAGAGAGGAGACCAATTAAAACATCAGTGATGCGCTTGCAAACACACACACACGCACACACACATCTAGATTATTATAAATGAATCATTGTAAATATACTGATTATTTTAGTTTTTATTACTGTTTTATTCTAAAATGTTGATGTTGTTAAATGTACAGTGTATTCTGTTCTAATTTTTTATTATTATTATTTATATATATATATATATATATATATATATATATATATATATATATATGAATAATATGATATAAATGAATATGATATATTGAATAATATATGATATATTGAATAATAATATGATATATTGAATAATAATAATAATATGATATATTATTTATTTAATTATTATATGTATATATCTTCTTTTTTTTAATTTTTAATTATTTATTTATTTATTTTTTTACTGCTACTATTACTACTACTATTAACTGTGTTTACTGTTTTTATTTTTTTATTTTTTTATGTATGTTCTTTTATTTTTTATTTATTTATTTATTATTATTATAATTTTTTTAATGTAAACTTTATAAATGCTTTGGCAATACATTTGTAACATTTGTCATGCCAATAAAGCAATTATTGAATTGAGAGAGAGAGAGAGAGGGAGGAAGTGTGGGAGAGAAACACATAACCACACAACATAACCACTCATAACAACTGATTTCATCTTGATATAAAATAGTTACGTTTCCTTGTGAGATCAGGCTGGACATATCATAGGCTGGACATATCATACAAGAGTACTGTTGCTCTCATGTCACGGAAGAAACACAGTGCTCTCTCTTTCATTTTGCCAAGCTGTGTATGGATAAGATGCTGTGCCTTTATTGGTCAACTTTATTTTTATTGGTCACCCATGTAATAAAACTCATTGTGGGGACGATGTGGGAAAAACTAAAGATGCTAGACTTTGTGCGAGGACGCCGTAAAGCGTCACAGACATATCATAGCTTATCATGCACTATGGCACACTGCACGAGAAGAAAGGATTGAGTCTTGCATCCAGACTCATCATCCAGTTTATCATTTACAAATTTCCAGGACACCCTACATCACAGCAAATCATGCCAAAAATTAGGACAAAATCTTGTCATCTGAACGGGGCTTTACCTTGACCAACAGTTTTATTGTGTGATCATTCTGTGTTATAAAAGTAAATGAGCCTTTTGTTTTTGTACAGGTTATTTTTCATTTATTGCCATCTGTTGCTGATGCATCAAGGTAAGCATTAAAGTTTTACTGTCATTAAAAAAAACTGCTCAATTCAAGTTTATTTGTATATTTCACAATAAGCATTGTTTCAAAGCAGCTTTACAAAAGGTGCACATTATTATTACATTACAATCAAAATCAGAAAACTTAAGGTTGTTAGTTACTAATGACTTTAATTATCTAATAACTAATTACTGATATCTTTGTCAGTTACAGTTATTATATATAAACATAATTAACCTGCAGTTATATAATATATATTGTGATGTCTATGTGTACATGCTCAATGAAGTGTATTAATTGTATGTGTTGTCCTCGGATGGTTGGCATCGTCTCTTCACAGGCCTTGATCAACTTGGCGCTGCCACTTTATCAGAAAAACTGTATTTTCTGTTTCAGTGTGTTCACAGGCCTCTGTTGAGGGTTTTATTGGAGGCACTGCTGTTTTACCTTGTTCTTCTGAACAACGGCAGCTTACAGTTCAAGACATCATTGTGCGTTGGAGACACAATGGCTTGGATGTTTTTAAGATTATTGATGGTACAGTTTCAGTCAAAGCACAGGATCCAGCATACAAGAACAGAGCTCAAAGCTTCCCTGAGCAGTACAAGAACGGAAACTTCTCCATCAAACTCAGAGATCTGCAGAACAGTGATAGCGGAAAGTACACATGCTATATCATACAGGAATCAATAATTAGGAATGTCAAGCTGAACATCGAAGGTACATAAATACAAAATGATTGTAGGATGATTGTTTTTCTATGTAAAATTATATTTATGTGATGAATATCCAGACTCTTTCAGGCTACTCTAAAAACAGTGAACAATGCAGTCATGTTTTCATGCTGTTTTTCTTTTTTTGTTAACAGCGAGGACATCAAGATGGAGTAGCAACCAAGGAACAAAACCAAGTCCAGAGATATCTGTAATAATTTTTTCCATTCTGTGTGTTGGCTTTGCATTTTCTTTGGCTGTAAGTACATTCAGCATCCATAATTGTCATTAAGTTAAATTTTAAAGTTAGTGACTGTCTCTGCTTAAACACTGCAATAATGTATGTTTCAGAACTCGGCCACAGGGGTTTCTATACAGCACCTTGTGTCGGTCCCAAGCCCGGATAAATGAGGAGGGTCTAGAGAAGGATGCCAGTACATTTAAAGTAAATAAATGCTTTTAAAGTAAAAAAAAAAAAGAGGAATAAGAGACTAGCTGAGAAAAATGATTGGTCATTTTCATAAAAAACAAATAATAATAATAATAATATACTTTTTTACCACTAAGAAGAAAATTAGCATAGATTTCCTTTTATGTAAGGACCTTATTCCTCGGCTAAGTTCATTTTGGAGCTAACTAGTCAACTAACAAGTGATCTAATCCTGGCTTTAAACATCCCACACATCTTGACAGTAGGACACACTACTTGATTTAGATTAATCTTAGGTTCCCAACCATGTTCCTGGAGCCCCTTCAACACTATTTTGCAAGTTTTGCACACTTATATTGTGAGTTCACCCAAAAAATAAATTCTGTTTTGAATTACCCTCATGGCTTACCAATCCCCTGAGACCTTCGTTCATCTTCGGGAGACAAATTAAGATATTTTGGATGAAGTCCAAGAGCTCCCTCATCCTCCATAGACAACAATGTTCGCGAATTATTCAAAGCCTAGAAAAGGAACCAAAGACATTATAAAAACATACTGTGTGACTTTATTGGTCCAAACTGTAATCGCAAGGAAGCTCCAAGAACACTTTTGTGCACCACAGAAAGTGTAAATATGACAATGTTTTCCTCATCAGGTCAGGGTGCACACATTTATTACAGCCAGTACGGCACTTGCATGTTGCACTGTTGATTCTAATACATTGTACTGCCTGTAGTAAATACACATCCTCCTCACCTGAAGCGGGAAAGAAGATATTGGCAAACAAACTTGTATTTGCATTTTTTGGTGTACAAAATTGTTCTTGGAGCTTCACATGATTACAGTGGAACCACTAATGTCACATGGAAGGTTTTGACAATGTTTTTGGTTTCTTTTCTATACTTTGAACATCTCTTGGCCATTGCTGTCTATGGAGGATCAAATGATTTCATCAAGAGGATTGCTCTTGGATTTCATCTAAAATATCTTAATTTGTGTTCAGAAGAGTAAATTTTCATTTTTGGGTGACCTAACTCTTAAATCAAACGCATCTGATTCAGGTGATTGTCATTTGCAATGTTTCATGGGGATTGTTGTTCTTTTTCTAATTAAAGTTAAGTATATTGATGGGAAAAGTAACTACTACTCAATTTCTACTTGGACTTCTTATCTATCTGCCCATGAATTTTAATATCATTTCCAAGTAAGTAGGATTATAGACATATCTTCACCATATCTACTGCTCCTAGCATTATCTGTAGTAAGTTCTGTAGTCACTTTTTAGTTTTCTAAAACTGGTCCTTACACTGTTTGTAGGTCAGATGGTGGCCATTGCACAGGCAAGAACTGAGTGACTTCCTGAAAAACATTTTCATTTTGTGTCTTTCCATCCCCACCTACCCACAAGAAGAACATCTGCACCACGTCTGCTGATCTTTGATACAGCTATTTAATGTTATGTGCAGCAGTCATTTACAATGATCCCACAGTGACACGAACACTTTTTTAACCCTTTCACACAGTAATTATTGGCAGGATTATGGGCTGTTATGGGCCAAACTTCACACACACACCATAGACAGAGCAGGGGAGAGCAACAGCGATTCAGCCCCGATGGGGTAACTACAAAAATCAAAAGTCATCCAAATCATAGACATGTTTGACAGCAGCTTAATGTTTTGTTCATGTAAAAAAATTATTAATTGTTAATTTTATAAACATTAAAAATGTATAAACTTATAAATGCCATTATATATCAATGACTTTGACACATTTCTCCTTTGCTTATTGAACAAATATTGCTTATCATTCTAAGGCCACTGGGGTGCACTTTCAATGCTGCTTGCAGCTTTAATTTAGACTTATAATTTAACATATTTTTCATAACCTAAATGAGCACTTCTATATATCTATATTGAATGAGTGGTATCCTGATCAACGGTCACTTCAATATATATTTGCATAAATAATTTCTGTGATAGGATTATTAAAGATTTGAGAGTAAATCTGGAATGAAAAGATTGTCTAATGTTTCCTGTATTAAATGTTTTTAGAAATTGTAATGTACAATCTTATTAATCTTTTTATTATTTCAATCTACTAGAACGTCTATGTTAAGCTGCTTTGACACAATCTACACTGTAAAAGCGCTAGAAATAAAGATGAATTGAACAATTATCTTGTTATTATGGCATGTTCATCCAACATCCAAGTATATTTAGCTCATATGCATGTAAATAGAGTTTTCATACAGATTGAATGCTTTTTAACTATGAAGGGTTAAATTATGCCTCATTTCTTCACACGTTGAAACAAACAAACAAAATTTGTAGGTCAGCCTAAAGTTTTCTTAAAAAAAGGATCTGACAAACATGAACTATTACTAATTCACATGAAAATCCAAAGAATGAGCCTCAGAGTCAACTATTACATCAGTGCCTTATATAATATTTTTTTCTAACGAGAGGTGTAGCTACCAAATAAAATACCTAATAAAAACTTTTTTTTTCTCGTACTGAAGCATAAATAAAAACAACGTAAAGGAAGAAATTACAAATAAGCACCAAATTAATGCCACAATTTCACTGTCTACTGAAAAACAAGATAAAACAGTATCTATTTATAAAAATAGAAATTTCACAGTCTTTAAAGCTCCTCAAATATGGATAATTTATAGTTATTTAAGTAAATATATATATATATCTATATATATTTCAGATTTAATGCCACGTGATAACAAGAACTGATTTAAATATAGGTTACCAGAGAGGAATATAAAACAAGCTTGACTCTTCTTTTAATAGGTTTAACGTGCAGTTTCTAACACCACAATATATCTTTTTCTCTCTCTTAGACTGTCGCGTGTTTTTCTCCCACATCTGTTTTTGACTGCAGAAGATAGACGGTTGCGCATTTCGAGAGGAGCTGGCAACACTGATAAACAAGCAAACGTGCTAAACAAGCTGTTGAATTAGGGTGTCGGCTACTGCTTTTAATATACGTCTAAATACAACAATTTAAAAGCTTTTCGCCTTAAAGCACGTTCGTTTACCTAGTTGAGAGATGGAGAATTCCAGGTATGTTTGTCAGTAGATTTTGCCTGAATATTTTAAACATGTTTTTCAGGAAGCCCAATGGTGTTTTCCAAGCTAGTGTACCGTTACATTTTAACAGACGGTTTAATGCCGTCGATTAACATTCGCGATAACGAAGCTTAACATAAATAGCATTTCCTGTCGATTAAAATACAACCAAACACTGAGTAAAGTTGTGGGACATGTTCATAATATAACTGCGTCACATTGGAACTGCGGTCACGCCAGCCGCGCTTTGAAAAACACGGTCAAGCCAGCCGCACTTTTTTTTGTGCTGCGCATCTAGTCGCACCATTACGGTACGGGTCCTGAGAGCAGTCAAGATGCATGTAGAAAAGCTGTCATACCGGTGTTTCCTTTATACATTTGCCTATTTTAACTTTTTGATATGTTAACGTTATGTGTGTGTGTGTGTGTGTATGCGTGCGTGCGTGTGTGTGTGTGTGTGTATGCGTGCGTGCGTGCGTGCGTGTGTGCGTGTGTGTGTGTAACGTAATTTACAAAATTCCTTTTCTATGAAAATGCCTTTCTATTTTATTTCAATTTGCTCTTTCATTCCTTTACGCTAATTTTTGTTCAAAGTGATCTTAACTATAGATGTCTTCATTTGTTTGTTATTTTACTGTATTTTTATTAAAAGCTAAAATAACCCCAAACATTCTTGAACTTGATCATTTCCCTGTATTCAAACAATTATAAGACATTTTCCATTATAGATTTGCTCATTCTTTCAATTGATGTTTGTTTAAAACAAAAAAGACAAGTGGACTGCAGCGGTTGTTATCAAACGTGCTGTAGACTATTTACTGGTTGTGTCCACCACTCAATAATGTTTTGTCGAAACAAACCTGCTTGATAAAAGCTTATGCATTGTTCATGCTTTTTTGTTGAAAGGATGTAGAGATGATTAAGAGAGAGCTGTAAATATTTTATGACTTCAACTTCTGTGATGTGTTTGTCCATGAAACGTTTCCATTACCATGGTTTGTTTCAGTGTAAAGAAATTATAGTGTTGCCGAAGATAAATTCAACTTTATTTCTTTTCTTTTACAGACCAAGGATATTTGGCTTATTTCTGCTGATATTTGTTGATTATTACTCAACCAAAGGTGAGCACAAACGTTCAGCAGTAATGTCAAAAAATGCTTGAAGGTCCCATACAAAGAACATCTGTGCATATAGACCATTTCAATGTGGTCATGTCTTTGGTCCATGAACCCTTCTTGCTTGTTATCGAACTATTTCATAACTGTAACAAGAGGCAATTCAATCATAACCTAATGTTAAAACAGCTATCATAACATTATTTATCACTATGTGGCTCTTTTTGGATTCTCAGAAGCTTTAGAAATTAAAAATGTAAAACAGGAAATACATTGGGACCATTGTTTTTGTTTACATCCCTCAAAATGGTCGATAGCGGAATAATAAAGGGGACCAGAAACGTACATCATCTGTCCCTGAAATAAAAACATAAATACAGCGAATAAAAAGTATTTCATCCCAAAAATGTCTAAAGTGGACTGATGGTTGATTTCTGTGAGTTGTTCTGTAAAGGGATGTTATTTTATTACTTTATTAAAAACACTTTACAAATGTACAAACCCTGTCATTGTCTTTGTCCTCGGCCCAATTGAACCTACAGCTTTAATAGTTTTGTTGTGCTAAAAACTGTTATTTAGAAAAATAAAACTTAATAAATAGCAAATGTAAGTTGTTATCGTTAACATCAATTGATTAAAAACATGACATTATAAATAAATTCTACAAATAAACACTACAAATATATAACACGAATAAATGTACAACTGTCCCCATGTTTCTGTTAGTCCTGTCACATTTGCATTAAATTTAACATAAACACATACACCTTTAAGGCTATGACTCCGAGGAAGTGACATCATTTGATGGAGAAGCTGACAGTGATCAAGGATGCGTTCTATTATTGAATTATGATTTTATGCTTGTTTTTCTATAATTTTTTTGGAGGACGACAAGCTTAAAGGTCAGGCCCTGTCACATTTTTTATAAGTGAAAATACGTTTCTGGTAGAATGTCCCAAAAGTTCAGAACAGAAAGGTGCGTTTTTCTATCCCTAGATTTAACAGTAATATCACACTTGAAATAAATCTCTTTGAATAAAACGTCTTTATATATTACACTGAAACAATATGTTATCAATTACACCCTTTTGAGTCATCAGTGTTGCAATAATTGTGTTTTAATTACTTCTGTAAAATTCCAAACATGGGGCGACGCGGTGGCGCAGTGGGTAGCGCTGTTGCCTCACAGCAAGAAGGTCGCTGGTTCGAGCCTCGGTTGGGTCAGTTGGCATTTCTGTGTGGAGTTTGCATGTTCTCCCCGTGTTTGCGTGGGTTTCCTCCAGGTGCTCCAGTTTCCCCCACAGTCCAAAGACATGTGATATAGGTGAATTGAATTAACTAAATTGTCTGTATTGTATGTACGTGTGTGAATGAGTATGTATGGGTGTTTTCCAGTGGTGGGTTGCAGCTGGATGGGCATCCGCTGCGTAAAACATATGCTGGATAAGTTGGCGGTTCGTTACGCTATGGCGACCCCGGATTGATAAAGGGACTGAGCCGAAAAGCTGAATGAATGAAATTCCAAACATCACAAAACTACTTCAAAGTCTCCAAAGCCATGGACAAAAGGAAGGAGCTTTATTTTGAGGTCAAAAACAGATTTTTCTACCATTCAGAATACAAAAATGTATTAATAACAATCAAATATGTGATGTAAATGACATTTAAAAAGAAAATACCACATAAATATTTTTAAATATAATGAAATTATACAGTTATGAAATAAAAAACACTTTTTTTGGCATAATTTGACTTTTGCCTTTCCTATTTCCTTAATTTTCCAACATTCACTTCCACACAGTTTCAGTGAACAATTATACCATTTTCTTTTACAGTCTGTACCAAGGATCATAATGGAGAGACCCTGGCTAGAGAAGAACTACTGAAATGTAGGTCAACACACCTATTTTTCTTCACCAAACATCAGAACCAGTAAATATTTTCATGCAACTTACACTCAACAACAATATAAATGCAACACTTTTGTTTTTGTTCCCATTTGTAATGAGCTGAACTCAAAGATCTGAGACTATCTATGTTTACAAAAGACCTATTTCTCTCATATATTGTCAGAAAACCAGTCAGTATCTTATGTGACCACTCATGCAGTAAATTGCCACACATATCCTTCACATAGTCGATCAGGTTGTTGATTGTGGACTGTTGGTCCACTCCTTCAGTGGCTGTGCGAAATTGCTGGATATTGACAGGAACTGGAACAAGCTGTCATATACACCGATCCAGAGCATCTCAAACATGCTCAATGGGTGACATATCAGGTCAGGATGCAAGAACTGGGATGTTTTCAGCTTCCAGGAATTGACAGACAGACAGACAGATGTTTGTGGATGAATGGCACAACAATGGGCCTCAAGGTATCTTGTCGAGGTATCTCTATGCATTGCATTCAAAATACCATTAATAGCATGCCACACGTACCATATCTTTGTTTGAGCATGCAAAATTCTGTTGTGCTGCAAAACAGGGCGGGATAAAACAAGATGATTCAACACTGATAAAACAAGCAATTGCTTTATATTTCAAATTTCCATACAGAGAGGTCAGGTTTTGATTTTATTGGTCTCACAGAATCACGTGATGCGAATTCGCAGGTCAGAGTTTACCAAGCTTAAACTTTGGATCATTTTGTGTAACTTTTGGAACATTCACATGTGTATGAATGGAAGTCTATGGGGTGAAGTGTGTAGTGTGACTGCGGCTTAAAGCACACCTGTTCAATAATAATGCTGTCTTATATATGTTATCTTATATACCTGTGAGGTGGATGGATCTCGGCAAAGGATAATTGCTCACTAACACAGATTTAGACAAATGTGTGAACTATATTTGAGAGAAATATGAAAAAAATCTTTGAATTCAGCTCATGAAAATGGGAGCAAATCAAAAGAGTTAAGTTCATATTTTAGAGTGCATTTGTGCTCCTATTAATGTCCTCTGTTCTTGTTCGCAGATGCCTGTGATCTCACTCTTGATCCGAATACGGCACATGAAATGCTCTCCGTTGCAGAGGACAACAAAACATTGGTGCGTAACTCTGAGCCGATGATTTATCCTGATCACCCAGACAGATTTACCGGCCTCCCGCAGATTCTGTGTAAAGAGCGTCTGTCTGGACGCTGCTACTGGGAGGCCGAGTGGAAAGGACTGGGTGACATGGTGGTGTCCTATGGAGGAATCGGCAGGAAAGGAGAAAGTCTTGATTGTCGATTTGGAGCCAATGACAAATCCTGGATTCTTAGCTGCTTTATTGGATGGAAACTAATTGCCTGGCATAATAACATGGGAGTTTATATTCCTCTCCCAACAACTCCCTATAACAGAATAGGGGTGTTTCTGGACGAGCCGGCTGGCATTTTGTCCTTCTTCAGTGTCCCTGATGAAAACACACTTAATCACTTGTACACATTCAAAACCAAATTTACTGAACCCCTCTATGCTGGATTTGTGCTTTATACAGAGTCAGTGACTCTGTGTGATCTTAATTCTTTCACATGTACAATCACACCCATGTGATTAAAACATTCATAAAGCACATCTTTACCTGCTAAAGTTAAAATCTCATTTAAGCTGAGGCGTGGAAAAAGATGTGCAGTTCTGGTCATAAATCACAATTTATCAGTGTTTTCAAACAAATAACATTTATTTTAGGTTTCAGACATTCAAATACACATAACTACTAGCAAACCGTAACATTTATGGTTTGTAAAATACACTGGTGTCTACGGAGGTGGCAATAATCATTATTTTTAAATATAACTGCACAATGTGCTTTATTCACGTTAGATACACAGAGTAAATGTTGTAGTAAAATAAACTGTATCTCCCATTTAAACACCCACTTATTTTCATGTATTTCGGAGGAAAATGATGAATAAATGTGTTGTAAATCCAGCAGCTCTTATCTCTTCTGCAGCATAGTCTAAACCAGGGGTGTCTAAACTCGGTCATGGAGGGCCGGTGTCCTGCAGATTTTAGCTCCAACTTGCCTCAACACACCTGCAAGGATGTTTCTAGAAAGCCTTGTAAGAGCTTGATTAGCTAGCCCAGGTGTGTCTGATTGGGGTTGGAACTAAACTTTGCGGGACACCGGGCTTCCAGGACCGAGTTTGCGCACCCCTGGTCTAAACACTCATAACCCTTCATATATCAAATAATAAGATAATATATTTGAGAATTGGAATATCAGACATTTCACAATATAATTTGCATGTTTGTCAGTGCTTGCAGTAAAGGGAAACAAAACACCATATATACGTAACTCATTGGGGCTGTGGTGTCGCAATAACAGTCGCAATAAAAAAAAGCTCACGTGGGGGGACAGTGGGAGTATTTAAAATGGTGAAAGCTCACAACTTAGTGAATAATTTCTGTACTCTACAAAATATAGAGTGGCTCTCAAAAGTATGTGAACATTCCAGACTAAAAACTATAAAAACAAAACCCGAACCATTCAATTCACAGCACAGCATATCTTTTTTTAAAAATCGTTCCACACAAAGACATCCTATGGCTTCACAGGACTTGGAAAGCAACATGATTCTTTTATATGGTTGTGTTTGCAATAAATACACATGAATACACGTTTATTTGCCTGCTGCTTATTTAAGTGGGTAGGTTTACGGTTAGGTATGGCGTAGGACCAAAATATTTCTGAAAAATTATAACATTTTATAAAATGTATAAAATTATTTTTTATTTTTATTTTACGAATGCTCTCAAACCACTTAATGGGACGCATAATGTGAATGACCAAAAGTGTCTAAGGACCGTGTGCTTCGTAAAACAACAGCAAGCGTCAATATGTGACGAGTCGGGAGTGAGAATGTGTTGGGTATTTCTAAGTGTTACAATAGGTTTTTTACAGTGTGTAGCATATCAAACCTAAAACCATGACCACAGTGAATCTAACTGAACCAACAATTTTGTGAAGCACGATGCAGGTGTCTGTGATCCTTCACTGACTCGGTAGGTCCAGAAAATAGTGTCAAACAGCCGTGTGTGTATAGAATATCCTGTCGCAAAATGCAACGAAAATCCTACACGATGGTAATAGTTTGATTAAGGTGTTTACATGTCTGTACTGCACTTCAATAATGCGATTAAAATCGGCATACTCCACATGTCTTAATTTGATTTCTGTTTAGTTCAATTATGACTTTAGTCGGATTAAGGTCATCAAAAATCACTGTTTACATGGTAGACTCCTAATCAGAGTATTGTCTTAATCGCAAATAAAATCTGATTATTGATGTCCATGTAAATGTACTCATATTCTCAATGACATTATTTTTACATTCAACAACCAAAGGGCTGTTATTTCAGTGACACCATAACCATCTGACGCACATTCGATATAACGTTTTACTGTGAATATGAGATTGACTTGAGGAATGAATGATCTATCAGATACATCATTTTCTTAATGATCGCTTTGTGTGTATAATAAAATCTTACAATTAATTAGCATAGAATATAATGGTACTCCATAGTAGTTGAAATGTGTCAAAATTGATGACATGCAGATTCTAATCAAACAGGTTACATGTTTAAAACTCTATGCCTTCTGATCCCTACAGTACATTAGGAAAGACTGCAGCTTTTGAGATTCAGACCTCGTCAGTGAAAACTTGATCCTTTGCCATTTCTTTTTACTGTGAATTCCAGAGATGGCAAAAGTACACAAGCATCCTTTTCATTTAACTAAAAGTACAAATACTCATATTTAAAACATGCTGACCACACTTTTGTACTCAAGTAAAAGTAAAGAAGTACGGCCTCTAACATGTACTTGAGAAGAAAGAATCTATTACTATTACTTATTTTAGTTTCATGCTGGTAACAAGACACTGAACCATATTGACATTTATACATAATAACTTTCATTTCTAATTTTGATATAAAGATGTTGTTGCCCATTCTCAGTGGGACAGAAGTCAAGCAATATCGCGCTGCAATATTCACCAACAACACTGCTCAAAAATCGCCCTTTGTTTCATCATCTTGACACAAACGCACAGCGTTCAGCAGGTAGTTTTGCATGGGTTTGATCAAGAACAACAGCTGCCATTTATGTTAAAAATACAATAATTATCTAAGCCTATAACTCTACGAGTAAAAAAAAATGTCTTCATTTTGTCCAAAACAGTTTTGTTTTGATAAAATAATAGTTTAAATATTTGACTACAAGCTAGATTTTTGCATTTGGTTTTGTGTCAGTCTCTCTCTTCTTGTTGCTGTGTTTACACAAATAAATACTATAGTAATTTATCATAAAAATTATGGTGTTTTTGAAGCACGGTACAGTAAATTGTATTATACTATATGTTATTTGCAACACTTCATTAATAGATGCTACAGCATGCTGTAGTATTAAGTACTCGTAAACTGATAAACTAATAAATACTGTAGTAAACTGTAGGTTTTATTAGCCTATAACTCCTCAAATATGGATAATTTACAGCAGTTTATAAGTAACAAAAAATACACGATTGTTTCAGATTTAATGCCAAGGTGATAACCAGAACTGATTTTAATATTTTAAAGTTCTCAGAGAGGAATATAAAACAATTTAATAGTATTTTTTGCAATTGTGTGTTTTTGTCTAGAAAGTCACATGCTGCATTGTGTGGTTAAACTCAGCTGAAGCGATAAACAAAAAAACAGAAACAAGTTCCTTTCATATGGCCTCTTGAAAACTAATGACAAACAGCATCAGTTGGCTTTGTGTAGAGTGAAGGTTTAATTCTGAGTGCAGTTTATAAAACCACTATCATTTTTTATATCATATTACAATACACAATGAATTGACATTTATTTAAATCAGAAGCATGTCTTTAAACTTCTCTGACTCTCACATGTTTTTCATGCATCTGTTTTTGACCGCAGAAGAGTAAAGATGCACTCGCTCTGACAAGATCTGCTTCCGCTGAGATGCTTCAACAAAACCGCTTCAACAAACTAAAAGAACAAATTATGTGGATCAGATTTAATGACCATAAAAGACAAAATATATTTATGTTCAACTACAATTTTACATTTATAAATTACTCTGTGGCTGCATGGTGGCGCAGTGGGTAGCACGTTCGCCTCACAGCAAGAAGGTCGCTGGTTCGAGCCTCGGCTGGGTCAGTTGGCGTTTCTGTGTGGAGTTTGCATGTTCTCCCCGTGTTCGCGTGGGTTTCCTCCGGGTGTTCCGGTTTCCCCCACAAGCCCAAAGACGTGGTATAGGTGAATTGGGTAGGCTAAATTGTCCGTAGTGTATGTGTGTGAATGGATGTTTCCCAGTGATGGGTTGCAGCTGGAAGGGCATCCGCTGTGTAAAACATATGCTGGATAAGTTGGTGGTTCATTCCGCTGTGGTGACCCCAGATTAATAAAGGGACTAAGCCGAAAAGAAAATGAATGAATGAAAATGACTCTGTTAATGGTTTTTTCAAATAATGGATCTTTTTAGAGCCTGAAATGCATCACAGAGTAGCTGCAACAAGTTTGTCAGAAGAACCAAAGTTCTACCAACTTAATAAAAAAAGCACTTAAGGTGTGAGATGATGTTAAAAAAGTTTCTATGTATTAAATGTAATTCTCACCTGTTGCTCTTTCACATCATTACATGTTTTATTAGCACATCTTATCACCAAACCTGAAACAGCAGCAAAATAAACATCACTGAGACTCTTTAAACAAATGTAAGATCAAACATGAACAGATTATTAAATATTTTATAGATTAACAGTAAAAATAAGGTAAAAAGCTGATTTATTATCTAATACACACCCATTGCTATAATGACGGCTAAAGCACTGAAGAGGACAGATGTGACGATGGTCAAATTTCTCCATGATTTCTGGTGTTGTGAAGCGTCGTCTGATTCTGAAGTCTGATTCTTGTGCACAAAGTCTGTAAATATCAAAATGTTAAAATCTTAAAACAATCACAACATTGTAGTGTGGTACTAAATGTTGTTATAGATCTGTTAAATGACAACACTGAACATATGAAAATAACTCACCGGTTAAGTAGATTCTGGTGCCGTTGCTGAATTTTAGTGGTTCAGTAGTTTTGACACAATAATAAACTGCTAATTCATCAGTGCTGATATTTCTGATGAGCAGACGGCTGTTAGTTTTCACTGAGTATTTGTGTTCAAAGACGCTGTTTTCATAATCACCTCCTTCATATGTGTCACTGTAAGTGCGTAAGACCAACACTGGAGGATCTGGAGATTTCTGTCTGTACCAGTAAATCTCCTCTATATCAAGATCACAGGTTATAATCACATCAGCTCCTAAAGTTACTGCTATGTTTGTTAGACTCTCTGTGGCTTCAAACCACATGAACAGACCTGTGAGAGAAATAAAACACATTTATTGAGGTATGAAATTAAAACAAAACCCATATAAATATAACCCAAAAATAATGTTTATAAGAAACTCACAGATGTGGAGCTGTGTGATCTTCATCGTCTGATTCTGATGAATGTCTTCAGCACTGAGATCATTCAAACATCTCTTACTGAGAGCGGAAACAAGAGTTTCAGATAAAACCTGAACAAGAGTAGAGCTGAAATCACTCACTGCACTTCTGTATTTAATTCATCGTTTTGTTTTGTTTTGTTTTTACTCACAGGTTTGTGAGGTTTGTTTTTTGATCAATTTTGCGTCTTGAAAATGCAAATAATCAAGATTTTCTAGAAAAAAATAATGAATGCCAATGTCAGTGAGACCAAACCCTCGTATTATTTAAACTGCAGTTGAGGTATTGCGCCCCCTCAGAGGCTGAACATTAATGTCATCAAGATGCTGTAAGTTTCTGGCTGAATGACTGAGTAATTCAGTAAATAACACTTATGGACAGAGTTCATCACATATCAAGACCAAACTCGGAGTTGACGTTTTAAGTATTTATAGTGAGTGTTGTGAGTTTAAAATGGATAAATATTGTTTTGCTTTAGGCGTTCAGTAAAGCTAATCTGATCTGCTGTGTGGCGGGAATTAATTTTGTGTTTGTTTTTAATCTCGACGCAACATGAGGAGTTTTCAGCTTCAGCTCTGTAAGTTTAATTACACCATCATTATATCGTAACATTTGATTATTAATCTCGCACATTTGTCATGAATTGTTTTACTAGTAGCCTAATACATTTGGTAGGAGAAGTACAACGTTTGACGTGTTTAGTTTTGTGTTAATCCACATGGTGTACGTGATTTTATTATATTGTAGTTTACATTTTTTTTAAATGTAAAAATATAATGTCACAGTATCATCACTATATTACTCCTTAAAATGTAACAACAAAAATGAAAAAGTATACACAAATAAAAATATTCTGTCAATAAAATTAAAATGTTCAAAGTAAAATTATTAATATATTACATGTAATTGCATTTTGTAAAATATTTTGACTGAATAAATTTCAAGAGGAATTTTGACAGCACAGTTCAAAACAACATGGATGAATGAAGAAATTACATTTAGGCACACAGAAGAAAATACATCTATAATGTCACAAAATAGCATAGATATAATAGCGGGTCACACCGTTTCCAATTTGGACAACTGAAAATTGTAACTGGTTTTCCTCTGCTTCTTAGCGAAGCATGAAAGAACTGTCTAAACTCTTAAAATCTCTTTAAAAAGTAATTACAGATTTGTCTCATTTTAAATAAACACTAAATGGATGAAATTATGAGACATGCTAAATAAAATGTATTATTCTGAACAATATTTTTTAAAAGTTTTGTATCAAAATTCAATTTTATTTTGGAAAATATAATTGAATATGTATGTAAAAATATTCAAATACCATAAGTTTTGTTTATGCTATAGCATGTGGGGGAATGTTAAAACTATATTATCATTTCTAATCTTAATTATGCTCATTTTGCTTCTTTTTAAATTAATTTTTTAAAGATGTATTGATCTGTTGTCAAGCAGGAGTGGCAGATCTACTAACTGATCTGGGATCAAATGTGACAATAAACTGTGATCTTGATGAAAATGACGTTTATTGGATCGTTCAGAAAACTCCAGATCCTCCAACAGCGATTCTGCGATCATTCTCAACACCAGCATCGTCTCTATACTTAAATAAAACATTCAGAAGCAAATATTCAGTGCAGTTTAAACATCGTCTGGTTATTAATAACCTCACTGCTGATGAATTAGGAGTTTATTACTGTATGAGCACACGCACGCCTCTACAATTCAGCAACAGCACCAGATTATACATCAAAACTGGTGAGTCCATTTACTCCTTCAGCGATGAAAAGCTAATGTTTACTGTTA
>CAIGQV010007757.1:5295981-5306607 GCA_903798115.1 Danio jaintianensis | reverse complement strand
GGATCACGAGTCCAACACTCTAACCACCAGGCCACGGCTGCCCCCTATATGATTAATAAATGTTGCACAATTATCATTCATTCTTAGTTCATGTCAGTAAATACATTTACTAATAAAAATCTTGACCTATAAAAGACAGAAAGGAAAAAGAAACACCAAGACCGTGTGGTTAAACTGAACTGAAGCGCTAAAGCAAAAGCAAAATATGTTCACCTTTGTCTAGAGTGAAGGTTTGACCATGAACACAGTGCGGTGTTTTTCCAAACCCTTCATACGTTTATGTCTCGCAGGTCTCACAGTCGTCTAAACCTCAGATGGAAATAGTCTGTTAATAAACCGCAACATCAGAGTCACTTCACACGAATGGTGTTTTAAAGGCTTTGAGCAAAGAAATAAATGATTTTACACAGAAGTAGTGATAGAATCAATGAAACTGAAGCCATAAATAAAAGTGAATTGAAAACGTATGAACAGGGGTAGAGATTTAATTTTCTAAAGAAACTGAGTATACATGAATTGAGTTTAGTTTTATTTATTTGAGTTCAATTGAAAAAAATTGCTCACACTTTAATGTACAATTCACACTATAAACAAATCAATAAGAAATTATTAACTATCATTATTAGTTCAATAAAATTGCTGCTTATTAATAGTAAGGTAGTGTGTTTAGGTATGATTAGGGATGTAGATTAAGATCATACTTTATAAATACTTATAAACAGCCAATATCTTAATAATATACTTTACTTTCTTTATTGTCCACAATTGGAAATTTATCTTTGGCTTCACCACACAACCACATCAGCGTTCACATCACACATATCACAGAAAACAGGCAACACAAATACATTCAATATCATCACATAAATCACATTAAAAACTCAATTAAACCCTATTCATACTTAAAACCCATATTTAAAACTCTAATGGCAGTCTGCACAAAGGACATTTGACACACATTTTTCTTTACTTGAGGTTGACTAAAACGTCTTTTTGATGCCAAGAGCTGAATTTTTATTTAAGGGATGGGAACAATCTTCAATAATGACATGTGCTTTCTGTTTAGTTCTCATTAAATACATTTCATTTAGTTGTCTTTGTGCTTTACCTACAATTGCACTGGCAGTTTTTACTACTCAACACAGTTTTTGCTTTTATTCAATTGACAACAGTCCATACCATGCAATCATGTTAAAACTCACAATTCCTTCAACCAAATTAATCTCCATAATATCTTCACTCACACCAAATTGGTGTAATCTCCTAATAAGACATAATCTCTGAATTGCTTTTTTATAAATACGTTCCAGCAAATGTCAATATACTTTCAATAAAATTCCTAAATATTTAAAACATCAACTGTCTCTATTTCATGTCCCTCAAGGACCAGATGTTTCAACCCTTAAGTAAGAACTAGTTTATGTCTGCTAATTACCATCTCCTTGGTTTTATCAAAATTGATCTCCAGTAAACTCATTTTACACCAGCTTTGAAGCAAATTTATATGACTATAGTACAAGGTATCTCCCTCTGTTCCTGTTTTAGTCAACCGGTCAACAAGTGCCATATCATCTGCATATTTAAATAACTTAAAACCTAAATCCTGGATCCTTAAGTTCATTTGTGTAAAAAGAAAAAAGTAAGGGCGATAAAATGCTTCCTTGTGGAACTCCTGTATTTACAATAATTGTTTAATAAGCTATACGTATAATAAGCCAGTGGTTAATAGTGAGAAATGTTACTTAAACCTAAAATGTTACCAAAACTTTAAATGAAACAATTCAGCCTTGGCATTTGTATAATACAAGTTTATCTCTGTTATTTTCTTCTACTCAAACAATTTATTCAATCAGAAATATTTACATCAGAAGCGTGTCTTTAAACTTCTCTGACTCTCATGTGTGTTGTTCCCGCATCTGTTATTGACTGCAGAAGAGTGAAGATGCACTCGCTTTGACAAGATCTGCTTTCACTCAGATGCTTCAACAAAACAGCTTCAACAAACTGAAAGAACAAAATATGTGGATACAATTTAATGTCTATAAATGACAACATATATCTATGTTCAACTATAATTTTACACGCCAACCTGATTTCACCAAGTAGGACATGTTCCTGGATTAACGTCTGTGTTTATTCAGGAACAACCTTTCAATCAGCCAATCAGAATTAAGGGATAAGTTTATCGTTTATGTCAAGTTTAGGCTTACGGTTAGGTTTATGCACTTCTACATGACTGTTATCCAACTATTATTCTCCTCTGATTTTGGGAATAATTTACAGTTATGGTTGGGTTTAGGGGGAGGGAATGGGTATAGATTACATTTTCGAACAAAAATTAAGTTCCAGGATCAACATAGATGTTAATCCAGGATCGCATCCTTCCTGACAAAATCATGACGTGCATTAGTACAAATAGAAATGACTCTGTTAATGTTTTTTTCAAATAATGGATCTTTTTAGAGCCTGAAATGCATCACAAAGTAGCTGCAACAAGTTTGTCAGAAGAACCAAAGTTCTACTAACTTAATAAAAAAGCACTGAAGGTGTGAGATGATGTTAAAAAAGTTTCTATGTATTAAATGTAATTCTCACCTGTTGCTCTTTCACATCATTACATGTTTTATTAGCACATCTTATCACCAAACCTGAAACAGCAGCAAAATAAACATCACTGAGACTCTTTAAACAAATGTAAGATCAAACATGAACAGATTATTAAATATTTTATAGATTAACAGTAAAAATAAGGTAAAAAGCTGATTTATTATCTAATACACACCCATTGCTATAATGATGGCTAAAGCACTGAAGAGGACAGATGTGATGATGGTCAAATTTCTCCATGATTTCTGGTGTTGTGAAGCGTCGTCTGATTCTGAAGTCTGATTCTTGTGCACAAAGTCTGTAAATATCAAAATGTTAAAATCTTAAAACAATCACAACATTGTAGTGTGGTACTAAATGTTGTTATAGATCTGTTAAATGACAACACTGAACATATGAAAATAACTCACCGGTTAAGTAGATTCTGGTGCCGTTGCTGAATTTTTGTGGTTCACTAGTTTTGACACAATAATAAACTGCTAATTCATCAGTGCTGATATTTCTGATGAGCAGACGGCTGTTAGTTTTCACTGAGTATTTGTGTTTTAAGACGCTGTTTTCATAATCACCTCCTTCATATGTGTCACTGTAAGTGCGTAAGACCAACACTGGAGGATCTGGAGATTTCTGTCTGTACCAGTAAATCTCCTCTATATCAAGATCACAGGTTATAATCACATCAGCTCCTAAAGTTACTGCTATGTTTGTTAGACTCTCTGTGGCTTCAAACCACATGAACAGACCTGTGAGAGAAATAAAACACTTTTATTAAGACATAAATCTAAATTAAACCTATTTAATCAAGTGTGAAGTGATAAACTCACAGATGTGGAGCTGTGTGATCTTCATCGTCTGATCCTGATAAATGTCTTGAACAGTGAGATCATGCAAACATCTCTTACTGAGAGCGGAAGGGCTGGACTGGGACAAAAAAAATCAGCCCTGGCATTTTGGGCCAAAGCGGCCCACTACATACAATCAAAATGCTACCCATCGGTGCACGCCCTTGAATATGTTTACCAACACCTATTCTATAAAAGCAGAAAAGCCATATATTAAATAAATAAATAAATATAGTCATTAATCTCCATTTAATTTCTGTATACTGTCCATAAAGATTTTTGTTAGATTCTAAAAAATACACTATTCATTCATTTTCCTTCGGCTTAGCTCCTTATTTATCAGGGGTTGCCACAGTGGAATGAACCAACTATTCCAGCATATGTTTTATGCAGCGTAACCCAGTACTGGGAAACACCCATACACACTCACACACACACACACACACACACACACACACACACACACAACATGGCCAATTGAGTTTATTCAATACACTATTCAATCAGGCTATATCAAATAATAAACATAACAAAAACTGCCTGCTGACGCACAGGTAAATCTTCAAAAAGAACAGAGTAGGCTACATTACAACCTAGCCTATGTTGTTTCACTATCTTAACAATAAAATAAAAAAGCATTATATAAGGAACTACCTATTTTTATGTTAAGGCATCGTCTAGCTACATACTTAGCAAATGTCAGTACATCTTCACTGTATTCAACAAAACGGAGCCTATAACATAACTGCCTCCTTTCATTTTTATTGAAAAAAAACGAAACATACCCTCTCTTTTGCTGAATATCAGTTTTAATAATCAAAACTGGCCATTATAAAAGTAACGTACAATAAGTTTATACAATAAAGGCAAGCAATCAGTCAAATATGCAGAATCAGTGTGTGTGGTAAATTCATATATTAACTTATCTTTGCGCTCAGCCAAAACGAGTTACCTGAGAACAAGTAATAGATTCAAAAGACCGAAGAGTCGTTAGATAGAGACAACAAGATTAATTAAATATCACGTTGAGGTCTAGCGGTAGATCTTTGATGAACTGTCCGACGTACCTGGGGTTTTGTGCTCAAAGATCCCACTGACTGCCTGCCTGCAGCGCATACCAGAGTGTGTGTGTGTGTGTGTGTGTGTGTGTGTGTGTGTGGTGACGTGATGTGCGTTTTTAGCGGTGTAGTGTAGATGGAGAACTTATGGGCCGGTCTATCCGGAAAAAAAAGCATCTTACTTTCAGAGTGTCAGATCACAGCATCGTCAATTAATTAGGCGGAAAAAAACGATAGGCTGCTAATCGTTTTATGGGCCGATCAGATCAAAAGAAGATGATCAGCCCGGCCCAAAAAGTACGTCGGCCCAACGGGAAACTGCCCAGTCTGCCAGATGGCCAGTCCGCCCCTGGCGGAAACACAACAATTTCAGATGAAGCCTCAAGATAAGAGTCAACATTAGAGCTCAACTCACTGCACTGAAATACCTTACATTCATTATGACAATTTTTTTTTTTTTGATGATCGAAATTTTTAATTTTCCAGAAATGTAAAATGAATACAAGTGTCAGGGAAGTCAAAACATTGTAAAATGCAGTTGAAGTACTGCGCCCTCCAGTGGCTGGAAATTAAATTTCACCAAGAGTCTGTAAATTTCAGACATAAGGACAGTTCATCACACGCTCTGGATCAAACGTGGAGTTGATCATTATACTATCTAAAGTGAGTGTTGTTTGAAAATGATATAAAGATTATTTTTCTGCAGTTACACTATATACAATAAAACATAATATTTTAGAAATAAAATACATTTACTTTTTAAAATTAAATTGTGGCATTTTAAAAATAAATAAAGCTTTATATTTTCTAGTTTGACAGTGAATACATTTTCACATCAGCAGATTGATGATGACTGACAAGGAAATAAACAACCCAGGCTCATTATTGATATGTACCTCTGCATACATTTCTGGACAGCACGAAATACATCCCAGGAGGTAATTTTTTTTGCAGTTTTTGTTTTCGCGAATCCACCAGAGGCCATTGTGTATGCTTTCTAATATCACAAATTTCTCTTTCAAGTTGCCATTTGTGCCAGCTGTTCTTGCGTAAATCCACCAGAGGCCGCAGTCGACTGACTGACTGACCGACCGATCCCCCCACCCACCCCCTTCTCTGGATCCAACCAATAGTGTCTTCAAAAGCACCGATTGACCCGATCACTCCCTCCCCTAAACCCAATCGACAGTGTTTTCAAAAGCAATCCATCCAAAAAGGCAGATTTTTACCACGTTTTCAGATCTGACCACGTTCTCATCCTGTTATTTACTTGCTTATTTTTTATTTTTTTGCCTTTTGCTGTTGTTTTACCTGCTTTCTTGAACCGTTCTTCACTGGACTAGAACCCTGTCATCACGGTCAACTCCTCTATGCGTTTTAAGTTCGCCAACGTACATGGTGAGTTACTGGGCAAACTGGTAACAGCAGAAAAGCTGTCCACATGGAGGTAAGTGGTCAGCTGGTAGCGCGAAAAGAAACAGAAGCCGGCGGCGGCATCATACTGCCCTGTTGCGTTCATTTAAAGACGAAATGCAGCCATACGTAGCTCTGGCTACATAATTCGTGCTTTCCAGAAATGTATACAGGGCTATATATTCACAATGAGCTTGGAAATAAACCAAAGGAATTAACACACAAAGACAGGAGAGTGAAAAAATACAAAACACATGTGGAACAAGAGACAAAACAACAATGGCAGACTACATGTTGTACCATGTGTGTGTAGACCCGTGGTGTTTCTATTCAAAGTTACATCGCCATCTAGTGGCCTGGCATGCAGAATACAGCATCTATGGACATTTATGTTGCTCTGCATTAATAGGAATGCACCACTTACCTGAGCTGGGTATGAATTGGTTAAAAGTGTGGAGCTGGGATGGCGGAGTGGTGCAAAGTTGAAGAGATGATGGAGGTTGGACATGCTTGATTATTTATACACTGTAAAAAAAACCTCGGCTGCCCGGATTTTTTTTTTTAAATAACAGATGTTAAATTACAGAAATTTCCTGTAATTCAAAAATGTGTTTTTTTGCTGTAATTTTACTTGAGCTTATAGTATTTAATATGAATAAAATATTATGGAAAGTTATGTAAAAGCCATACAATTTAAAATTTTGAACAGTGCTATAATTCAAATAATCAGTCATAAGTGCAAAACAGTGTTTTAATAATTTATTCACCAAAAATGATCATGAATGCAACAAAATTAAAAAATGAGAGGGGTTGGTGTTGATGGGGGGTTGAAGTGAAGAGCGGGGCAGGGTCGTTAGGGCCCCTAATAATATCTCTGGGGGCTTCAAAACCCCTTAGAATCATCCTAACTTTTCCCCCCTAGCGGCGCCCATGGGCGTGGGTTTTCTCCGGGTGCTCCGGTTTCCCCCACAGTCCAAAGACATGCGCTATAGGTGAGTTTAATAAACTAAATTGGCCGAAGTGTATGTGTGTGAATGAGTGTGTATGAATGTTTCCCAGTACTGGGTTGCAGCTGGAAGGGCATCCGCTGTGTAAAACATATGCTGGATAAGTTGGTGGTTCATTCCGCTGTGGCGTGCCCTGATTAATTAAAGGGACTAAGCCGAAGAAAAATAAATGAATTAATGACTGGCAAATCGGCGGCATGGTGGTGCAGTGGTTAGCACTGTCGCCTCACAGAAAGAAGGTCGCTAGTTTGGGTCCCGGCTGGGTCAGTTGTCATTTCTGTGTGGAGTTTGCATGTTCTCCCGGTGTTGGAGTGGGTTCCTCAGGGTGCTCCGGTTTACCACACAGTCCAAAGACATGCGCTATAGGTGAATTGGGTAAACAAAATTGGGCGTAGTGTATGAGTGTGTGTGTGAATGTGAAAGTGTATGGGTGTTTCCCAGTTCTGGGATGCGGCTGAAATGGCATCCGCTGTGTAAAACATGTGCTGGAATAGTTGGCTGTTCATTCCACTGTGGCGACCCCTGGGACTAAGCTAAAGGAAAATGAATGAATGACTGGCAAATCCAGATTCCACCATTCCCAGATTCAAAAAGCTCTCGGGTAAATAAATTCATTACAAACCAGTATTACTTTTCGTGTTAGTAGGCCACAGCAAGCCAACCACTTGCACCCACACGCAAGCTCTGGTCACATTCATAGGTCTCCACCAATGTTAAGAGCAAACCTACGCCCTTAAATGAAATGACAACAGAAGAGTCAGAAGAAACTTTCTCATGCATAATAATGAAGTTACATCTCATTCAAAATAGTAAAAGTAGGTTGGATTGAACCAACTATTTCTCATGAATAATGCTCCAAAACGCTCATGACGTGGCTTGTGATGTTGTTTCTAAATTTCTTTTCAAACCAGAAAAACGAATTTGCTCCAAATAGCACAAAAAAACAAAACAAAACAGTTTTTACTTAAATTAAATGTATGTCGTATTTGTGTTTTTAGGAAAGTGCTACACACATCTCAAATAATGTGTTTTAGGGATTCATGGTCATTTAATGTCGATTGGGTGATTGGTGTGATTTCTAATGATGAGTTCATGTTAACTATCTGAGCGTGCTTTTCCCAAAATTTGATTATACATCACTAAAGCTGCGGTCACACTGCACTTTTCGCCCCATAGACTTCCATTCATACACATGCGAATGCAGCAGACCGGAAACGCAAGCTTGTGCGACAAGTTTCGCAGTTAGCTGCATTGGTAAACTCTGACCTGCGAAATTGCATCACGTGATTGCGTGAGACAAATCGAAGATCAAAACATGATCTCTCAGAACAGAAATTTAAAATATGGACCAATCGCTCACTTTTTTAATGTCTAATCAACTCGTTTATTCCCGTTCCTTTTCGCAGCACCGTACAACAGAATTTTGCAAGCTCAAACTGTAGTGTGACCGCGGCATTAGAGAATTGTTAAGGCAGCTTCAGGTTTATTTATACTTTATGGGCTACTGTCTGTGCCATGCTACATCTTTAATGTTTAAAAGGGATGAAATTGTAATATTTCAGATAGTGATTTTCACTATCTAAAACACTATATTTTAGATAGTGTTGTGTTGGATAGATCAGTAAGGAAATAACACATGGACACGTTTTTGCAGTCTTTACTAAAAAAATTTAAAAAATACAAATAATCAATAGTAAGAACAATGTTTGCAATATTTAACACAAATGAATAGACACAAAAAAAATTCATTGGATTTAAAAAAAATTTAAGGTAAGTGGTTGTACACAATTTATATGGGCTGAATTTAAACAAACAAATTACATTTAGTAATGTTCAACTTCATTTGTTTTGAGACCTTTTTTAAGTGTAGGAAAGTTAGCCAAATCAAAGAAATTAAAAAACAAAACAGTCCTTAAACCTAACTTCTAAACTCACTAAACAATAAACCCGAAAAACCTTAATGTATGCGACACCAGACCTAAACAAATTACACTAAAGAAACAAAAGTGAAAGGTGGCAAAACACTGCAGTCCTACTCTGAGAAAAACAAAAACTATTAGAATTTAAGTAAAAAACTAAACAAAACGTATAACAAAATATCAAATATTTAAATAAACAAAACAGTTACAAGGGTCGTTCTTGAGTAGCTCAAAATACCTCTATGAACTTGACTGTCCACAGGGCACAAAAGACTATCCGCTTGTTAAGTGTGACGTCATGAGAACTGGCTTCCGGGTCCAAGCGCTCTATCAAACTGTATAGGGAGACTCATCAAATGGTAATAATAAACGTTTACAAAGCGATGTAATACTTTCGGAAATCACGATCGCAATATATATATATCCATGACTAATATCCGATAACCAGAAAGTGCTTAATTTTTTATAAATTTTTCAATTGTTATTTGTGATGCAGCAAGCCCAGAGGATGATGAGTACACCATGATTTTATATCAAAATCACTTTAATGTGTGATGTGACTAAAAAGTGGTCATAAATGAATATTTTCTCAATTCAAATGAGTAGCGGCTTGGACCCGGAAACAGTATTCCATACGTCACCGATACGTCACGACTTAACAAGCGGATAAATCAAACATAGACATCAGTGTACTCTTTCACATAGAATCCACTACAAATCCATACTAATCACTAACCAAAGAATGAATCTATAAATAAAACTTTTAAAACCCAAAGATTAGAGGGGAGAAATGACTAGGAATAATAAAAGGCAGAAAATGGTCAAACTTCTTGCACTACAAACAAGTGTGTTCATGGCTATACAAAGTAAAATAATATAATAAGAAAATATCAGTTTGCAACATCAAGCAGTAGAACGAGCTGTTTTTAATGTCTAAAAATAAATGGAAGTGAATGAGACCGGAAGTGTTGAGCCACAAAGATTCCAATGGCTGCGTCTGCTCGTACCTGGAGAATAAGATCAATACCCTCATTCACTATTCCCTACAGTAGTCCACTAATATAGTCCACTTAAATGATTGAATGTGTCACAATCACCAGCAATCTAATCCTGGCAGATCGCTGGTAAAAGACACAGATCGCTAAAGAACTACAAATCCGGACTACGGATCCAGTCATGCACCGCTCACACGCACCTGTTCCGGATTCCGCTGATTGCACACACACACACAGCCGGAGGATAATTACGGACTGATTACAAGGACTATTTATACAGCACACACACACATCAGTGAGTCTTGTTTATCTGTTACTGTGAACATTACGACGCGTTTTCCTTGCCTTGCCTTCTGTGTTTGACCCTTGCTTTGTTTTGTTTGTTTTACGTTGTCTGCTGCCTGCCTGTACTGACCATTCACCTGTGTATTGACCACGACTCTGGATTGCCCATATACATCTGTTTGTTCCTGTGCTGACCGTTGCTTGCCTGAACATCCTATTAATAAACCCTATATATGATAGGGTCAAAATACCCCATATTTTGATTTCTGTCATGTAAACAAACGGCACTTAAATATTGTTGTATTTTAAAACTTACAGCGATACAATTCTGCTGTGGACAATATCTTGTGGTCAGATGCAGAAATTAATTCAGTGCACGAACCCTGATTGTCGATTGTTTTTAGATGGGTCGCCATAAAGAAAATCTTTTTCATCAATATTTCTCCTGTGACACTATCTATCTATCTATCTATCTATCTATCTATCTATCTATCTATCTA
>CAIGQV010007757.1:5283816-5295971 GCA_903798115.1 Danio jaintianensis | reverse complement strand
CTATCTATCTATCTATCTATCTATCTATCTATCTATCTATCTATCTAGCTGATATTTTGTGCTGTGTAATAAAATAACGTTAATGACCGGTACTTTTTTCTAGAAAACAAGAAATGCAAGAAACTTTAAAATATAAATTCTGGTCGGAGTGAACCGAATGAATTTTTTATTTATTTATTTATTAATTTTTTATTTTTTAATTTTTAAGCCCTGCACAAAACACACCTGGAATACAACACAATTTGTTCTTTAGAAAGCAATAAAGCAGTTTTATTTCTTTTTTCTTAAAAGAAATATAATGATAATCAATATAGGTACTACAAGTGGTACAGCGAAAAGCCAGTACAAATTCACCACAGCTGGACCTTTTCCTTCTCCATTGTTTTCTTGGTTTTCCTTCTTCTTGACTGCTTCATCAGTTGTTGATTGTAGAAAAATAAAAACAGCATCACAACAGATTTCATCATTCAGATAGCTTTCAGATTTTCTGAACATTATCATGTTTCACACATTTAAAAATTTTTTTAAAACATGTTAATGAAGCAGATTCACACACCTTTGATAGTCAGGTTTACAGTTGTCTGTTCAGATGTGTGTGAGATGTAACAGATGTATTTTCCAGCATCAGCCAGTTGAAGATTGCTGAGTTTGATGGAGTAGTTTCCTCTCAGATGCTCATCAGGGAAAGATTCAACTCTGTTCTTGTACTGCTGGTCTTGCGTCTCTTCACCGTTAACAATGTCAAACACCTTCTCCTTGTCGTTGTATCTCCAGTGCACAATAATGACCTGTTGTCTTCGATCATGTTTAGTTAAAAAACATGGCAGGAGAGCAGAGCCACCAATAAAACCCTCAACTGTGACCTGAAGAGATCCTGAAAGGACAGAAATATATTTGCTGAAACCACACAGTATATGGCATACATTTATATTTTAATCGTTTTTGTGCTCACCTTGATTTATCAGCACTGCGAATACACAGATGGAACACAAACTGCAGAAACACAACCAAAAAGTTCACATTAATGTCTTGTAAGTCCACGATTTACCCTTTTAATTTACAGTCCTCTGCATGCATTTACTATTATAATTGTAATAACTGAGTTATAAGTAGGTTTAATATCCCTATCAAAACCCATGTTTATGGGATGTCCATGTGCAACTCATGCTGCTTGTAAAGAAAAAAGTATCTTGTAGAGAAACAACTCATAGTCAGTTTGTCAATCCTATTAATTAACTTACAGTCATCATTATTGTATGAATTAATGTGGGTTTCCAATTATTCCACTTGCCAATTCACTGTCAATCAAAAGTAAGATTTTAATGGTTTTTAAAAAGAGTCTCTTCTGCTCACCGATCCTGCATTTATTTGATCCAAAATAGAGCAAAATCAGTATTTTTTTATTTAAATTATAATAATTGTATGTTTGGAGGCGGCGAGGTGGCGTAGTGGTTAGCACAGTCGCCTCACAGCAAGAAGGTCGCTGGTTCGAGTCCCGGCTGGGTCAGTTGGTGTTTCTGTGTGGAGTTTGCATGTTCTCCCCGTGTTTCCGTGGGTTTCCTCTGGGTGCTTCAGTTTCCCCCACAGTCCAAAGACAAGCGGTATAGGTGAATTGGATGAACTAAAATTGACCATAGTGTATGTGTGTGAATGTGAGATTGTATGGGTGTTTCCTAGTACTGGGTTGCAGCTGAAAGGGTATCCACTGCGTAAAACATATGCTGGATAAGTTGGCGGTTCATTCTGTGGCTGTGGCAACCCCTGATAAATAAGGGACTAAGCCGAAGGAAAATTAATTAATGAATGAATAATCATAAAGTAATTATTATTCCAATCATTCTAATTGTTGTTGTTATCAATATTTATTAACAGTTAAGTATTTTTTCTTAGGACGCTTTGATGAATAGAAAGATCCAGAGCTCAGCATTTATCTGAGATTAAAAGTTTTAATAAAATAATAAATAACACACTCACAGTCTTTTTAAAAATAAACTATTTTAACTAAGACTTTTATTTAGCAAGGATGCTTTAAATGGAATTTGTATTTTTTAAATAATTAAAAAAAAAACTTTTTTCAAAATTGTACTGTTTTACATTTAACAAAACTTGACATTTGTTGTATCATCATACAGGACTTACGGTTCAGTTAAAAGGTTCAGTTTGGCAGTAAATGTTCTCAAAATGTTTTTTTCCACACTCTAACCCTTCTAGATGAACCTTAAATTCACCACAAGACTATGCAAATCAAACACTATTTACTAAAACTGTACATGCACGTGTACGCAATCGAATGTGCTAATGCTAAATTCTGTTAGCTAAATCAAAATAACAGCTACAGAAAATAAACCTTATAGTCATTAACTAAACAATGCGTGTTTATTGCATATTTAATGTATCAATAAGGCTTAAAATGATTAGCTTTTTCTAGCATTTAACAACCAAAGCAGGTCAAACAAATATATGAGCACAAAGCATCGGCTTTCAATGTGTAGCGCAACCCTTTGTTCAAACAACATTTCTTCAGAATTGACCCTACATACCTGATTTTCATAGTGACGCTCTATAATCAGTATATATTCTGTTATAATTGCTACTGCATAAAAATACTTCTGAAATTCAGGTGATAAAATACAACTTTTTCAAAAGAGTACTCAAAATGGCATGCAAATCTCGATGTCACTATGTATAACGTGGTGCCAATGTGAGTTTGTAACGACGCGATGAGTAACTAGGTGGAATAATCACCAACGCTTGCTATACTCTTGTGAAACATTCTTCAGTTTACTTCTATAAAATGCGAGCTGACTTTTTTCATGTAAACAATGGACGTCCAGCTTCTCTAGCCTCCGGCGCCTAGAACAGGAAGTTTGGCCAGAAAAATGGTCGCGTCCAACAGAGCCTAGTTTCTCTCAAGGTTATTTTTTCCTTTACTTCGTCAATTGGTGAAGTTTTTTTTACTCGCCACTGTCGCCGCTGGCTTGCTCGGATCGGGACTTGTGGAGCTGTGCTTCGGTGGATTTACTCTACAGTGTTTGAACTTTCAGCAGTGAAATTTAAACCACACTGAACTAAACTACACTGAACTTCAACTCTGAAATCTGGACTTTACTAGAACTATGTT
Source organism: Danio jaintianensis (assembly GCA_903798115.1). Classification (NCBI taxonomy): domain Eukaryota; kingdom Metazoa; phylum Chordata; class Actinopteri; order Cypriniformes; family Danionidae; genus Danio; species Danio jaintianensis. The sequence goes on along the minus strand of CAIGQV010007757.1, from coordinate 5,292,850 downwards.
AAGCTGCTTTGACACAATCTACATTGTGAAAAGCGCTATATAAATAAACTTGAATTGAATTGAATGTAATCTAACTCTTGACCTTACTGTATTTTAACTATTATTAATATCAGACATATTTCTGGTCACAGTTATTTCTTCAGTCAACTGTCTGTGCTTTAGTACCTCAATAAAAGACATGACAAAAGATCAAATGCACTTCTCATCCTCTTTGGCTCAACACAAAAATAAATAAATGAAAAATAATCAATAGCATTTTAAATAAATAGCAAATAGCATCTATAATAAGCAGGTAGCTGTCTGTGTCTCTATGTATAAACAGATAAATGAGCACATAATTAAATGTGTTAATGTGACTTACGTGAATATGTGATTGAAGAATCCTTTTGTCGACTCCTGTGTAAAAACACTGTATCCTGAATTGAAATATTTCTCAAAATATATATATCTGCTTTTTAAAAAATCACTTTACAAGAATGCAGAGCTGCTAGTCCTTATTGTGACCTACAAAATAAATAAAATCTGAGCACTTAACCAACAGAGAAATATGGTGTTTTTCCAAATGTAAATCAAAAGTTACATTTCATAGCTCCTCTCTTGTTTTCTTGCTGATAGACTGAACAGATAACTGTGAAGTAAATGGAAATAGGAAGAAGAGTCAGCTGATGTTGACCACGCAAGATGTCTTTAGTTCCTTTTACAGACGTGTAATGCACGTATTGACATAGACTAAATAAACAATGAATAAAATAATAACATCAGACACAAATTAACGTAACAGAGAAAACACACACATATACACATGTAAAAATGAGCAAATGCATAATAAATAAATACATACCACTTTGCCTGCTTGTGAACTAAGAGAAGGGGGTTAGGTCTTGAAAATTCTTGATCAGATGGCGTATAATCATATGAAAAAGAAAAAAAAAACTCCTTGAATCTTTCAGTACATCCTCATTTTGCAGAGGATCAAAGAGAGAAAGCAAAAGTGCTAAACTCACAGTCATCAATTTGCCTTTCAAACTTTATTTGTATGTAAGCATATTAGCATTGCTATGGCTGTGTGTGGCTTCATTTGCCTAAATATTTAAATGTTGTTTTATTTAGTGCTTTTCTTCTTATGTTTACATTACTTTTGGTCCCACTTTATTTTAATGTACAATTCACAATAATAATAAATCATTAACTAAGATTATTAGCTCAATAAACTACTAATTAGCTGCTTAGGTGGGTAATAGGCAGGTAGTAAAGCTGTAGTACATAGTGTAAATTGTTACTTAAATTAAACCACACCAAACAAAACAAATTGCATAAAAATATTTTTTTCTTTAGTGTAAAACATCAAAACAATGTGTCTATAATATAATAAAAGAAATCATTACAAATATTTTGGATAATGAATATGATATATGATATATTTAACTCCTCCCCCCTTCAGGACTTGTTTATACAACAAAATGTTCGTCTTAATAATATATTTATTTTATTTTTAGATTTTTATGATTTATTTTCAATAAAACTAACTGATAGTTAAAAAAAGGACTTTGGGATATATGTGTTTGTACCAGTGAAAATTCACCACAAGAACAATCCAATAGTGCAGGGACAGCCAGACATTACGTACAATTTTAATTGTGAAAAGGAGGAAATTATGGAGGCTATATAAATATATTGAACAACAACAATAAAAAAAAAAGTATGGGAAATTATGATTGAACAGAAAACATAAATATAACAATCCTCCCTACAAAATATCACAGCATATATAAATACAATAAAAATAGTAACAATGTATAATAATTAATAAGTTAATACAAAAATAAATAGCTCAAAAACATCTGTTTGCATGCTTTCACTTTGATACTTTAGATTTTGTATTTTTAATAGAGGTGGACAGATTTAAGAGGATAAAATATTTTGCATGCAAAGTATGCTGCAAAGAAAATAACAATTTCTATATTGCTTCAAGGAACCATTTCACTCAGATATATGCCACAATAAGGAAGACATGCTTATCACAACTTCCGCTTCAAGTCAGTTTATTGCTTCATTCATGGTTGCCAAAGTATTGAAGAATCTTTCGAAACTGAAGTGATCAGAACTAGACACAGTGCCTTTAAAGGGACCATTCAAAATGAAGGATTCTGAAGTTTTTAGTGGCTTACTTATCTAATTTGAAGGTCAGCAGCAAAACAATAACTGCAAATGACAAAATCATGTCACGTGACGTAATACGTCATACCAGGAAGCTTTATAAACTCTGGGCTTGTCATACAGCTTCAACTGTTTTGTCTTCACAAGCATTTGTGTGACACTCTTTCTCTCCCCCACATACTTTGAAAAATATAGTTATATTTTTTAAAGGATGGCAGAAAAGAATTACAGAAGTTGTGTTCCTCCCGGTACTCGTTATTTGACAGAGGACACACAAGAGCTCTGCATTGAGTAAAGTATCTTGAGATTTCTGTTTGTACCAGTAAATCTCCTTTATATCAAGATCACATATAATAATCACATCAGCCCCTGCTATGTTACTGCTATGTTTGTTAGAATTTCTGAGACATTAGTTTTACTCTTGAGTGTTTTGCTGTGTATCAAAAGACTACAGTAGAGATGTTAAAGGGTTAAGTTATGTTTAGGTGGGATGTTATGAAATCAAATAAGCATTAAACAAGACCAATACTATTTATTTATTAACTTATTAGGAAAGGATTACTTAATTCCTAATGATTTATGTTCTTAAAAGGCATTTGCCCATCAGTAACTTGGGATTTTTACAAAGTATACAAAAAAAAAAGTTATTTTTAGTAACATAAAAATTGCTTTTCTTTGGGAGGGTTTGTCGTCAATATGGATCCTTGAATTACTGTAGGGGTAGGAAGTTGAAGCCTCATGTGACCGGAGGTAAGTCAATTCCATTTTGTAATTCTTGAAAATTCTTTTATTTAGTTGTTTGCTTGCATGCAATGTAGAAATAAAACATGTATAACATGGATAAGGAAAATGGCAACTATGAACTTGGCTCACGGGCAAATATATTGGGCTAAAATGGAAATTTATGTTGTTGGTCCAGTGAGTATAGAAAAGGACATCACGTGATTTATGAGAAATCAGACTGTTTCTACAAACTGCAAATCCTGTTAGACTGGATCTACAACTAGTGTACATAAACAGGACGAGACTTGGTTCTTGATACATAATTATTCCTCACACTCTTTTCCCTTTTTAAAATTTAGTTCTGCACGCTTAAAGACTTGTAGCAAAACAAGGCGGGTTCAAATCTGATACCCGGACAGACTGTTGATCCATCACTCAGCAGAATGGGTAAGAAAATGAAAAGATCTGATATTTTTACATTTTTACATTACATTTATTGATGAATCTGAAAATAGTTCTTATGTGTCTAATTCAGATAACAATCTGAACATTGTGTTATTTGGAAGCACTGCTGCAGTCCAGTTTCAAGATGACAATATTCTACTTGGAGAAACACAACCAAATGTTGGAAATGTAGCAAAATCTAAGATTGTTCTTTCACAGATGAAGATATTAGGACATCATGTGTCTGTGATTAATCTGATTGGTTTGCATGAAACTGCACTTGATCTGGATCAGATTGCTGGTCAACTCGTGAATGAAGATAAAATAGTGGCCTTTGTCTTTGTTTTGCGACTGGGACAGTTAACAGATGCTGATAAAATGGGTATTGAGTGGCTTCAGAGAGTATTTGGTGACAGAGTCCTTCAGTTTGTGATGATTCTCTTCACCTACGAGAGCGAGGAAGAGTCTGACTCTATAATCGATGACCTGAAGAAAAACTCTGCTCTGGAGCAGCTGATTGAGAAATGTGGAGGAAACTATCACACCTGCAGCAAGATCATGAACAAGAAGTCAGACATTAGAGGCCTGATGAAGAGGATAGAGCAATTGTTTATTGATAATGACCAGCAGTTCTACACTAATGAAGATGTGCTGAACAGGATATGTCAAAGTAAGAACACTGATTTGTTTTCGTAACACTAATTCATTTTTAATTGTATCATATTAATTAAAGAGTTCACACTTAGCTGATGATTGATTATAAAGCTTGTTTTGGCATGCTGTCCCGGGAGAGAGTCCTGAGCTTATAAGATCCTCGAGCCCTGGGCTCCCTCCCGTTAGCTCAGGTAGATCTCGAGAACTCCCCTGACTTATTTCTGGCTGATGACAGATATAGGGATGGCTATAGAGAGATATACAATTTACTAAGAGCTTGACTATGGTGCCAATTTAGTATGTTCAATTTACCAAAGTCACTTGTTTTTGAACTGTGGGAGGAAACCAAGGAACCCGGGGGAAACCCACGCGAGCGTAAGGAGAACAAGCAAACTCCACACAGAAATGTCGACTGGCTCAGTAGGGACTTTAACCAGTGACATTCTTGCTGTGAGGCAACAGTGCTAATCACTGAGCCACCGTGTCGCCCACTAGAAAAGGAGGGGGATTCTTCAAGATGAAGATACTGAGGTAGGAAACTCTGGTTATTTATAGTGAGTTAGGAATCGTCTGATTGATGAATCATGTGATAGCTAATGCAGGACCAGCCGTGGTCAATCATAAGCACGTGATCCTCTAAATTAGTTTATAAATAAACTTCACTTAATTATATGAGTGTGTGTACAAATGATCCAGCACGAAAACAAATGAAACATTGTCTAATGAAGTGCAAGAATATATGTTTTCAATGGGATTGTATTTTTCTTTGTTTAAAAAATATGAAAATTTAGGTTTGTTTTATTTTCCTTTGATTTAATCAAATTAGTTTTGCATTGAAAACAATTAGATTTTGGTAATCCGCTGATATTTTCTCATGGGCAACAACTGGTTAAGAACTTTGCATGCATGAAATCCCCACAGCCCAATGAAACTATGAGAACATGTACAGTAACAGGAATGAGGATATAACAAACAGAGCACACATGACAATTGAACAATAAGTGTTGTGGATTCACATAACCAGATTCTTTTGGAAATGCAACAGATTTGCAGAAAATTAAAGCTATATGCAAAATAAACATTTTTACATAAATTATTACCATTTTATAATGCCAGCTTTGTTACACCTCGATTGACAAGGTAGTTTATAGTCATGGCAATAGTAATTAGACAGATCCTGAACTTATTCTCTAATGACTTAAGTATGTAGATCATTCACAGTTGATGAAACATTCCTGCCATTTTAATCTCAAATTTGGTGAGACATGTATATGTAAATCGGCTGTTATGTTAAATTAAATAACAAGTAATAGCAAGGGTTAGATTGATCAAAACTTAAAGGCAAAAGTTGCATTTGGTGTATGCAAATGTAATAAAGCATGGTGGCATCTGAGAGTAGCAAAAACATAATAATCATCAAAGTCATAAACAAGGTTGTAGAAGTCCACCTATTAGCCCATTGACGAAACTAACAGCATGGTCGAAGGTTACATACATGTAAGCCTTTTCTAGTGCTTCTGAAAAGAATTCTGTGAAATGTATATATATTTGTTTTTCAGCTCCGAATTTAATCTGACTCCAATTTTAAGTGTCCGTCAAATTTAAACTGTATTTCTAATTGTAAGAACGGATCACATTCATCATTTATGGCTCAATTTAGAGTTTGATTTATATCTGATCCCATACTCGTCAGTTATACGTTCATTAGGGACCAAACGCGGCTTAGAGTTCCACGCCCTGGGATTGCGTTTCTTCTCACGGACATTATCTTGACACTCTGAAGTTAGTCAGAGGATGTAGGGTTAACTAATACTCGAATAGTCTGGTTGCCTCCTGCTCACTCATCCTAAAAGAATAGTTAATTTTGTCATTTCCATACAACTTGCTAATATCAGTGATTAAATGATTAAAAGATCTTCATGCTGTCGTGCCAAACTGCTCCGTACAGTCAAATGTGTCTTTATAAATCGAATATAATCATGTCACAAACATAATGGAGGCGCAGACTCCACTTAATCTACTGGATATAAAAGATTTCAGGAGAATTCAGAATGAATCAAAACGTAACACTTTATTTTCCAGATGAAAGTGTATCATGCCAATTACAGAATCAAAGAATAAAAAGCCAATTCAGAAATGTACTACATCAATTACTCAAAGATAAATATAAGAGTTAGAAATGCATAAAGTACGTTGCAGCATATAAGTCTCTGATGCAAAAGCTCAGAGGCTCATACACTGCAACGGGGCATCCTGGCTACAAAATCCCAATGTCCCATCTCACACCTTTCCCTTAAGTACTCAGCTCAGAAAAAACAGCCATAAATTCAAGACAACAAAGGCGTCACCAAGACCCTTGCCTGGTAGTGAGTTTTATCAAAGCCAGTGAAATGAAGTGAAATATTACAGTGAAATTAAGACCACTTTACCAATCACACAGAGACATTTAAAATGATACCAAACATGAATATAGAGCTACAAGATACACCATATTAAAAACTTGAACATTTTATGTGAAATGTGAGTGATCTGCTCTGATGGAGAAGGTAAAGTAAAGGTCAGGAAGGGGGCTCAGGGTGAAAGGAAAGGAGTGAGCTTTCCCGCATTCCCACCTGGTGAGGTGTAGCTCTGTGTTTCCAGCCCATGCTTGAATTGTCAAAGACATCAAAGTACTGGTGGTATCTCAAATCTTACAGTCAGAAAGGGGGGCTCAGGATGATTTGAATAGAAAAGTTGGTTTCCTGATCTTCTTCTCAGATCAGAAAGTTTATTGTTTTAGCGCCTGACAATTCTCGTGGTCTCACCTCGTAGAATTTTCACAACAGTTCTCAGGGTTTGACATTATGGAGCCTGACAAGGTCAAGATAATCAGGCAAACAAGTTATGAATGAGGCAAACAATGGCAATGGAAAAGCACTTTGCAAGGCAAATAGACTGGCATAACTTCATATGAACTGTTTGGCACATGCATGTATTTCTGCTGTCCGGAGTATGGAGAGTGCCTAATTTACAAGTTAGCTAGGTTAAAATATCAACTCATATTAATATTTCCTCTTTTTTCTGTTAAAAGAAGCAGGCATGGAATACACAACACCGGGGACCAAAGAGAGACGTAAGGTAAGCTTTTGATTGAAGTTCAAAAATAGAACAGAAGAAGAAATTTGATATATGCCACATATGGATACAGTTTATATTTCTTTCTGTGACTTTGAAGAGTTTAATAATTTGTTACAAATTCTGTAACTAATCCTCAGAAAACATTTTTAATGCACTGTATTGTTTCACAGCTAAACGTGGACAAGCATTTAGAAGATGGTGTAATCGCCAGCAGTGAAGAAATAAAGCATCTGTTTAAAAAACTCCATCTTGATATAAGACACCGTTTTAAGCTTAAAGCTGCTGATGTTCTTTTACAACATACATATTCATTACAGTCCCATGAGTCCTGTTTTGAAAAGGACCTCATTCAGACTTTCCTACAAAAACTACTGATGATGAACTACAGATCAAGATACATTAAAACTGAAAATACCATTGAACAACATGGCAGACAACAGAGAAACAATGACTTACTTGAAGATGAGGTTAATGTTGATATTTTCAATGAAATGCCTTTGTTTACTGAAGAGATAAGCCAGAGAGATCTTGTTCATCCAATGGATGTTCAGATGGCTGTGTTTCATTGTGCTGATAGTTTCTTGAAGCAGCTGATGGTCACTAAACTGTCTCAGTGTCAGTATGCTCTGCCCCTGCTTGTTCCTGATCCATTCACACAAGAGATTGAGTTTCCTCTCTGGACATTCAGACAGATCAACAAGAGCTGGAAGATGAAAAATGCAGCTGGTGAAACCAGCAGTGAAACCCAGCCAGTTTGGAAGGCAGAAACACCAATGGTGTTTTTCTTCAGGTTTGGCTCAGTGACTTCATCCAAATCTCAGCTAATGAACAATCTGATTAATGAGAAACACAACACATTCTTCCACAGAAACTGCTCAGGAAGCATAAAAAACAGATTATTGCTGGATGGGGTGGTGGAGATTGCCTGGTACTGTCCTTCCGGGAAAGGCAGTGATAAATTTACTCAATGTGTTGCCTTCTGTAACCTTCATGGTGATGCAGGAGACCATGAGAAGCAGATGCAGATCCTCACTGAAAAGGCCTCAGTCAATGTTATTATTCTACCACAGCTTGACAAGATAAGACATGATAAGAGTGCAGCACAGATTCAAAACCTTTACAAAGACATAAAGCCATTTATTTGTCTTTTTACTGAAGATGAAAATAGTGTAATTGAGACACGAAAAGGGAAATATAAAATTGGCCTAAAAGACAGAAATCAGTCAGATGTATCTGAAGATCTTTTACAAACTATAAATAAATGCCTTTCATTCTCATCTTCAGGATCATCGTCAGTTTTCAGGCTTGAAGATGTTTCCAGATATTTAGAAATCAGAGTAGATGAGGAACATGATGGTGACTGTAAAAGAGGGAAAAAAGCAGCACAGCAGATGATGGACTTTCTGAAGGGAAACAATCTGACAGAAATCAAAGAATCATTTCTGCCCTGTCAGGGGAAACTGTGGCATCAGTGGTGTCAGAAGAACAAAGAACTTCATCGATCTCACGAGTCGGATGTGGACATAAAACAGGAAATGAAGAAAATTCGTGAAAAGCAGTATGCATTGGACACTGGTGAGTTCATGAAGTTGTTTATTACAGAAATGGATTCACAACCTCCAAATGAGAAGATGTTTTTTCTGAAATGGCTCGCAATTCTACTGGATGAATATACTTCAGCTGACCTTTCTGCACTACATTACAAGTATGATGAAAAATGGTCAAAAATCCTAAAAATGAAAACTAATTTTAGAGATGAACATGCAGAACTTGATAGGATATCAGATGAACTTCAAGCTGCAACTTTTGGTTTGGAGCACATCCTGAGGGAGATTGGTCAGATCTATGAATCATGTATATCAGAGAACATGAACAAGCAAGGTCTGCCGTGTAGTTTTTCTTCTCTCCCGGGTCTTGCAGCAGACATGATGATCTCTGG
>CAIGQV010007757.1:5267041-5283416 GCA_903798115.1 Danio jaintianensis | reverse complement strand
TATTCTGGTTGTTGATACTGAAGGGCTTCGTGCTCTAGAATTGGCTGAAAGATCAACAAGACATCAGGACAATGAATTGGCCACATTTGTTGTTGGTCTTGGTAATCTGACATTGATCAACGTTTTTGGAGAAAACCCATCAGAGCTGCAGGAAATTCTTCAGATTGTTGTTCAAGCCTTCATGAGGATGAAGAAAGTCAAACTGAATCCCAGTTGCATGTTTGTACATCAGAACGTTTCTGCAGTCACAGCTGGAGAGAAAAACATGGAGGGAAGAAGACGACTTCAGGAGACTCTGGATGAAATGACAAAACTTGCTGCTAAAGATGAAGTCTCTGATGCAGAATCTTTCAATGACATCATTAATTTTGATATTCAGGAAGATGTGAAATATTTTGCACAACTCTGGGAGGGCAGTCCACCAATGGCACCACCAAACCCATCATACTGTGAAAACATCCAAGAGCTAAAGCAAGCATTTTTTGGCCATGCTTCAAAATCAGATGGCTTAGAACTGATGCATTTAAAAAATCGTGTTTATGACCTCTGGGAGGCGTTACTGAATGAACGATTTGTTTTCAGCTTCAGAAATTCTCTGGAAATTGCAACATACCGAAAGCTTGAGACTGAATACAGCAAATGGTCCTGGAGTCTTCGCAAAACCATGCTGGATGTAGAGAACAAACTTCACAATAAAATAGAAAATGAAGCAGTTCATGAGGTTTCAGAAAGTCATCTTCATGATGAACTAAGTGTGAAAATTGGAGAAGTTGAAAGGTTTATGTCAGATTTTTTTGATAAAGACAAAAATAAAGATATACTGATACAGTGGAAAGCATTGTTTGACATCAAAATCAAAGAGCTTCAGGAAAATATTGTGAGAGAAACAACAAGAAAATTAAATGAGATTCTTCAGCAGCGAGAGATGAAGAAAAAGATTGATGCACAGAAGACACTTCATGAAAACACTCTCTTTGAAAAAAGCAAAGAACTTGCAGTAAAACTCAAAGACAAAGCAAATGATGAAACAATCCTCAAAAGAGAGTTTGATTCCTTTTGGAAAGAGTGTGTTAAGGAGATTACTGCAGAAACTCCACGTATTAAAAACATTAATGTATTAAATGACATGAAACAATTTCTTAGGAACTATAAAAGAGTTTGTGTGAATGACTGGAAAAACAGGGATATTTTCTCTGTGCCAAGGTATTCAGAATACATACAAATAAGGAGATCTGGTGGAACTACAGGACATGTCTTCGGATCAGTTAAACTGAAGTTTGAGGTTGAAACCCAAATTAGAGCTTTGGTTAATGACATTGCTCATCAAGCAGATAAAATAATCATGGCATATAACATTGAAAAGATGGGCTACAACAAAACCTACATTCAAGAGCTTGCAGATTATATCAAGGCCAGAACAGAAGATTATGAGCAAGGTCCCAGGAACTATGTGTTCAAGAAGGAATTTTACTTTGACTTGGTCATGTCAATCTGTGAGAGAGAAAACAAGTTAATCAAAGATCAACACAGAATGTTAAGAGAAGCCAATGATCCCGTTTTTTACTTTGAAAAGAAAAGCAAAGACTACTACAGTATTTTCCAGAAATACTGTCAGGGTGCAACATCTGCTGCCATTTTTGGTGAGATCATCTGTCAGAAACTGAAAGAGCCCATTCAAAAATGTGTCTACAAAGACACTGCCAGAGATTTGGCCAATGAAATTCAGACAGACTGCGAATCACTGAATGGAAACCGATCTAAACTTGAGAAACACATCCTCAAAGCTCTGGCAGAACAGGAAGATTTTGACAAATACATGAAATACATTTTCTTTCCCAGAGACCACTTTAAGAGTTTTATCAGAGATGAAGTCAATCAGTACATCACTGATAAGTTTGAAGTGAGTGTTCGTCCCAAGATGAAGAAAAACATTGAACTCCTGAAGCAGAAGATCATAAAAGCAGCTCATAGAACAACTACATCAGACAACACGACCAAAGATGTTCAGAAGTGGCTGGACGACTTCACAGAGCAGCTCTCCGATGTGCTTATATTTTCTGTAAATAACTTCAGTGGAGTGAGTCATGATGGTGTTGATGACTTTAACCTCCTGGAAGATGTGATAAGAGCAGAACTTGGTTCAGTAGCATCTGAAATACTATGTAAATTTAGTACAAAGGCATTTCCAGAAAACCTGGAGCATGAGGACAGACCAGATCAGGTTTTGACTGATCATCTCTGTCAGTGCTGTTGGGTTCAGTGCCCTTTCTGTGGTGCCACCTGCACCAACACACTAGAAAATCATACTGGAGATCACAGTGTTCCTTTCCATCGAGTGGATGGACTCAGTGGTAGCTGTTATGATGAGTCAACGTGTCTCGGTGCAGATTTTTGCACAACTTTAGTAAGAACCAGTAAACTGTTTTATATAGGTCAGTGGTTTCCATGTAGAGATTACAGAAGAGCAGGACATGTTTACGCCCAGTGGAGCATCACTCCTGACTTCTCTGAGCTGCCATACTGGAAGTGGTTTGTGTGCAGATTTCAGACAAAGCTGGAAAATTACTTTGAAATGAAATTTGACAAGTGGAATGTGATTTCATATGAATGGAGTCAATACACAAAGGAGCAAGCTATTGCCAGTTTGGATGAATATGTTAACTGAAAGATGAAAATGAGTTATGTGTACATCTCTAAGTCATAGACCTAGTAATAATTAATAAGTGTCTAAAATTTAGTTTGTTTTCGTTCCATATAAATATATATTTTTTAGTCAATGTGTGCTGAAATATGGATTTAAGGGCATTATTAGGACAAGTTTCCTATTAAAATGATGATTAACTAGAAATTACAGGGATAGTTCACCCAAAAGTGACTTCTTTTCACCATTTACTCTCCCTCAAGTGATTCCAAACCTGTATGAGTTTCCCTTTTCTGTTAAACACACACACACACTGAACTATGTTGCAAACCTGTTACAATTGACTTCCATAATAAGAAAAAACACAAATACTATGAAAGTCAATGGTTTCAGGTTTCCAACATTTTGTATCCAAAATTTCATTGTGTTCAACAGAAGAATCTCAAAAAAAGTTTGAAACGAGAACATTGAGTAAATGATGGCAGAATTTTCGGTGAACAATCTCTTTAATGTCTGTTAACCATTAATGGAGATATATATATATATATATATATATATATATATATAAGTTCTGCAGTTTTAATTAGGACATGTGAAGTGTTCAGTGTCTTTGTAAGAAATTAGTCTGCCTTGACCCAACTTCTACTCTAAATTGTGTGTTGATGCTCATTTCCCAAAAGGGCTGAATTATGATAGAGAAAACCAGTCAATATTTGTTGTGTCAGGACTATTTGAGATGACCACATCTTGAATGGGAAAGGGACACTGCAAACCTTCTCAGACAATTGGGTGTCAAAACTGCATTAACATACAGAGCCCAGCTGTGATGACAGTCAAGAAACAAACTTCATTTACATTTTAAACGCAGTAATCTAAAACTGTATAAAAGCTTTGAGTATAAGAAAGTTTGGGGTTTGTTTTTGACTGAACCAGGGTACTGCTGTGTACATTGAGACTGCTATGCTGAATAAACATCTTTATTGAGATCTTCTACGTCCTCATCATTTTTTTCTTGAACCAGTGTGTCTTCATTTTAGAGATTTATTCTAGCATGTAATTTGGTTAATTACTAGAAATGCTCTGATTGTTTGGACAGAGATCGATATCGGACAAAAATCACAATTCATGACTATACTGATACACGCTAACCTGGCTGATTTCTGTGGCTTGGGTGATCTCTGTACTCATGTAACAACAGCTAAAAGATATCTACAGATGTGGCAAGACTCTCAAAAGTGATGAACTCTTTGTTGCATTCATTATTGTGTTTTTAGCTGCTGTGACATGAGTGGAAAGATCACCCCTATCTAGTGTCTCCGGGAGTCTCCTGCATATCCATAATGTTGACCTGATGTCTGGTAATTAGGAATAATTACTTTGGAAATTGTGGAGACGAGAGTGAGCAAGAGGAGAGATTAATGCACTCTGTCTGACTGAAACCTGGATTAAACAAAATTACCAATTTATTTTAAATGAAGCCACTCCTTCAGGATATATTTATAAGCATGAGCCTCGTCAGACTGGTGGTGGCAGAGTTGCATCAATCTTACTGATATTCTTCATGTTAATCAGAGAAACAGACTTATGTTTAATTCTTTTGAAGTATTGGCGCTTAATGTTATGCTTTCAGATATACAGTAAAAACTGTCATCTCTCTCTTTAATCACCGTGTATAGAACCCCAGGACCCTATGTCAATTTTCTAAAAGAGTTTTCTGATAAAATCTGTTAAAATACTAATTGTAGGAGATTTCAACATCCACATAGATGACACTAATGATACATTAGGACTGGTGTTTACAGATTAATTTTTGTTTTTATTTATTATTTTCTCCGGACCAAAGAAGAAAGGATCATCCAGACTGTTATCAGCAACAAGTCTAAAATCCAGGGTCTGTCATGGTATGGGGTTGTGTCAGTGCCCTTGGCAAAGGTAACTTGCACTTCTGTGATGGCACCGTTAATGCTAAAAAAAAGTACATAGAGATTCTGGAGCACATTATGCTGCCTTCTTTTCCAAGGACGCCCATGCATATTTCAACAAGACAATGCAAAACCACATTCTGCATACATTACCTGGCTGCAGAAGAAGGGGATACAGGTACTTGATCGGCCTGCCTGCAGTTCTGACCTGTCTCCAATAGAGAATGTGTGGTGCATTTTGAAGTGTAAAATGTGACAATGAAGACCCCATACTGTTGCATACCTTAAGACTTGTTTGCAGGAAGAATGGGATAAAATTACACCTGAAACACTTCATGAGGTGGTGTCTTCAGTCCTTAAATGTCTTTTAAGTGTTGTGAAAAGGAATGGCAACATTACAAAGTGATAAATGCTTTACTGTTCCAACTTTTTTTGAAATGTGTTGCAAGAACCAAAATTGGAATACGTGTTTATTTTGGAAAAAAATAAAAATCATGAGGAACACATTAAATAATGTTTACTGTATTGTCTGCAGTGAAATACAAGTCAAAGTAAATTTAGAAATCACTACTTCCATACTGTCCCAACTATTTCTGATTTGGGGTTGTAGTTCAGATGCAAAAAATGTGCCATGTGAACTTGGCATCTGAACTCTTCATATCTAATAATCATGGCATTTTCGGTCATGGCGATTATCAGTATAGCTACTACAGCTGCTACACTGCACACCCAGTATAAAGTCACCATATCTGGACCCTTTACTTCTTGTTGGTTCCCTTCATCAGCTGATATGTTTTCTTTGTCTGCTGTTGATTGTAGAAAAATAAAAATAGCATCACAACATTGTTACAACATATTTTATCATTTAAATACAGTAAATTTCAGATTTTCAGAACATTATCACATTTTGCACATTTAAAAAAAAGAAAAGAAAAACATGTTAATTAAGCATGTTCACATACCCTTGATAATCAGCTCTATTTTGATGGCTTGTTGTAGCAGGTGTATTTTCCAGCATCAGTGTGTTGAATATTGTTGAGTTTAATGTAGAGGTTTCCTCTCTGATACTTCCATTTGCACCTGTCTGTCTCCTGCCTGGCTTGTTCCGCCTGGTCTTTGCCTCTATTAGATCCTGAAGTCCTTTTGCCCTGGCCTGTTTCAGACTGCTTTTAGATTCCCCTCCAAGCTGCCTCTAATCTACTGGCCAGTCCAGTGGCCTATTCTTGAAATTTATCAGCCAATCCATTCAGCCTCTATCTTCTGGATTTCTGTCTTTTCTGACATTTGTAGCAGCAAGTCTGCAAGTATTTTTATTATCCTTTAACCTGCTGAGGGCATTATTTGGTTTCCTACCTTTTGGTAAAAAATCTATACTGTCCTGGAGTCCTTTTTGTCTTAAATAATGTTTGGGTGATTGTTAAATTGCTGCACCCTTGATGGCTCTTATCACCACAAGGACACCCTTTCAGTGGTATTCTCAGACTGCCTTTGAGAGACTCAAGACCTGCTTTTCTTCTGTTTCCTATTAGTCTTTACCAGAGTTTGGGCAGTTTATTGTGGATATGGATGCCTTGAATTTCAGGGTAAACAGCCTTGTAAAATTGACTGGAGAAGAAGGTTGGCCTTTAAGTAAAAAAGGTTGAGCACAATGGAATGTAAACAAATAACATCCTAACTTGTGAAGCATTCACATTTGAAAGTTGGTAATTAGGTTTTTTGCATTCTAGTAATAATTACAAAAAGCTCAAGAGAGAAATCCAGTGCTTTATGAAACTGCAACTGGGTCAATAGAATTTTAAAGATTGCAGTAAAATCTCATTGAGATAGGCTCTGAACATTAGCTAAAATTACACATTGAACGTACTTTGTTAAGACAGAAAAAACAAACATTAAATCATTCATTTTGAGTTTATTGACACTCATTTAATGTTCTTCACGAAGCATGTTGTATTTAGTGTATTTACAATTCACCAATTTCTTGAAGTTAATTTGCATACTCTGATTTCCACACAGTTTTTAAAATGTTATTAACAGACATTACAATTTAGAGTTTAATCTTTGTAATTATTAGCGAAAACTGTTTATTAATGATTAATGTTTATGTAATTTAACCCAAATAAAACAAACTTTAGTTTTCATAAAGTTTTGGTAAATGTGATTAAATTATTTGGGTAAAGATGTACAACAAATGGATTAAAAACAAAGAGTGTACTAGAAAGGTAGGAAACCTAAATGTCTAATTTTCATCTATCATCAGATGTATTTATCTAAACTATTGATTGCTTGCTCTTTTGTGAATTCAGTCCATCCTTCTGAAATCTGATCCCACCTATGGAATGTTTTCCCAAAGTAATTTTCCAGATCATTCCGAAATTTGCAGACAAACCACTTCCAGTATGGCAGATCAGAGCAGTCAGGAGTAATGCTCCATTCTGCATAAACACCTCCTGCTGTTCTGTATTCTTTGCATGAAAACCATTGATCTGTGTAGAACTTTTTATAAGATTTCACCAAGGTTGTACAAAAATCTGTACTGAGACGCTCTGTTTCATCATAACAGCATCCCGTGAGTCCATTCACTCGATGGAGAGGAACACTGTGATCTCCAGTATGGTTTTCTATTGTGTTGGTGCAGGTGGCCCCACAGAAAGGGCACTGAACCCAACAGCACTGACAGAGATGATCAGTCAAAACCTGATCTGGTCTGTCCTTGGCTTCCAGGTTTTCTAGAAACATCTCTGTGGTAAACTTATGCTGTATTTCAGATGATAAAGAATCAAGTAGTTTGCTTATTACATCTTCTAAGAGGTTGAGATCATCAACACCATCATGACTTACTCCACTGAAGTCCTTTACAGAGAATATAAGCATATCCGAGAGCTGCTCTGTGAAAACATCCAACCACTTCGGAACATCTCCACTGGTCTTGTTGACTAGTGTAGTCGCTCTATGAGCTGCTTCTGCTATCTTTTTCTTGAGGTGTTCAATGTTCTGCTTCATCTTGGGACGAACACTCACCCTAAAGTTATCAGTGATGTACTGATTGACTTCATCTCTGATAAAACTCTTAAAGTGGTCTCTGGGAAAGAAAATGTAGTTCTTGTATTTGTCAAAATCTTCCTGTTCTGCCAGAGCTTTGAGGATGTGTTTCTCAAGTTTAGATCGGTTTCCATTCAGTGATTCGCAGTCTGTCTGAATTTCATTGGCCAAATCTCTGGCAGTGTCTTTGTAGACACATTTTTGAATGGGCTCTTTCAGTTTCTGACAGATGATCTCACCAAAAATGGCAGCAGATGT
Source organism: Danio jaintianensis (assembly GCA_903798115.1). NCBI lineage: Eukaryota > Metazoa > Chordata > Actinopteri > Cypriniformes > Danionidae > Danio > Danio jaintianensis. The sequence goes on along the minus strand of CAIGQV010007757.1, from coordinate 5,275,556 downwards.
CGCACCCTGACAGTATTTCTGGAAAATACTGTAGTAAATTTCACGCTTCTCTTCGAAGTAAAAAACAGGATCATTGGCTTCCCTGAACTTTCTGTGTTGGTCTGTGATTAACTTGTTTTCTCTCTCACAGATAGACATGACCAAATCCAAGAAAAACTCTTTCTGGAACACATATTCCCTTGAACGTTGCTCATAATCTACTGTTCTGGCCTTGATATAATCGGCAAGCTCTTGAATGTAGGTTTTGTTGTAGCCCATTTTTGCAATGTTACATGACATTATTTTTATATCTGCTTGACGAGCAATGTCATTGACTAAGGCTCTAATTTGAGTTTCAGCCTCAATCTTTAGTTTAGCTGATTCTGTAGTTCCACCAGATCTCTTTAACTGTACATAATCTGAATAGCATTGCACAGAGAAAATATCTCTGTTTCTCCAGTCGTTCACAGAAACACTTTCATAGTTACTAAGAAGTTGTTTCATGTCATTTAATATGTCAATGTTTTGGATTTGAGGAGTTTGTTTGGTAATCTCCTTAACACACTCTTTCCAAAAGGAATCAAACTCTCTTTTGAGGATTGTTTCATCATTTGCTTTGTCTTTGAGTTTTACTGCAAGTTCTTTGCTGTTTTCAAAGAGAGTGTTTTCATGACGTGTCTTCTGTGCATCAATCTTTTTCTTCATCTCTCGCTGTTGAAGAATCTCATTTAATTTTCTTGCTGTTTCTTTAACAATGTTTTCCTGAAGCTCTTTGATTTTGATGTCAAACGATGCTTTCCACTGTATCAGTATATCTTTATCTTCGTCATTTTCAAAGAATTCTGACATTTTTTGTTCAACTTCTCCACTTTTTACATTTAATTTTCCATTAAGATCCATTTGAGAAACCTCATGAACTGCTTCATTTTCTATTTTATTGTGAAGTTTGTTCTCTACATCCAGCATGGTTTTGCGAAGACTCCAGGACCATTTGCTGTATTCAGTCTCAAGCTTTCGGTATGTTGCAATTTCCAGAGAATTTCTGAAGCTGAAAACAAATCGTTCATTCAGTAAAGCCTCCCAGAGGTCATAAACACGATTTTTTATATGCATCAGTTCTAAGCCATCTGATTTTGAAGCATGGCTAAAAAATGCTTGCTTTAGCTCTTGGATGTTTTCACAGTATGATGGGTTTGGTGGTGCCATTGGTGGACTGCCCTCCCAGAGTTGTGCAAAATATTTCACATCTTCCTGAATATCAAAATTAATGATGTCATTGAAAGATTTGGCATCAGAGACTTCATCTTTAGCAGCAAGTTTTGTCATTTCATCCAGAGTCTCCTGAAGTCGTCTTCTTCCCTCCATGTTTCTTTCTCTGGCTGAAACTTCAGAAACGTTCTGATGAACAAACATGCAACTGGGATTCAGTTTGACTTTCTTCATCCTCATGAAGGCTTGAACAACAATTTGAAGAACGTCCTGCAGCTCTGATGGGTTTTCTCCAAAGATGTTGATCAATGTCAAATTACCAAGACCAACAACAAATGTGGCCAATTCATTGTCCTGATGTCTTGTTGATCTTCCAGCCAATTCTAGAGCACGAAGCCCTTCAGTATCAACAACCAGAATATAGTCAAACTTCAGCTGTTCTTTCTTCTTCATTTCCTCTGAAACTCTGATCAGTTGCATGAAAGCTCCTCTGGTGCATCTGCCAGCACTGACGGCAAACTGCAGTCCAAACATGGCGTTCAGCATAGTTGATTTCCCAGAGCTCTGAATCCCTAAAACTGACAACACAAATACTCTCTGGTCTCCCAGTTTCTGGATGAGTTCATGAAGAACAGCAGTAACCCAGACCACAGGAACATGAGCAGCATCTCCATCCATCAGCTCCAGAGGAAATCCAGAGATCATCATGTCTGCTGCAAGACCCGGGAGAGAAGAAAAACTGCACGGCAGACCTTGCTTGTTCATGTTCTCTGATATACATGATTCATAGATCTGACCAATCTCCCTCAGGATGTGCTCCAAGCCAAAGGTTGCCGCTTGAAGTTCTTTTGATATCTTTATAAGTTCTGCATGTTCATCTGTTGTATGTTGCTCAGCTCTGGCTTTTGTCCATATTTTATCATACTCGTAATGTAGAGCATAAAGGTCAGTTGAGGTATATTCATCCAGGAGGATAGTGAGCCATTTGAGAAAAAACATCTTCTCATTTGAAGGTTTTGAATACATTTCTTCAAGAAAAAACTTCATTAAATCCCCAGTTTTCAATTTATTCTGCTCCTCACGGATTTTCTTCATTTCAGTTTGTTTTATTTTCATGTCGATTTCATTTCCCCTAGATCGATGTAGTTCTTTGTTCTTCTGACACCACTGATGCCACAGTTTCCCCTGACAGGGCAGATATAGTTCTTTAATTTTGGTCAGATTTCTTCCTGTAAGTAAATTCATCAAGTGCTGTGCTGCTTCTTTTCCTCTTTTACATTGAACATCTTGTTCCTCATCTATGCTGATTCCTGAGTATCTGGAAACATCTTCAAGCCTGAAAACAGACAGCGATTCTGACAATGTAATCGAGAGACCTTTATTTATAGCTTTAACAAGTTCTTCAGATACATCTGACTGATTTCTGTTTTTTAATCCAACTTTATATTTTCCTTTCTTTACCTCAGTTATACCACATTCATTCTCAGTTAAAAGACAAATTAGTGGCTTTTTGTCATACAACAGTGCCTGAATCATTGAGGCACTCTTATCATTCTTGTCAAGCTCTGGTAGAATAATAACATTGACTGAGGCCATTTCAGTGAGGATCTCCATCTGCTTCTCATTGTCCCCTGCATCTCCATGAAGGTTACAAAAGGCAACACATTGAGTAAACTTATCAGTGACTTTCCCAGAAGGACAGTACCAGGCAATCTCCACCACCCCATCCATCAATAATCTGTTTTTTATGCTTCCTGAGCAGTTTCTGTGGAAGAATGTGTTGTGTTTCTCATTGATCAGATTGTTCATTAGCTGAGATTTAGATGAAGTCACTGAGCCAAACCTAAAGAAAAACACCATTGGTGTTTGTGCCTTCCAGACTCGCTGAATTTGACTGATTATTTCATTGTTGGCATCTTTGTCATCTTCTTTTATCTTCCAGCTCTTGCTGATCTGTCTGAATGTCCAGAGAGGAAACTCAATCTCTTGTGTGAATGGATCAGGAACAAGCAGGGGCAGAGCATACTGACACTGAGACAGTTTAGTGACCATCAGCTGCTTCAAGAAACTATCAGCACAATGAAACACAGCCATCTGAACATCCATTGGATGAAAATGATCTTGTGTGTTTGTCTTTTCAGGAATACAGAGACTTTCTTCAAAAAAGTCAACATCACTCTCATCTTCAGATGAGTCATAATTACTTTGTTGTCTGTCATGCTGCTCTTCAGCCTCATTAGTTTTAATGTATCTTGTCCTATAGTTCATCATCAGTAGTTTCTGTAGGAAGACATGTATCAACTCCTCCTCAGCACAAGACTCTAATGACAGTGAGGAATGTGTAGTTAGTTGAAGAACATCTTCAGCTCTTAGTTTACTGGGATCAATTTTATCAATGTTAAGTTGAAGTCTATGAAATAATTGCTTTATTTCATCACTCCTTCCAGTTTCCTTCTTCTGATTTAGTCTTTCACCATGCATTGATGGCTTCTTTCCCTAAGAAATAAACAGCACAGTTAAAATAATACATGATTTTCTGAAATAAAAACTGAACTTTTTTTCTGTCTTAAACTGCTGGCAACAAACCTAGCAAACTGTGTGTGTGCATGAAATCAAATATGCAAAACCATAAATTTTACGTTACAATATAGGTATGCTTGTGAAGACAGAAAATGCTTTCACACCTGCCTCGGTTAGTTTGGTTGAATCACAAATGAGAGTTCATTTTTTTTGGTGTGATTTGTTTTAGCTGATATGAATGCAGCAACTGAATGAGCAGCAAATGCAGACCAAACAAGTGTACCAAGACCTGTTTTAAGAGGTGGTTTTGGTATGCTTTCAAACTAACACTAGAGCAGTTCATTTGTTGTGAGAACATGATCTGAACTCTAACAGACACAACTGCAAAAATCTTTGCACATCTTTGGACTCAACCAGCTGTCGTAGTCAGCTGCTCTCTCTATTATGGGACGAGGGCAAGTATTTGTTTACATTGCTTCAGCTCCATGGTAGCTTCTGGTCAAACTTCTGAATCCGTGCTTCATTCTTGAAATGTATAGTTTACATAGAAGTGATGTATACAAAATATATAATGTATGGCCTTAGATACAATTAGCCAGCCCAGACATCTCTCCATACTAACAAGCGTCATGTTTTCTGCTGACTATTTTTCCTCTCTATGTTTACTTTCAGGAGTTCCGTATGAATATGTTATATCTGACCAATCAAAAAGCAGTTTAAGAAATACAATGGAGCAAAAAAGTCTTTAGTCAGCCACCGATTGTGAAAGTTCTCCCACCTAAAGGATGAGAGAGGTCTGTAAATGTTTTCATCATAAGTATACCTCAACTATGAGAGACAAGATCACATTGTAGATTTTTAAAGAATTTATTTGCAATTTATGGTGGAAAATAAGTATTTGGTCAATGACAATCTCAATACTTTGTTACATACTATTTGTTGGCAACGACAGAGATCAAACATTTTCTGTAAGTCTTCACAAGGTTTTCACACACTGTTGCTGATATTTTGGCCTATTCCTCCGTTCAGATCTTCTCTAGAACAGTGACGTTTTGTGGATGTCGCTGGGCAACATGGACTTTCAACTCCCTCCAAAGATTTTCTATGGGGTTGAGATCTGTAGACTGGCTAGGCCACTCCAGGACCTTGAAATGCTTCTTACAAAGCCATGTGAACAAAAATGCCAATCTGATTGGTGAAGTTTTTGACGTGTCAAAACAAAATAAAAAAAAGGAGCATGAGGTGTTTATTTTAGAAATGATGCTATTACACAGATCACATCCCAGTGTGAACGGGCCTTTACTCTTGTATTTGTGTCCTCACTCCACCAGTGAAAAACTGGTGGAGAATGCGGGCAAAAAGGAGTGAGAAAATAACCATCTAGCTCAAACAAAATTCTTACAAGTCTTCCCATCTGTTCACAGGCTCTCCGGGATCTCTCTACCACCCAGCAGTGGCATCTCTCTACCACCCAGCAGTGGCATCAAGGAGATTGTCAGATGCCTGGCTGAGGTGACCACTCTTGGTGCAGCTCGCACAGAAAAAAAAATGCTTTCAGCATCCCCCTAGCAGTCACTGGCAGTACTGGTGCTTCATACCTCAATGACATCATCATCAACTCAGTGAGCTGGGAGGAACATCTGGATTGTCTGTAGAGTTCCTGGTATTAAGAAGAGCAAGCTTGACTAAGCCTATGACAAAAACTTAGGTATGTGTGTTCTTTGGGTTAGCAGGGTACTACTGGTGTTTCATACCTAACTTGTACTCTGAAGCCAGCCCTTTAACATACCTGTCCAAGAAGGGGCAGCAAAAAGAAGTTGTGAAGTGCACCCTCAAATTGTCCCTCTTGTTGCATTCTCCAGATTTCGGCTGCCCCTTCATAATACAAATGAATGCTTCCAACACTTGACTGGGTAGGTGCTGTCACAACTGAAAGTGTGGCAAGCCTCCCAGTGTCAGATCAACATTGTCATGGTTTCCCCAAATTAGCCGGCAGCTAGTCACAATCAAGGCTTGCTTATAAACACTCTCAGACACAGAAGACTCCACATCGAGGCTCTGACAGGTGTTTTTCCTCTGCATATACCAATGCCAGCTTGCTCGCACAACTTCTACAAGAGCACAGCACTGCACCCACACCTGGACCTGTACAGCACCAGCTTTTCTGCACACGCACTCCTCACCTCAGCACTTGTAAATAAACACCTTCTAAGGATTTGTGTTGTACCTTACTTTTATGTTCACGTCCTCACTCTACCCGTGACAGGTTTGAAAAAAAAACCCAAACCACTGAAAATTGCTGCAATGTACTATTTGTTGCCTTTGGTCCAAACCAAATGAACCAAACCACAGGTGTGAAAGCACCCTTACATTAAATATACAAAATAAACACCAAAACCATGAAAGGTAAAGTGAAACTACTTTAAGAACCATAAAGCTGTATGTCCACATTAATAGAATTCTTTCTAACTTCCTGCTCCAGATTTATTTTTACACCACACCCAACACTTACCTCATGTCTCTGTTTTGTTATTGTTGTTGAGATGTTGTCCATAGTCTTTTCAATACTTGTAGTTTGATCTTGGCACAGAACAGAAAAGGAAAAAGGTGATATTAAAGCACTGAAGTGTTAAATCTAACAATTTGCAGAGTATGTACAATATAGTGTATATATTTTGAACAAATACAATCATGCATAGTAGTGTAATTTAACCAAAAACAGCGGAATGAACCGCCAAATTATCTATCATATGTTTTACACAGTGGATGCTCTTCCAGCTGCAACCCAGTACTGGGAAACGCCCATACACTCACATTCACACACATACACTACGGCCTATGACACACATACACTAACATACACTATTAGTTTATTCAATTCACCTGTACTGCATGTGTTTGGACTGTGGGGGAAATCGGAGCACCAGGAGGAAACCCACGCAAATTAAAATCTAATTAAATCTAAAAATCAGAAAAAGTCTGTGAGCCAGGATTAGAAATTGGGACACCCGAAGTGCGCAGACATATATTGCTATTGCCCTTCGGGTGTCCCAATTTCTATTCCTGGCTCACATTTTCCTGATCCCATCCTCTCTATCTCTCCAACTTTGCTTCCTGTTTAATTTACGGTCCTATCCTAATAAAAGGCAAAAAAAATCTTGAATGGAACAACAAAAACAAACTACTAAAATTTCAAAAACAACAGGCACTTGTATTAAAGGGCCATGAAACCCCCCTCTTTCGGTTCAAGTCTACCTCCATTTTTTCAAAAAAATGCTCAATGATGGGCGTGGAGCGCTGCGAGCAGAAGGAGGAGTGGGCTTGGCCAGCAGAGCAGGGGAGAGAGGGGAGCAAACAACTGTTGTCAGTTGGCTAACAAAATGAGATACAAACCATGAGGAGACCCATGATTTTATAGTTTATAAGTTAAAATGCAAAAAAATAAACAGTAAGTAATTTAATGCCCTGCTACATATGTTATTCGTAATTTGCAGTCTGCCATTCTCCAATTCTCGTACAGCTCTCCCAACAAAAATGCTTGCTGCAAACCAACAACTTTGCTGTATCGGCCCTGACAGCATCAGGGGGAAAACATGCAACAAACCCGTAGATCATGAAAACAAACACATACGACCATTCATGAACAGCTAAATACTGCGTGCCTTGCACGAACCCGGTCTCACCCAGTCATTGAGTCTCACAGCTTGGCAGGTCTGCCTTGCATTCAGAAAGCACGTGCTTCCATGAATAATTAAGAAGCAGGGTTATCTCATAGGATAAGAAAACTTTGCTATGAATAATAATGAGAAACTGACGCATCATCACTCCACTAGCAGATGCGTGCAACATCACCAATTTTGATCCCGCCCCAAAAATTATTTTAAAACCCGGAAGATGAAATTAGCTTACAAAAGCTCAAAATGATCCAGTTTTCCCCACAATTAAAGCTGACAGGTGCTAACGTTGTCTTAATTGATGCTCAACACACAAATCTGTTAAAATTTCCTAAAAAGTACTCAAGGGTATCTTGAACCTTTAATAAGCACTTCTGTGAGGAAATTTAAATATTTCAAAACTCCAGGTTCTAGAGTCAGACGCAAATAAACATGACATATAACCAACATCAATCAATTAAACCAAATCTGAATTCTTACTTTGAGATGTCCTGTTGTGCCCGCCTTGTCTAAACACAGTGTTGTACATTTCACTAGTGTAGAACTGCTGGTCATTATCAATAAACAGTTCCTCTATCCTCTTCATCAGATCTCTAATGTCTGACTTTTTGTTCATGATCTTGCTGCAGGTGTGGTAGCTTCCTCCACATTTCTCAATCAGCTGCTCCAGAGCAGAGTTTTTCTTCAGATCGTCAATTATAGAGTCAGACTCTTCCTCACTCTCGTAGGTGAAGAGAATCATCACAAACTTATGAACTCTGTCACCAAAAACACTCTGAAGCCATTCAATACCCATAAGATGTGCATTCGATAACTGTCCAAGTCGCACAACAAAGATGAAGGCCACTATTTTATTTTCACTCACAATTTGTCCAGCAATTTGATCCAGATCAAGTGCAGTTTCATGCAAACCAATCAGATTGATCACAGACACACGACGTCCTAATATCTTTATCTGCAAAGGAACAATCCTAGATCTTGCTACATTTCCAACATTTGGTTGTGTTTCTCCAAGTAGAATATTGTCATCTTGAAATTGGACTGCCGCAGTGTTTCCAAATAACACAATGGTAAGATTATCTATAAACACACACACACACACACACACACACACACACACACACACACACACA
>CAIGQV010007757.1:5193597-5244165 GCA_903798115.1 Danio jaintianensis | reverse complement strand
CAGCATTGAAACCAGCAAAACCAGCATTGAGACCAGCAAGACCAGCATTGAGACCAGAAAAAACCAGCATTGAAACCAGCAAGACCAGCATAACAGCATCAAAACATACCTTACCAGCATATGCCGTTTTTTTCAGCTGGGTAAGTATATATTAAATATATTATAAGTTGAAAACTATTTTATCTTCTGTAGATTATGGATAAAATATGGTAATTCTTTTAGTTTAATAACATATGTGATTGTTTCGCGATGCCCACTTTGAGAACCACTGGTCTAGAGCACAAATGAAAATTGGAACAAAAATCTCACACACACGCACACAAACACACACAGGTATGACTGCCACAGGTAACATTTTTATAGAAATTGGCAAAACAAATCTACAAAACTGGCATAAATCTGAAAAAACTTTCAGAAATAAATGAAGGACTAATACTAAATCCCAAAAACAACATGGAGTGTGTGTGTGTGTGTGTAAGTGACACAGACTCTCCGTATGGATTTTGTGCTTTAGTATTAAGTACTTAGTACACACACACACGTAGTTGTCTATGGCGTTTTTTTTTTTGATTTGGCACATTGAAATTGGCTATTGTTTTGCAAAAGTAAACAGTTAAAAATATATCAGAAAAAAAAATACAGAATTTTGATGTATGTTAGAATGTTAAAATATATACCTAGTGAATATATATCATTTCCCAGTACTGGGTTGCAGGTGGAAGGGCATCCGTTGAGTAAAACGTGGTGGATAAGTTGGCGGTTCATTCCGCTGTGGCGACCCCTGATTAATAAAACGACTAAGCCGAAAAGAAAGTGAATGAATGAATGAATAAATATATCATCAATTTGTGAGGAAAGTTTTCTAAAGCATCAAGAAATATAAATACCTGAAAATGAATGTGTGTCTATGGACCCCTGCTGGATATATATGGAAATTGCTAATTCTTTTTTTAAACATTAAATCTAACCTCAGATGGCAGTATTTTATTCCTATAATATAAACCTTTATCCCGAAACTTATATTAAGTTTAGGTCAGAATTTTAGTGATGTTTTGGATAAAAATTAATTTTTTTCATAAGCCAATTTATGGCATAGTTGCGAGTTTGTGTAGTAAATGCAGAAAAAAATACAAATAATCCACACAAACACTGCATAAATGTAAAGCTGAGAAGTGACTGTACAAAATTATATATAGTTTATCATATAAAAATGAATATTTCCCTATGTAATTGGTCTGTAAATGTTTGGGGTCAAGAGGATCCCAAGGAACCCAACTGTGATCTTTTTCCTGAGCCGCTCTATAGAGTTAATACACCAACCCCTCAGCTGAGCTATTCATAGTTTACAGAAACAGATTTGTGCAATATTTATAAATTTGGACTATAATAATGGTGAACAAATAATGCTTTTAATGAGCTTTATAAAAGAGCCACAAACCAACTAGGAGAAACAAAGTGAAAATGAAACCACTTCCTCTCATGTCATCATTTCCAGCTCAGCCCCCTTAAAACACATTAAAAATAACTATACATTGGTTGAATGTACTTGTCGCTGAAATTATCACAACTTCTAATAAAATGTGCAAGTAACACTATAAAGTCTTGTTGATAAAGACTTTATCATATAGTATCAGTATTGGTTGATTAAGCAAACTGAACTGAAGTGTCATTTGGAGTGAGACTTAAATTGTACTTTTTCAAGGTTACAAACAAATGCTAAATTTTCAAATTTAGTTTTTGAGCAAATTATTGAGTCAGTCTGATAAACTTCAACAATAAAAGGTTCATGAACAACATGCGTTGTGCTTTAGGGTAAATGGGTTTAAATGGAAAAATTAGCCACATGCGGTCACATTCACACATAAAATGAGAAACCACACTGTTTGCTGATGATCACGTCCCACACACCTTGATGAGTTTAACACTTAAAACATGTTTTAAGCCGTATTTTTTTAAGGTGAAATTATTTAAAGAATATGCATGTTTGTGCTAAGGCCTAATCATACTTTATTTAATAATTTATTTGTCTTGTGTCTAGTGTCGTGGTTTTATTAAACCTGTGATCTGGTTGGTTGAAGGAGTTCTGGTGGGCACGGCTACTGTTTTGGTTTATATCAATATCCAGAAGAGAAGTTTTGAAAAATGTGATTAAATTTTGTGAAATACACCCGAGCAGTTTGGATCCTTTATATTTGAAAGCAGTGTTTTTATTTTTTTTATTTAACATACAGGCCCTGTGATCAGTCAAACAGAAACCTGCTGTGGTCTCACCTTTCAGTGTAGCTCAAAAGTCAACTAGATGAATGTGGTTTGTTCTGGTGGCAGGAACCGACAGGACCTAAACCTTAAAAACCGACAGAACTAAACCTAAATTTGAGTAAACTATGAACAAATCAAAACGTTGTGTTAAAGGGATAGTTCACACCAAAAAATAATAATAATTTACTGACCATCAAGCTTCCAAACCTTTATTAGATTCTTTTTCATGATACTTCAAAATAATGTGTACCTAATAAAGTGGCCTGTGAGTGTAGCTTATATTTTTATAACAATTCTAACAGACAAGCAAACACACCTCTTTAGGTATAGTATTGTGAACTAAAAAATGTGTGATGTACAGTCAAGCCTGAAATTATTCAGATTCTGACTTAAAGTTACTTAAAGAAATATTTTTACTTTTTTCCCCACAACGATGCCTCTTGTACATCGTCTTAATATCTTTTAAGAGAAGCCTGTGTCCTATCCAGTCAAAAACAACTTTGCTGGTTGAATAAAAGTAACGTTAAGTCAGAATTTGCCACGGTGTATGAATAATTTTGGGCTTGACCGTAAATCTGGAAGTTTAAAGAGCAGTGCTCAGTTAAAAAAAGCTTGTGCGTGTTCACGTGAGAGGATGTATCCTGTCCAGTCAATAAACCAGAAGCGACTGGTCTGAGGTGCTGTTTCAATGGTTAACTGCTGAAGAAAATGGGTTTCGTTTTCATTTGGTTGACTTTATGGCTGTGGCATTCAGAAGGTGAGTTTGTTGATTTTATTAATTTACATTTGATGAATTTGCGTGCTGCGCTGCAGATAATAGTAGCCTATACTGAAGCAATACTCACATGAACTCCCAGAAAGTATAATAGGGACATAAATGTAGTCTTTCTTATTGTGTTTTAGTTTATTCAAGTCTGTCTGTGATTCTCAACAGTCTTCAGATCTGTCTTATACTTTGTAAAAGAAGTGTTGAGAATCAAGTTTATGTATGAATATCTTTTAGGTGTGTTTGGTGCTGATGAAAATGAAATGAAGACTCTGTCTGTGATGGAGGGAGATTCAGTCACTCTACACATTGGTGTTAATGAAATAAAGAGCAATCTGGCAGTGTTACAGTGGATGTTTGGACCTGAAAACCCAGATATTATCATTGGTGAACTCAACCGAGAGTCGATGATTAATGATGTTTCTGATGAGAGATTCAGAGACAGAGTGAAGATGGACGATCAGACAGGATCTCTGACCATCACAAACATCAGAAGCACAGACTCTGGACTTTATAAAGTAGAAATCAGCACAAATCTAGAAGCAGACAAAATGTTCAGAGTTACTGTCTATGGTGAGTACACTCAAAAAATGACATTTGCTGTTTGTTGGGCGTGGTTTGTAGGTTGCTAGGCGACCATCAACCGTTTTCTCAGATGATGACCTGCTGACAAAACATTGCTGCAACTCTGATACAAGTTTTATTTATGGAGAACATTGCAAAGCATTGCAGTGTTTGGGTGTTCTGTGTTTGTCTGAGATAATTAGTCTACCGAAATGTGTATATTCCATATAAAGTATGAAGCTGATCGGTCAGTTCAAATCAAATCAAAATCAAATCAAATCAAATCAATTTTATTGTCACATCATCAGCAGCATGTGTACTATGATGAGTGAAAAGCTTAGGTGCTGGCTCCAGACAGTGCAAAATACAGAGTGCAAAAAACAACAACATACTCCAAAAAACAAAACAATATACAATTAGCAATGTTGACAGTAATACGAAAAAGACAATACATATGTGAAAGACAATAAATGTGTTAAGAAAAACACACACTACATACATGTAGGCACAGATAGACCAGTACACAGTCAAAGAGGTGTACACAGTTTGACTGTTGGTGGAAAATTATTGTAGGTAATATTGTTTTAAGTAAAGATTGGTTAAAGTGCAGTGCATGCTACATCTTGATGGTATGCAGTGAGGGGTATGGAAAGAGTTTGTGTGAGGTGTGTTAAGTGTTCATCAGCCTGAAGAAGCTTTCCTTTAGTCAACTGGTGCGTGACCGGAATCTGCGGAACAGTCTGCCTGAGGGTAGCAGAGAGAGAAGTCCATGGCTTGGGTGGCTGGAATCACTGATGATTCTTTTGGCTTTCCTCCTGCACCGCCTGGTGTAGATGTCCTGGAGGGAGGGAAGCTCACCTCCTACCACGCGGCCAGCAGTTCACACAATCCTATGTAATCCTCCTTTGCGATTGCTGCTGGTGCTGTTTCCATACCAGGTGGTGATGCAGCCAGTCAGGATGCTCTCCACAGTGCAGATGTAGAATAAGCGGAGGATGTGGGAGCTCATTCCAAACCTCCTGAGATGCCTGAGGAAGAAGAGGCGTTGTTGTGCCTTCCTCAGCACTGCGTCTGTGTGAGCAGTCCATGTCAGATCCTCAGCGATGTGGACTCCAAGATATTTGAAAGTGCTGACCCTCTTAACTCGTGTCCCGTTGAAGATGATGGGAGTGTTCTCTTTTCTCTCTCTTGAAATCCACCACCAGCTCCTTGGTTTTGCTTATGTTGAGTGAATTACGTGACTCATGGTGCGCTCACGGCATTTATTCAAATGGGTGCGTCTGGAAGGCGTGAGCAAGTCACTCCGCTTGCGCATGCAAGACGCACACCTCCATTGGAAATAATGAACTTGCGTGAACTCTAGAAAAGATGCAATATGTGAACGGCCCCTAAAAGACCACCATCATTTGCGATCATTTATATAGCTCTTTTCTGGACACTCCAGAATTTTGGGAGAAAATATCCTCATCCACCACCAGAGTGCAGCATCCATTTGGACAACACGACGGCAGCCATATTGCGCCAGACCGCACACTACACACTAGCTGATTGGTGGAGAGGAGACAGAGTGATGAAGCCAATTATGATATGGGGATGGTTAGGAGGCCATGGCGGACAGAGGCCAGTGGGCAAATTTGAGCAGGATGCCGGGGTTAAACCCCTACTCATTTTCGAAGGACATCCTGGGGTTTTTAATGACCACAGAGAGTCAGGACCTCGGTTTAACGTCTCATCTAAAAGATTGATCTTCTTCTTGCACAGACATGGTGGGTTCACCTGATTTGTTGACAAATAGGTTGTGGATCCATTCCTTGTAAGTTCGTGGGTCCTTCACTAGGTCTTTTCCCCTTAGCAAAAAAACTTTCCAAAGACATCTGTTTCTTACTCATTTTGCTGCTTGTGGGTTAAATTTGACCGAGATGTAAGCGAGAAAATATGGTCATTTTTCAAAATAAAAGATTTTTCAAAATAAAAGATCATTCAGACTCAGATAATAAATAAAACGGAAATAATTAATGATTTCTTGTGCCCAGTACCAATTGATCCACGTCCCGGTGGGTGAGGACCACTGATTTACATTGTAAAAGTGCTATAGAAATAAAGATGAATTGAATTGTTCCAACACAAATCGATTGTGTGGAACCCAAATTGTATTTCAGTGTACAGCGTAGAGTTTGGTATGTTATATAAAGCGCTGTTTTGATCATAAATCTCAATAAGCTTATTAAACTCATTTTCTGTACATTTTAAGCTCCTCTCCCTGTTTCTGTTGCTTGATAAGTGAACTTAAAGTTTAACTGATTTCTCTTCACCCTCATCTTATCTTCCTGCTCCTGTCGTCATCAGAAACACTTCTCAATGCTCTTCATCTGAAGGTTCATCAGTCTCTAACTGTGCGCTGCGGTGTTCAGTTGTGAATGTGAGTGCTGTGAGTCTCTCCTGGTACAAAGGAAAAAGTTTAATCTCCAGCATCAGTGTGTTTAATGTCAGCATCAGTCTCTCTTTACCTCTGGAGGTGGACTATGAGGATAAAAACACCTACAGCTGCATGATCAACAACACCATCAGCAACAAGACTAAACAACTGGACATCAGACAACTCTATCAGCCATGTTCAGATACAGGTAAGTCAAGTTAAATTAGTGTTATACGGATAGTTCACCCAAAAAATGATAATACTGTTATTAATTACTCTCCCACATTTCACTGACTACACTTACATGGACACCAATAATCCGATACGATTTAATATTTTTGATACAAATTTAATACGATTTAAACAATACTCTGATTAAGAGTCTACCATGTTAACAGTGATTTTTGATTAATTTAATCCAACTAAGGTCATAATCAAACTAAACAGAAATCGAATTAAGACGTGGAGTATGACGATTTTAGTCGCACTATTGAAGTGCAGTACACACATGTAAACACCTTAATCAAACTATTACCGTAATATAGGACTTTTTTGCATTTTGCAACAGGATATTCCATACACACAATGCTGTTTGACACTATTCTCTGCACCTACCGAGTCAGTGAAGGACCACAGACACCTGCATCGCGAAATGCGGAGGTATCAAATTCCATTAAAACAGCACTCTTTCAGCAGTTCATACTCGCATCCAATATCTCATTTGTCACGTGGGGCATTAATGAAATGTTCCTGAATGAAAGTGAAAGTGCCGAACTGCAGTTAAAGTCAGCAAATTTAAAATGTAACACCCGAAATTACATTAAACTCCAGAGGAAATGTGAATAGCGTGGTGACGCAATGACGTTAATCGAATTATGTGCTATAACATGTAAAACGGGGTTATGAAAGGAACATTCAAAAAGCATCTCATATAAACACCTTAATCAAATTATTGTCTTAATCAGATTAAGGCAAATAATTCGATTACTGATGTCCATGTAAACATAGTCACTGATAGTGATGGGAAGTTTTACTGACCTGAGTCTTGAGTGCCAATAGCCTAGTGGTTAAGTGCGTTGCCATATAACACCATGGTGCTCACGGTGACCCGAGTTTGATTCCCGGCTCAAGGTCCTGTGCCGACCCTTCCCCTCTCTCTGCTTCCAATGCTTTCCTGCCTGCTTTCCACTATCCTATCTGTATAAAAGGTGAAAAAAAAATTCCAAACCCATCTACAACTAGCCCAAACGTTGATCACACTACAAACAAGTCAACTAGAATGCTATAAGAAAGAGAAAATAATCATTCATTGCTTACCTGGTCTATTAGGTCAGCTCACCTCTTCTGACATGTCTTCAAGTTTAAGTTGTTTGTTCATGTGACACAGACAGTGCCGTGTAACCTTCACCTTTTGACATTAGCTCATCTTTTGAGTCATTTTATTTGCACCTTTTTGTGTTATTGGTTCATCATGTGACAGCATGTAATGAGAGGACCCAAAACCTGAGGACTCAGAAATGAACAGATCAAGTCTTGTTCCGGCTCTGACTACGTACGATTGGCTTCTGTCTTTTACGTGATGAACGAACGACTCAAACCCGAGAGAAGACTCGATACATGAACTATCTTCTACTCCACCTGCACATCCATGAATGAACGAATCAGTCCCTGAGAGGACTCATCATTCTGGAGTCACGTAAAAGATTTGTTCAAAATTAATGAGAACGACCCATCACTACTTTAGAATCCAGATTAAATAACTAACATTTGTTTTTTTTATGCAGTGTTTTATTGTTAATTGCCTTCTCTTTTATAATTTAACTACCAGTGTGTGATTTATACCATTTAATGATTATTGTCATTTTGTTGTTTAGATTATGTTCATTTTCAGATAATTTCCTTCATATTTGGTCTGATCTGTTTTGTTCTGGTCATTGGGATTGCAGGTGAGTTGTAGTTTTACTTATTACTATTAAATGTACAATAGCTTGACTCATTAAATATGTAGTTTTCTTCCCTTTAGGCCTTTTAAAGAGTTTTTATGATGGCAGAAACAAACTCCCTCACTCTCCTCAAGATAATGAACCTCAGTGGATTCTCCTGGATCACAAACTTGAAAGATTCAACCCATACAATCATACATTACATGCAAGTGTGATTAATTAATATCAATGTCTAAATAATATATCTCAGAGTTTGCTGTATTTTAAAGCTAAATAAATTCATCATACTTAACTGACCATTTCCACATTGAGTAAAAGATTTATATCCAGCAGAATAAAACAGGCTATACAGTACACTTTATGAAGTAAAGTTTGCATAGAAAAAGGAAAATATTTGTTTATTATATGATGAAATAATTTATATATAAACAATTTAAGCCGTGGTTAATGCGCGTGGCTGCAGTTGTAGCAGCCTCTGCTTTTGGACGCGGCAACCCTTGAACTCCGGTGAAGAAAAAAAATCGTTTACGTCACACTCACCCACCCCAAACGAGTGACGGGCAACTCCCAAGGCCAGCCTGTCAGGTGTGTGCAAAGCACTTGATGTAATCTTGATGTAACTTGATTTAATCTTCAGTGCTAAATTCACCCTCACGCTACATCATAACATCACAACTCACGAGACAACTTTTCCCCTCGATGACAAACCTCATCGTGATTTAGTCTCGAGAGATCTCGTAGCCCGAGATTTTGTCACATCCCTAACAACAAGCTGAAGACTTTAAGCATAGGTCTCAAACTCAGCTGTGTTTGAATAGGGTTGGAGCAAAACTGTGCAGAGCTGCGGCCCTCCAGGAATTGAGTTTGAGACCCATGCTTTAAGTAAATGAAGCTATTCCTCTGCTTGTAAACAAGGTGCATCCAGGGTACAGTATATGTCAGCAGCGCAACATGTTTTGTAGTGTTCTCAAGAACGTCCATGCTGAACTGATGCTGAAGAGTAGAGTTTGCTGAATGAAGGCATTTTTTGTTTGTGTACAAAAACATTTTAGTAGTGAAGACAGGTGGACTTTTTCATGATGTTCTTGGTACCTTTCTGAACCTTTCAGGGCCATTGCTGTCTATAGGTGATAAGGGAGCGTTTAGATTTCATCAAAAATATCTTAATTTGTGCTTCGAAAATGAACAAATGTCTCTTTGTAATGACATGAAGGCGAGTAATTAATAACCGAATTTTAAATTTTTAGGTGATTTAACCCTTTAAATACATGACTGAGGGATTAGTTCAGTTTATAAACACTAATTTCACATGCCTTCACATGGCGGACAGAGTTGTCTAATGTCCAGTTGTTTAGTCTTGTTGCTGATGGTGTTGTTGATCATGCAGCTGTAGGTGTTTTTATCCTCATAGTCCACCTCCAGAGGTAAAGAGAGACTGATGCTGAGATCAGACACGCTGATGCTGGAGATTAAACTATTTCCTTTGTACCAGGAGAGACTTGCATCTCTCACTTTCACCACTGAACACAGCATCGCACAGTGAAAGACTGATGAAGTTCTGAGGATTTCAGGAATGGGGAGAAGAGCTGATAGAAAAAGGAGAGAAAACAACTACTAAGCACTCAAGCATTAAAGACTTTAGACTTGATTTTAACCAATAAGCAATCAAGTCTAGCTAACATTTATAAAAAAAACATTCGTTAAAAATTTAGGTTTGGCGTGTGAAACGTCAATGTTGCTGAATTTGTAATACTAACCATAGACCATAACATTGAATTTTTTGTATGAAACCCTATTTTTGATGATGATCCTAAGATTATAAAGCCCAGAATGTGTGGTTGTAGTGTTTTTAAGGGTGAGAGATCCAGTTTGAGAGTCCAGATGTATTTCCCCAAAATCTATTTTATTTAATATTTCGCTATTGGTTTTTCCATTGATACGGGCAACTAGTACGTTGTCAGGTCCAAAATACCATGCAATCTGATCATCCTTCTGTTTTTTAACACCTGTGGATAGCGTCACAGGCTCTCCCTCTGACACCTTTGTCACATCTTCTGTCTCAATGCCAGATACACCTAGTGAACAAAAACAATGATGTTCATAAATACATGATTAATAATTCCATGACAGTAATGAATGACTCTGACATGTGTCTAAGACTATTTGGGAGATCTGTAGATGACCAATTACTCTGAAAAGAAAGAAAACGGGGCCAATGAATGCCTTTGAGTTGGCAGAGTGCAGCTCCTTCAGGTGCTGGCAATAATCATAATGAGCATATAACCAGCATGTGCAGGAGAGTGCTTCAGACTTTTCGCTTCAGAAGCCTCACGCGAGTAAAGTGATAACATCTGCTGAGCTGAATCCAGAGAGATCAAGCTGAATGTATCCAGTGCGGGTGATGACGCAGACAGTGGCTGTCGAGCTGGGTAATTCTCCCGTCCCTGGGCGTTTCACTGGGTACTTCTAAAAGAGCAGTCTAATAAAAGAGCAGATTTACCTAAGAGAGCAACACGGTCAGGCAACGCGTCTTTTTCAAGATGCTGTCCCGAGCGTGCATTTTTCGGAGGTGGTGGTTCCTAATTCTGGATGATGGGCACTGCATCACAGGTCTGGGGGTCCAGCATGTCAATGACTGCGAGGGTATGTCTGTTGCACAGCTGAGATCGCGGCTCGCACTTACAAAAGCACAAGCCACCCTTGTTGTTCAGATCTGAGGATTACAGTGGGGTTGCCAGTGGGCCCGCATACCCCCACTCCTCCACAGCACGCCCTTTCCAAGCTTCGAGCCTTTGTGGCAGTTCATCCCCCGGGATGGCCATGCTTTCACTCGATGACACTGGAGATCAGACACCCATCGCAGCTTCAGAGGGTGAGCTGTCATGTTCAGATGACAGACCGGGTCCGCTACCACCCTCCGGGGTGCAATTTGTGGTCATGGTTCTGGAGTCAGACATTATTGCTGTGCTTGCCCAGGCTACTTCGGCAGTAGAGCTGGAGATGACTTACCCTCCAATCCAGCCACCAGACCGACCAGAGGGGTGCAACGCAGGGGCTAATATAAAAGGTAAATCCTCTCAGGGCCCACCGTCCCCTTCTTCCTGGGGGCACACAGTGAGCTCACGCAGGTATGGAGGGGTTTTTTCTCCGTCCGGTCCTTTTCTTCCGCCATCACCTCCTGCAATAGCAGGGTGGCCAGCAGGTATGAGGCTATTCCCCAGATGCTAGGTGCAATGCCATTTGAAGGGGTAAGCTGAGACCCCCATCCAAGGCATGTAGGTTATCTGGGTCTCTCACGACCAGAGACCACGCCACTGCAGGCCATGCCACTTCTGCCCTTCACCACAGTACCACCGCAAGCGCTGCCCAGGCTGCACAAAACCAGTTCTTCCCCAGGCTGATGCATAAGCTCTGCATGGTGGCCGACTATGCTCTCATGACCACCAAGTCAGCCACCCATGCCCTAGGGAAGACGACGGCCACATAGTGGTTCAGGAATGGCACCCTTGGCTTACCCTGGTATATATGCACCATGCTGACAAAGCTCGATTTCTTGGCACAACCATATCCCAGGCAGGCCTATTTGGCGACACTGTCGAGGACTTTACCCAGGAGTCCTCGGCGGTGAAAGGAGTGGAGCACGATGTAGCAGGTCCTCTTCCAGTGGGCTCGGAAGACTTCTCCCCGCTGAGCCCATCTGCGCTGGCTGCTCCTTGCTGAGAGTGTCCTTTCCCATCCTTCGTTCCACAGGCTAGTGGCCGCACCAAGCCGCCCGCAGGAAGTCGACACTCCCGTCTTAGGTTGCCAGTAAATCTGGTAAATTGACCGCGAAGCGGGGGAGAAGTCTTCTGCCTGGAGAGGAGGAGGACCATTCTTTCCCCAGTAAAGTGCTGGGGATCCCCCTGCAGATGAATGCAGCGTGCCGTACGTGGCCGATGATACTCAAAAAAAGAGTGATTTCTCCTCTCTCCGGGTGTGGGTGTCGCCGTGTCATATTTCTAAAATCCCTAGTCTACAGTTAGGTAAAATATGAAGTACAGTGCATCCGGAAAGTATTCATAGCACTTCACTTTTTCCACATTTTTTTATGTTACAGCCTTATTCCAAAATGGATTAAATTAATTTATTTCCTCAACATTCTACACACAATACCCCATAATGACAATGTGAAAAAAGATTTTTTGAAATTGTTGCAAATTTATTAAAAATAAAAAACCTGAAAAATCACATGTACATAAGTATTCACAGCCTTTGCTCAATACTTTGTTGATGCACCACCTTTGGCAGCAATTACAGCCTCAAGTCTTTTTGAATATGATGCCACAAGCTTGGCACACCTGTCTTTGGGAATTTTTACCCATTCCTCTTTGCAGTACCTCTCAAGGTCTATCAGGTTGGATGGGAAGCGACGGTGTACAGCCATTTTCAGATCTCTCCAGAGATGTTTAATAGGATTTAGGTCTGGGCTCTGGCTGGGCCACTCAAGGAAATTCGCCGAGTTGTTGTGAAGCCACTCCATTGATATTTTGGCGGTGTGCTTTGGGTCATTGTCCTGCTGGAAGATGAACCGTCGCCCCAGTCTGAGGTCAAGAGCACTCTGAAGCAGGTTTTCATTCAGAATGTCTCTGTACATTGCTGCGTTCATCTTTCCCTCTATCCTGACTAGTCTTCCAGTTCCTGCTGCTGAAAAACATCCCCACAGCATGATGCTGCCACCACCATGCTTCACTGTAGGGATGGTATTAGCCTGGTGATGAGCGGTGCCTGCTTTTCTCCAAACGTAACGCCTGGCATTCACTCCAAAGAGTTCAATTTTAGTCTCATCAGAATTTTGTTTCAAATTCCAGACGGGCTGCTGTGTGCCCTTTACTAAGGAGTGGCTTCCGTCTGGCCACTCTACCATACAGGCCTGATTGGTGGATTGCTGCGCAGATGGTT
The DNA here is from genome assembly GCA_903798115.1 of Danio jaintianensis. Lineage (NCBI taxonomy): Eukaryota > Metazoa > Chordata > Actinopteri > Cypriniformes > Danionidae > Danio > Danio jaintianensis. Next base: position 5,231,279 of record CAIGQV010007757.1, on the reverse strand, counting down.
GTCCTTCTGTAAGGTTCTCCTCTCTCCACAGAAGAACACTGGAGCTCAGACAGAGTGACCATCGGGTTATTGATCACCTCCCTGACTAAGGCCCTTCTCCCCCGATCACTCAGCTTAGATGGCCGGCCAGCTCTAGGAAGAGTCCTGGTGGTTCCAAACATCTTCTACTTACGAATGATGGAGGCCACTGTGCTCATTGGAACTTTCAGAGCGGCAGAATTTTTTCTGTAACCTTCCCCAGCCTTGTGCCTCGAGACAATCCTGTCTCGGAGGTCTACAGACAATTCCTTTGTCTTCATGCTTGGTTTGTGCTTTGACATGCACTGTCAACCCTGGGACCTTATATAGACAGGTGTATGCCTTTTCAAATCATGTCCAATCAACTGAATTTACCACAGGTGAACTCCAATTAAGCTGCTGAAACATCTTAAGAATGATCAGTGGAAACAGAATGTACCTGAGCTCAGTTTAGAGCTTCACGGCAAAGGCTGTGAATACTTATGTACATGTGATTTTTCAGGTTTATTATTTTTAATAAATTTGCAACAATTAAAAAAAATATTTTTTCACATAGTCATTATGGGGTATTGTGTGTAGAATTTTGAGGAAATAAATGAATTTAATCTATTTTGGAATAAGGCTTTAACAGAAAAAAATGTGGAAAAAGTGAAGCGCTATGAATACTTTCCGGATGCACTGTAACAAAAGACCGAAATGGCAGAATCCTGACATAGATTGGATGACAGGTTTCAAACAAATTTATTTTTTTACCTAACATTACAATGCAGTAAAAATAATCTATTTGTTTACATTCGTCAAATGTATGTTTTACTGTTGATCCCTGACATACAGTGCAAATACTATGTTTAGAGAATTAAATATTTACCCTGCTCCAAAATTTCTGTTTGTGAACATACTGTATTTGCAATGTACTTCTGTACATAAATGTACATGTGTGTGACAAATCAAGCAAAAGAGTCATGAGAACTGTTTCCCAGCCCTGTTACTGGAGGCACACCAACAGTACACATGATCAAACTCTACCTTATTAAACACATCTGAATCAAGTCATCAGGGCCATGTTACCTGAAACCTTCTTAAGGCTATGTCATTCTTAAGTGTTACCTTAAGCTCTACAGTACCTTATCATTATTATGTGTTTCCTGAAAATTTGTGTAACTTTTGTATGTCAAACCACTTTTAGCTATATCACTGCTTTTTTTTTTTTTTTTTTTTTTTACATCTGAGACTATGAATATAACTCTTTAAGTTATATTAACTAAAGAATACAAACTCTTCAAGGATTTAACCATTAATGTTAAGAAATTAATAATTCACAAAAACTTCCTAACATTAAAGATCAGACTAACATGTTGTTAGACAAGATTAGTTTCGATTTTTGGCAAATGAAGAAAGGATGTTTATATAGAAATATATAAAGATGTTTATATAGCTTTATGTTTATATAGATAACTTGTTTGTATATATAATCATGCTCTTGACTAATGCGTTTCTGACCTAACAGCAGGTCAGATTTCACCCAACGAGTGCTTATTAATTCTGAAAACAGTTATTATTTTCTGCTAATTATTATTTTATTTCAGCTAGTTTTTCATTGACTGTTGTTAGTTTAGTTTTTCATTTATTTTGAATTCTGTTTTATTTCAGTTAATGAAAATATTTTTGACCAATAGCTTCAGTCTTAGTTTTAGTTTTCTTTTACTAAAATCACCATGCCCAGTACTTTCTTAGGCACATGGATTAAGGTTAGTTTCAGGGGTAGGTTTTGGGATAGTACCTAGTTATTTTCCAGTTTATGTAATGACTATAATAAGTACATTGTAGACCATGTGTTTTCAGTTTGATACGAGATGGAAAACCTATCAGAGATTATGCTACATGAACAGAAACTGTATTTGCAAAACGTAGGTTTTGCATATCCCTACTGGCAAAATATGGCAAGTACAGAAAAAACCCAGCTGAAGTTCTGAATATAAACTTTTTTGCATACAAACCATCCATACCAAAAAAAAAAAAAGTTTTACACTTTCTGTTTCAGGTCCTAGTAGGGAGACAAGAAGCACCCAATCCTGCCACATCCTCTAAGCAAGCATTTGAATAAAGTATGTCTGTTACAAAATAATTTGAATTACAAAATGGTAATTCGAAGTACTTCACATAAAAGAGGATCAAAAACAAAGAATAATGAAACAATCACCCCATATAGAAAACTGATCTGTGGGAAAAATGCTAATTACATGACATAGTTACAAGTTAATTTTGGATTTCACTTAAACAAAATATGCCATACATGAACATATATTTCAAAATAATGTAAAAACGGGCCTTTTAGCTATAATTTGAAACACTGATATTACATACTTGACTCTTTTAGATATAATTATATGTCCATATACGAACATATATGAACACATAAAATTATCTCAGCCTATTTTTGAACGTATATGTACATTTGTAATTCCATGTTCGCCAGTTTTTAATGAATTGTAATCCCAGAGAATAAAGTTGAAGTGCTACTGCTACAAACGTGCGTGTTCCTATGGATAAGCATATCATGCAAACACAACCAAACTTATTGGTTTTACACGCCATTAATCACGAATTAATGAACTACTGAATATGTAGAATGCATGCATCATGGTTTGATAGAGAATTTCCCTATACCCAGCATTCAGATATTCTGAATGCTTACCTTCAGATTTGCTATACACACCACGTCTGCGTTTGTATATCACGGTAGTTTTTCAGAAGAACAAGGTAAACAGCAGAGCCTCCACAGATTTCTGTGCCTGGTTTCCTGAAAACATTTTTTTTTAATTTCCAATTTTTATATGGTTAACACTTTACTTCCTGTTTGCATCTATAAGCGCAACAGACACCATCTCTGCAAGTTTCCCTCATGTAACACCACAACTGGCAAAACGTGGCAGAACTTACTTTTGTGATATAAAAGCGCTACCTATAGTGGATATCCCAGTTTTATTCAGTAAACTGTTAATGACACTTCTTACAAATATACAATGAACAATGAGGTTTGGGAAGTGTTGACCACTAGATGACAACATCGTACCTTTTTTGTTGATCCAGTGTATACTGCAAGGCTAATGTGATTTTACCAAGTGCAACATGTTCCTGGCTTAAAGGTGCAGTAGGTGATCTGCCAAAATGCTAACGTTAGCATAATAGCATAAACAATCTCGCTGGACGTTTTCAGTGGCTAAAAAACACTTCCATGCCCTTTCATAAAAATAAAAAAACACAATCTACATAAGCTTTGCGTGACTAAAATTGTTTTAAAACATACCTGTCTGAACGAAATACTGCAAACATGGTGGCATCTTTCTGGTCGTGGTTTTGAACTGCATAACATTATTTCCCTCCAGCGTGCAAAAGTAACTCCCATGTTGATTCTGGATTTAGAAAAAGTTTTTAGAAAATTTTGGCAATAACCCTTTCAAAAACAATCTTTCTTTTAACGGATACAAGACCACGTTGGTCTTTCAGAAAGAAATTTAGGTTGATGCTGAGCTGATGTCACTCTCTGTCAGCTGTAGGTGGCCATGCTTCACGTGCAAGCGCAAATGACAGATCTGTCTGCGTGAACAGCGTGCGCAGAAATACACATTTAAATTTGTTGACTGACAGTTTGAGATACCTGTTGTAATTGAGTTGCACATGGCCCAATTATTTTTAATTGGACGAACATTTTTTTTTTAGTCCTATGCGTTACCCAGAATATAAAAATACATATAAATACATTTAGATCATTTACTTTAATCATTACTATCGGAATGTGACGAGACTTTCAACCAGCACAACAAAAATGTTTCTGAAGACAATCACCTACTGCATCTTTAACATCTATGTTGATCCTGGAACAACATTCCAAGCAACCAATCAAATTTAAGGGACAATTTATAGTTTATGTTAAGTTTAGGCTTGCAATCATGGTTATGTGCTTCTACATCATTGCAATAATTTACAGTTATGGTTAGGCTTAAGGAGATATTTTATTATGGTGAGTTTAATCTTAAACATTTTAAGAAAAAAAATCACAACCACAATTGTTATAGTAGCAGTGATGCTGTAATAGATACATTTACTATCATATCTGCTCTGCTGACTCCTGTGCGGTAACTGGTGAGTGTGGCCATATTGATTTTTGTTCATTTTTTTACTCTTATTTTTGGTTGATTTTCTGAGGAGAAATTCTGTGGGTGAAAATGTCTTGTTGCTGCCAGAGGTCTGAGGAGAATATCCAGACTTGTTCAGCTATCACAAGACAACAGTATCTCAAATAGCCGCACGATATATCCAAGATCTGCAGACAGAAGATCTCTGAACACATCAAACCTTCAAGCAGATGTGCTACAGCAGAAGAAAATGAAAAAGAAGATGATGATGGTGATGATGAAAAAGATGAAGAAGTGCACAGTAGAGACACTCCTACTTGACAATAGATGATTAAAAAAAGATTGGTCCATTTGCCTGGTCTGCCTTACAATGTCTGTTGTGACATTCAGAAGGTAGTCAGATTTTTTTGTAAACAACTGTTAGTGGCCTCCACATTTACCAGACCTCAATCCAATAGATCATCATTGGATCTGCAGGAACAGAAGATTCACAAATTCGTAGTGACGTTGTGTTGCTGTGATGTTGATATGAATCAAAATCTCAGGAATATTTCCAGCACCCTGTTCAATCAACACTGAATCTGGCTGTTCAACTGAATTAACCCATCCAGCATGAACCCATTTCAGACTCATCATGAGCCAATGACAACTTCCCCTCAGATGTGGTGGAGAAGAACAAAGGCATGAAGATTCTGGAAGTCATTTTCATGATCAGTGAAGAGAATAAATAAAAAAAAACCTTTGATGGAGGCAATTTTCTACTTACCATTGCTAGATGCTCGACACACGAATACATTTCACACATACAGTACACACAAAGGACAAACCTTTGTTGTAGAGCTTTTGTTTTTTACAAACTGACATGAAAAGAAGCCATAAAACAAACACAATATTTACTCAAGGATGTTCTCAGGAAAGAGCAGAAGAGATTGTTCTTGAAGAGGAAGGAAACATATGAAGGGCACATCCTGGGCAAACTTCCTCTGAACACACAGAGGCACCTGCTGTTGTCTGAACAATCTTCAGGTTTATACATTTGACCATATCAAGAGTCCAAATATTATAGTAATAAACAGTGATATACATATCTGGGGAATATTTAACCCATATTGGAATCTGTTATAAGGAAATACATGCAAATTACATGACATATAAGTTCAAATTTGGATTTCGCATATATAAAACATCATATCTGCAACAAATATTTCAAAATATATTGCAAAAATGTCAGTTTACACACACACAATATATTCATTCATTCATTTTCCTTCGGCTTAGTCCCTTATTTATCAGGGGTCACCACAGCGAAATGAACCGTCAACTATCCCAGCATATGTTTTACGCAGCAGATGCCCTTCCACCCGCAACCCAGTACTGGGAAACACCCATACACACTCATTCACACACACACACACACACACACACACACACACACACACTCATGCACTGCGGCCAATTTAGTTTATTCAATTCACCTATACCTCATGTCTTTGGACTGTAGGGGAAACCAGGTGTCCTGACATTTTATCCTACCCATCAGATTGTTACCAACACTGTATTTGAATGGTTCTGGGGTTGGGGTTAGGAATTACGTAGGTTAGGGCGATATTATAGCTTCATATCACACTACTCCACATTAAAATTTATACTGGTAGCAAAACCTGATGGGTAGCATATTCTGTCATCAAAATGTGCTACCTACTTTTTGAATGGGAGGTAGGACAATCTGACGAGGTAGGACAAATTGACAGAACACCGGAGCACCCAGAGGAAACCCACGTGAACACGAGGAGAACATGCAAACTCCACACAGAAATGCTAACTGGCCCAGCCGGGACTCGAACCAGCAACCTTCTTGCTGTGGGGCAACAGTCCTAACCACTGAGCCACCATGCCGTCCACATAATATATATATATATATATATTTGAAATATAAATATGATGTCATATATGTAATTTGTATATATTTCCATAGATCAGATTTCTTTATGTCAATCGACATCCGTTTATTTGCGCTACAATTAGCTTAGGGCAGCGCGTTAGCTTGTCTGTTTTCAGTATTAGCTTATAAACAATACCTAGCATTTAGCTTAGGTGCTTGTCTTTAATAAACGTTGACAAACAATAAACAGAGTGAAAATATTCCAGAAAATGAATGTAAAATGTGCAAATTCATATCAGTTGCACAGCGGCAGGCTCTTTGATTATACTTGTGTTAAAGCTACATGCTAACACTAGCACAAGCTACATAATAATTTGTTTTAGAAGAATAATAGAGTTCTCGTGTACTGTGGCCCTCGGTTGGGTTGTTGTGCTAGCAGTAGCTGGTAGCCATTTCGCTGCAATGTGCTAATTGTCCAGATAAAAGTCACACAGTTGTCATTAAAAGTCCGCAGTTTCACCTCCATCTAGAGGCTCGTCGGGTGGATTCTGCCGCCGCACTCTCGCTTTACGGTTTTCAGACACCTGTTTCCACTTTAGCGTGCGATGCTTGTGCTGTCGCCGTTTCTCACGATACCAAAGATGCTCGCAGTACTCATCGGCCGTTAGCCCGCCAACTCCCATTAAGTGTAGTTCCTTGTAACTCCGCAGTGAGGCTGCGTGATTTCCGGGATGGTTGTTCTGGGCTCTTGACATTTGGTTCTGCGGGATGACGTGAAGCTCATAGCGGGCTAGAGTACGGGAGAAGGAGTGTTCGAAGGCCATGCAGAGGTACAGGCCAGCATTAGCGGAGGTTATCTGCTGGAGGAGGAGACCGCGCTGCATGTGGAGAAGGTTTTCTTCACCAGGAACCAACTGAGGGATAGAAAGAGGAAAGAGATTCTGCTGTCATTTACTCATTATATGTTATTCAAGGGCGTAGATTTGCTCTTGACATCGGTGAGGACCTATGAATCAACTCCCCCCCTTTAATAAACTCTCTCTTTGTCAGCTATTAAAGACATTTTCAGCCATATCGCAAATGAAACATGTCTCACGACAACAAGGAAAGGCTCAGCTAATTACACTATTCATATATGTTTGAGGGAATGTGATTTAACCCTTTCTGCATGTAAGTGAATTAAATTATACATGTCAATAGTCAGTGGATATTGGTAGGGACACGTCCCCTCTGTCCATGCTAATTCTACGCCCCAAACCTTATGGGTTCCAAACCCATAAGAAATTTAGTAATCTTGGGAGCATAAATTAAGATATTTTTAACTGATTCTGAGAAATTTCTGTACTGTCATACACTGAAAAAAATTATTTTATTGGATTTTTTTTAAGGTAAGTGGTTGCAAACAATTTGTATGGGCTGAATTTAAACAAACAAATTAAATGTAGAAATGTTCAACTTAAATTTGTTTGTTTAAATTAAGCCCATATAAATAGTTTTGTAATCACTTACCTAATTTTTTTTATAGTAAATCCAATTTAAAAAAAAATTCAGTGTATTTCTTAGAGAAAACCACACAAGCTTCACATGAGCAATCTAATTATATGTAAACTATGTAAAACACATGTGAAACAAATGTGAAACACACATGAAAGGGGTTGCTTAGGGGTTTGCATTTTCATGAGAAACTCATATGAAAACATTGAAAACATGTCCACACATCACATGGGATTAAATGGGTTTGACATTAATATGCTTCAAAAACATGCTTCACATGTGTTCCATTGTTCCTAGTAATTGTTTATTGAGTTTTACACTGCAAGAAAATGCTTTTCTTACTTAGAGTTTTTGTCTTTTTCTAGTCCAAATATCTAAAAATTCTTAAATAAAGAAGCATATTCTGAACAAGTAATAAATATTTGCTTCGTTTTCGAACGTAATAAGTCAAAATGAAGTGAGTTTTATCTAAATAATCTGCCAGTGGGGTAAGTCAATTAGTCTTGTTTATGGTTTGAAATAAGATTATTTCCCCACTGGAAGATAATTAACTGACACTTAATTTGGACTTATTATCTCTGAATGCAAATCAATAATTGCTTAGAAAATGCATCTTGATTTAAGAATTGTTTGGTTTTAGATTGGAAATAAGACAGAAAACTCTAAGTAAGATGAGCATTTTTTTGCAGTGAAAACAGTGAAAGCACTTGTGTTCACCCAAATCTCTCATGTTTTGAACTGTTCATGAAGAGATATTTGAATAATGAGAGTTTGGCTAAATAGACTGCCAACAGAGGAGCAGAAATCTCACAAATATTATGAAAAATATCTACGGATGAGTTCCATAGATGAACAAATTATTTATGGTTTGGAATGGCATGAGGGTAAGTGATTAATGATTCATTTTCATTGTTTGGGTGAACTAAACCTTTCAGTGTGAATATACTGTACACGTATTGACTCTGATCCAATATTCAGTTAAAGAGTATGTCGACGGACCTCTTTGCTGTTTTGACTGTGATTTGGCTGAAATATCCACTTGATCGTGGCTTGTGGTGAATTTGAGATGCATTCCAGGAAGGTTGAGTTTGTCTCCACGCCATAAACCGTCTTCAGTTCAGCATGCTCTGAACCTACAGAGAGCAATGAACACATTTAGCTTCCTATAAAATGTATTGTATATTTATAGTAATTTATTCAGAACATGCATCCCATATTAAACTGGTGTGTGTCAATGTTCATTTTGTACACTAGAGGGAGTAGTGTGCACTTTATTTGAAGACTGGGCAATCTCGTATACAATGTGAAGATGAAAAGTTTTAAAGTGATTTATTACCGTCTCTCATGTCCTGACATTGGCTCCAAGGGTCTCCATACCTCACATCCTGTCTCCGGGCGCGCCTACGGACCACAAGAGAATGTTACCCACCCTCACAACCACTATTTGACAGGTTTGCTGATGGTTTTCAATATTGTCTTCAGCAATGATTAAAAGCGGTTAGGATCAAGATGTGGTTTCTACTATATTTCACAGTATGTGCACCTTTATGCATGCTACATGAGTAAAAGGGATACAGTATCACCCAAAAATGAATCCTGTCTTCATTTATTCACCCATAAGTGGTTCCTGCTGTACACAAATGTTGAAGAATGTTGAAAACCGATTGATTTCCATGTTTTTTTACTACTATGGATGTAAAAATGGCCTAGTTTTATTATCACATGCTCAAAATCCAAATATTTATCCAAAATGTGCTTAAAATAGGTTGATGGAAACATAGCTAATGGCTACCAGTTTCCAAAATTCTCTTAAAGCTTTGGAACCACTTGAGGTTAACTTAAATTATTGAAATGTTTAAAAGCAATGTTCCTCAAAGAAAGGTAGGAAGACATTTGGATATTTCACATTTAACAGTGCATAACATAATTCAAAGTTTCAAGGAATCTGGAGGAATTTTAGTGCGCCAAGGACAAGGGCGCAAGTCTAAGCTGATCACCCATGATCTCCGATCCCTCAAGCAGCACTACAGCAAAAAATGCCAGGTAAAACTACTGTGTCAAAAGGAAGCCCTATGTTAACAGTGTCCAGAAGCGCTGTTGACTTCTCTGGGCTCTGAGGCATTTGGGATGGACCATCACACAGTAGAAACGTGCACTGTGGTCAGATGAATCAGTATTTCAGGTATTTTTTAGGAGAAATGGACCCCTTGTGCTCCGGACCAAAGAAGAAAAGGATCATCCAGACTGTTACCAGCAACAAGTCTTGTAAATTTTTATTTTTGGATAAATCTCTTTAAGATTTAGGTTAGTTATTACCCAGTTAACGTAACAAAAATTTATTGAATGCATGACTACAAAAAGTACCTTTTGTTGCTAGGGAAGTAGTTAGTACACGAGGAGCCGTCCCAAGCGCAGTACGGATCTCGAGCTAAACAGCAGTCAACACACGCTTTACCATACAGTTCACATCTCTGAACGGGGAGCTGGACGACATTCTCATCACTGCTTATAAACAGCACTTGCTAAAGAAGAACAAAGTAAGTATACAAATCAAAAACATGGCATTTATATTATTGTTAAACCAAATGACCACCCACCAAACTCATCCACTTACCCTCTTTGTGGACAGCTCCATGCTTAATATTGGGGTCTGAGTCTGCAGGATGAAGAATGAGAGAAGGAAAAATGTGTCAACACGTGAAATGAATGAACTCCCAAACAAAGTGGGAGAAGATACGCATTGTTGGCACTGAATAAGAGCAGCTCATCACAACAGGCCCCATTGAATGTTTTAAAGCGTTCTGCTCCATTGGTTCATTTCTTCTTCATATACTGCAGCAAATGAGGCTTGACTCCTAAAACCACTTTCTTTCAGCAAATGACTGCTGGGCAATGTCTGCTATAATATGTCTCCTGATAGGCTTGATTGACTCATGCTGCTCTGCTATACACATAATTATGTTTTCAGTGGAATTTTAACCACTTGACTTGATAGTCATAATGCACAATTATGTTTATGTCTTTAGGTTGAAAACCTAATTTGATATGATGCAGTGGTGTTCAGTTGGTAACAAGCTTAGTAAAATGCTGGTCTGTTTGTCATACTTTGAAAATACTGTAGCATGTGTAGTCATTTTGTGGTCTACACTACCTGACAAAAGTCTTGTCGTCTATCCAAGTTTTAGAAACAACAAATAATAACTTGACTTCAAGTTGATCATTTGGTATCAGAAGTGGCTTATATGAAAGGCAAAGGTCTCTAAACTCTCCTGTGGTTTGTAAAGCACTGGGCAGCACAAATGTCTTGATATCTCAGGCTTTTGATGTTGCCATCCACTCTGCAGATCTCTTGAACGCCCCCATACTGAATATAAGCCCAAACCATGCTTTTTCCTTCATCAAACTTGACTAATTTCTGTGAGAATCTTGGGTCCATGCGGGTTCCAATAGGTCTTCTGCAGTATTTGTGATGATTGGGATGCAGTCGGTGATTCATCGGAAAAATCTACCTTCTGCTACTTTTCCAAATGATCAACTAGAAATGAAGTTATTATTTGCTGCTCTTACATCTGGGATCGACGACAAGACTTTTGTCAGGTAGTGTATGTAGTCATTTTGAAATGAAACCAGTCATTAGTGTGATTTTTTGAAAATTAATATATATTATCTGAAAGTTGAATAAATAAGCTTTCTATTGATGTATACTTTGTTGGGATATGAAAATATTAAGCCGAGATACAACTATTAGAAGATCTGTAATCTGAGAGTTCAAATAAATACTAAATACTAATACTAAATCTAAAAAAATTGTTTTGATATATTTATGGTAGGTAAGTTACAAAATATCTTGATGGAACATGATTTTTACCTAATATCCTAATGACTTTTGGCATAAAAGAAAAATCTATAATTGGCCCATAAGGTGTATTTTTGGTATTATGGTTATTATATATTAATTATATATTATATATTATGGTTTTGTGGTCTAGGGTCACATATTTCTATACAAATGCATGCTAAATGCTATTGTAAACTCTCCATTCTTCTATGTAACATTGTCTTGGCATCTCATGTTATGGCATCCTGTGATTTCTATTAAATTTCCTCGATCCTCCAGCAAACCTGCCACATTCCTCAGTCTCAAGTTTAGGACAAATGAGATCTTCTTTTTGTTTGCAAAACACAATATTCTTGGTGTAACACTGCCTCCACAATATTATTGGTGTAACATTGCCTCTCCTGCCCCTGGGTTTGGTCACTTGAGCAGACAGACATGGGAAATCTGAGAGCAATCTGGTTTTCTTCTTTAGGAGTTATTTTTGTTTGGGAAGTGCTTGACATGAAAACAACAACTAATAAGAGCCTAGGGTCAGAGGTCAGGAGGGAGTCCAGCAGATGGAAAGACAGACCAGAGAGGAGAAACTGAGATCCTGTTGAATTACCTTGAAGACGTTTAACTCCTCAAGAATGATTTCCTCAATTTCCCAGTTCTGTTTAGGTACGGAGACCACCTTAAGTACTTGGCCATCATCTGGAGACACAGACCAGTTTACCATGTGAGATTCCAGTTGATAAAATGTCAGATAGATAGATAGACACATAGATACATAGACAGACAGACATGTATAGTTAGAATAGTTAGACATATAGACAGACAGACAGACAGATTGTGAGATAGATAGATAGATAGATAGATAGATAGATAGATAGATAGATAGATAGATAGATAGATAGATAGATAGATAGATAGATAGATAGATAGAACAACAGAAAGATAGATATACTTACAGAGAAACAGACAGACGAATAGACAGTAGATACTATAGGCAGATGTTCACATTAACATTCAACCTGAGCCATCAATTTCCCATCTGTAAATATATCCCATAATGCACTCTAACTTAGTTACCATGGTGAGTGAGCACTGGCTTTTGGCGTCTAGATTTATCCAGCACCCTGAGGGCTGACAGATGTTACACTGTTCTCCTCCTATACACAGTGAAATTGCGAGCCTGCTCTCTGTACATACAGGTTAAGCATATTTGTCCTTAACAGAGCATCTGCTCACCCTAAATGATTCACTTAGACGTGGCAGAGTTCATGTATACACCCAGCAGTCTAGGAGGACAAATGTTAGACAGGAAAAGAAACATTGTCTCCTCTGATTATTAAGGTGATCCCAGGCAACAGAACCACTGACCAGCGTGGGAATAGAAGTCGTGTTAATTGGTGTTTACTACATCTGGTAGCTTATGTAGGAGATTTCCTTATTTGCACCTCAACCATAGATCTAAAGCTCATATAATAGGCAAGAAAAGGACTAGTTGTCACACTTATTACTAGATTAAAAGATTCAGTTCATCGAGCTGCTTTCCAACATACCTGTGCCAAGGTGCAGAACATCATATTGGCCATCCTCCGCATCAACCCTGTCAACCACAAGCTTCTTCAGCCTGTAGGGAGTGTTGATACGAGTGAAGACGGGACGTCTGTGGATGGGCACCACTGGCTCCCACATCAGCTGATGGGCCCTCATGAAGCTCACAACATCATCTGGGAAATCACGGGTGGACTTGTGCAAAGCATCGTAGGTCTCGCTCGGACACTGATGGGATACAGGACAGCAAGTTAAGCTCATATTTTGAAACCCTTTTGGGACTAGATTTGGGGTAACAGTCCCAGAATAAAGTAAAAATAGTCAAAAACAGTTGTGCAGATGTGGATTTTGGCCACTGTTTGAGATCCTAGTTCAGCGAGCATCATAATTCTTATTTGTCTATATTGAGAAATGCCATTTCAATGGAATCTTCTGCTTTTTTCAACAATTTGGTTTACCCACTGAATAAAGTCCATCTAAGACTCCAAAGTGGGGTATGCTATAAATATTAATTGGAAACTTCCATGACAAACATGTCACTAACCTTGTCACTAACCTTGCCTGTGTACAATTAAGTTAAATATTTAAACATCCATGTTGGGGGGGAATAACTTTTTAAGTAATTCTATGACATAGCATGGTTGTATTTCAGGTGTCCTGTGTTTCCATCTCTCAATTCCACCCTCTCTCTCCTAGTTCACTTCTTGTCCAGTCTATAAAGTCCTGCCTCAGTAAAGGTAGAAACAACTGTATTTTTACCTTCATCATGGTATAAAAGCCCAAAATAGTAACCTTTATTTAATATTTACCAAGAAAATGCATGCTGTATATAAGAAATCAGCACAAGTACATCCATTTTACTAATATGTGTGGATGTTTAAAGTAGGCTAATTAAGTTTAGGCATGATCTACTTAATTACCATGAAGTAACTAAACCCCATCATTTAATATGGTTCAGCTGTCAACTCAGAGTTTAGGTCAACTCTGTGGTTGGGACTTTGACAACTAATGGAGCAGAAACTCAGAATTGACTTTTGGAGACCTCACCACTAAAAGTCCACACTCCAGCCACTTCACCAACTGCTCTAACGCATGACCCCCAGTGAGTGCCTGACGACACTTTTACAGCCCCCTTGAGGCAGTGCAGCTAGTAAGGAGAGTGACTTTCTGCATGATTTTTCTTACTCGTGTGCAATTCCAGAATCAACAGTAAGTCTCAAAACTGGCTTGCACTTTAAAAGGTTCGATTCAACCCACAAACTGTTCAAATTGCCAAAAGAAAGCATAAAGGAACATCCCTACATTTAACAAAGTATCTTCTCTACCCTACAAAGCATAATTCCTCGCTGTTGAGAACTCACCGTTCCGGGCCGTGGATAAGGGATTTTCCCCTTGTACTCCATCCAGCGATAATCGGGACTCTCCTTATGCGCAAAGGGCCCGTTAAATGCAGCTCGGATGGAAGCCATGGAATAGACACAAACAGCCGAACCCCTGAAGACAGAACTTTTGAAAAGGAAACGAGTATTAGTCTGATGCCAGGTTAGAATAACAGAGCTCCTTTCACAGTGACCTTTCACCCTGTCGTATGGCCTCAAGCTATCCATTCCTCGGGTGGGAGCACCGAGAGAGATTGTTCTACATGGATCGGACAGGGAGGAGACCATCCTGTGACTAGACTGTTGGTTTTAAGGGCGTTCTGATATTGATGTAAGTTCACAAGATAAACTGAGATAATCAGATTAAGTCTTTTGGAACGATCAAGGGAGGTCTGAGAACCTGAAGGGTTTGTAAAGTATGACGTTTGTAAAGTATGATTCATGATTGAACTGATATTACAGGTAATGAACTTACCTGGAGGTAGAGAAGACTCCGTAGATGACTGGATTCTGTGGATCTTTGGTCTCCAAGAGAAATATGTCCTCTAAAAATAAACAATGAGCAGAAAGCACCAGGAATGTCAAATAAAACTATAACTAGGATGAATTTCGTGAGTTCATGTTGACTTTACCAGATCAATCACCCTCTAAGTAGATTGACTGAAGTGTGATTAGAGTGTGTAAACATACCCAGCTCGTCAAAGTGTGTGTCCATGCCCCCCGGTCCTGGAACTGTGCATACAAGTCTGGCCTTCAAGAAGGTGCTCCAGCGGTTAATCAAGCTTCGTTTTCCACCAATGTCATTCTGATGAAGATGAAGTACAGGACATATGGGTAGTTGATTAATAGTTAGTAAAAAATCATTTTTGGAGGAGAAAAAATTATATATTTATGTAGTTTGAAGTCTGTTGTTTGATGAAAATATAAAGGTCACTAACTTTATCAATTCTTTTACAGTATTAAAACTCTAGGCATCATATGCTAAATAACTGGCAAAATGCCTCTGAGTTTCAGCATCTAGCATCAACTCCTTCAGACCAGCAAAAATCATGTAATGTATTCCAGACTGTGCTCTGGTATGAAAAGCCTGAACTAAAAAAACCTGGTTTGCTAGATTTATTGCGAGATTAGTGTTTAATTACTCTCTAACAAACACTTCATTCAGCCATTATGAGATACACGATGCTGCTACTACCGTGCAACAGATGACACCGAGGCTTACACGTCCATTTATTAATGTCTACAAAAGACTCATTGATTCTGCATACCAAACAAAAGGTCTTTTGGATCCATTTCATGTTTTTATTGGCTCATTACGGTGCTGGACTTGGCACTCACCTTGCAGACACGAGCCACTCGGCTGTAGATACGCTTGTCGAGCTGGTTCGACTCTACGGCGGTCTCTTTAAAGAAGAAGTATACTTTGTCATCATCTAAGCTGTGTGTGTCAGGGATGGAATATGATCCCACAAACTCCGGCTCTGTGAAGAGAAGCTGGTATCAGTGAGGGCTGGAGGAAGTCACAGAAGTTAATTAGGCAGTACCAGTGACCCCAAAACAGCGATTCCCAAACTTCCAGACCATGCACCTACTTCTTATCTGCTGCCAAAATGTTCCAGACCAGTAATCTTTGTGTTGCACGTCATTAAAAATCGCAACACAAGACACATTTTTGATATACTAAGAAAAATTACTCTTGCAAACAACATATCAATCACACAACTGTGATTATAGTAGATGTTTTATTTGGAGAGCTTGAAAGAATTTTAATTTTAGTGACTATTTTAGTGTCAGCCAGAAATAAAGTATCTTTCTAGTTGGTTCTAATAATGCTAGTGAGCTAACTGCTTGCAAGCTAATGTGTGTGCTAACAATCTTGGGCTGCATCTGAAATCGCATACTTCCATACTATATAGTACGCTAAAAAGAGAATGCGAGCCAAGTAGTATGTCCAAATTCATAGAATTTGAAAAACAGTATGCGAGAAGTATCTGCATGACCTACTACTTCCAGTGAGATTCTAAAGTGCGCATCCGATGGACGCTATGCTATCCCATGATGCACCGCGAGAGAATTCATGAATGGAAGTGAAGCGACGCAACTGATGCGGGTAGGTTACGTGATGATGATAAAATGGTGGATATAGTACGTCCGAGTTCCATTTACACTACTCACATTCATACTCTATAGAACGCACTTTTCTAATGGTCGAGTAGTACATTTGAATTCAAATGCAGTACCTACTGAGTAGTAGGCGATTTCGGACACAGCCTTGGTATTTCATTTTTCTGCTAGCACTGGAAATGAATGGCAATCCAGAGCAATAACTTCCTGTATTATATCTTATATCTTATATTATATCTTCTTGCTTTCTTGTTAACTTGCGATAAACTATGACTATTTATTTGGTGTTTCAATCTATCAGCAATGTGAAATTTTATTAATTAAACTTTCCAGGAATATGAATACTATCTTACACTTGTACTAACTCAAGCCATGTTGTATTTGCACACCTAATGAATACAATGAATCTTGTAATCCACTTCTCACCATTTAGCCAATGGTCCTGGTAAGCTTCAGTGCGGATATAGTGTTGATTGCTGCTATGCACAGATGTGCGAAAAATGGCAGCGTTCGTTCCCATGAAGTCTACGGCCGTCCCAGCATACAGGTCTCCATCTAAAGTGAGTATATCAACAAAATCGCATACAGAATGACTTAACATGACAAATGATTTTCCAAGAAACAGTGCTCCTTTTTAACGAATCTACCCTCTGACTCCAGATCCGCTGTCAAACTACTCTGTACAGCAGATTGTGTGAAAAGGAAATTTCGATTATTTGAAAGGCATCATTAAATGGTCAAAAAGGTCTCCAGTTGCGGTAATAGCCTTTAATTAGGTAGCATATGGTTTATGCATTATGGGGCTACTGGGGTGCTTTAAAAAAACTTTTATATAATATACATATATTTTGCAGCTGGGTTTCATTTCCTGACCACACTCTAACAGAAACTGTGCATTTGTTTTGTTAAATTACTGCACAGTAACTGTCTAGTAAAGACTAATATGATTGACACACTTGTGTACTAGGGGAATTTCTATATTTCCCGATAAACACTAACATCTGGTCAGAAGTTATATGGATTAATTTATCAATGACATATATGGTAGAATGTCTAACAAATGGGTTGTTTTATCCATGTTTCCTCAGTATTTTATCCTACAAAGGGGCTGCAGGGGTGGCCAAGTTCAGTCCTTAGAGCAACAGTCCAGCAAAGTTTATCTCCAACCCAAATCAAACACACCCTAATCAAGCTAATCACATTCTCACTGCAGTTAAAAAGTGTGTCAAAATGGCCGGAAGTCATTCATTTTCAATGTAATGGCTGGGACAAACCAAGCCGACTAGCAGTGACAAAAAACTACTGTTTTTTTTTTAACACAGCAAATGGATGACAGTTGACTGAATCTAGAACATGAATTTTGCACCTGTATCTGTAGTCTGTATTGTCATTCTACAAAGGGAAGCTGGAACTAGTGCTGTACACATACAATTCATAAACAAAGCAGCGTTTTGCGTACCATTTTCACAGTACTTTGTGACTCACCACAGAGGGAGTTGTTTGTGAAAATATTTCGGATAATCTGATAATCCATATAATTAGCAAATATTTGGGAAATGTGATAAAATAACAGCTCGCTTCTTTGTGTTCCCTCTTGACTTGTATCATTTGCTTCTTTTTTTTTCTCTTGTATTTTTGGACTTATGCTCTAATTTGCTATCTGAACCATTGCTGAGCCCAACAGCAGAACTACATGCTGAATTTGACAAACTGAATCTGGCCAATGTGAACTGAATCAGGCTGATATGAGCTAAATGAGAGGTGACATGTAGAACACACCAGAACAAACTACCACAACAGACAGTCACAGACAGCCCGATGCAGCGATTTGGCACTTCTGGTATAGTGTGGGATTAGAGAAGAGTTTAAATCAGGTAATGAGCTATGACACAGTTTATCTGCAACCAATCAGAATGTAGAAATCCCTCACCTGAGAGGATTCCAGAGAACACAGTCCTGTATACTTTGATTTTGACCATATTAGTTCCCAGGCAAATGGGGGAAGGGATGACTGCTGTGGCATGTTTTTCCCAATAATCTACATAACAACTTTATCCTCCATAGTGATGTCAATTTGGCAAGAAGGTCTGCAACACTATTTCTAGTCAACATTTCTCGACTAGAAAGCTTGTTTTTTTTCAGTTGAAATGCAGTTCATTTGCTTATTTGCATTGCAGTCCTTTTAATTACGAAACCAAAATGTTTGATCGTCAAAGCAAATTTTGACGATCTCACCAACAGCAGTGTAAATGCTGTTACAAAAAACAACAGACAGATGAGTTTTATTAAGGTTTGATCAAAACTGCAGGATTGTGCCTCTCCAGGAATGAACCTGACCTGCCCTGGACTGATATCTTGTTTTTTAGTGATACACTTTTTAGGTTACGTTTTCCAAACCTGTTCCTTAAGGGCAACCGCCCAATAGTATTTCAGCTCCAAAACACTTGCCTAGAAGTTTCAAGTGAGTCTGAACAGGAACAGGACTGTACTAGAAAGTTTCCGACAAGTGTGGCCCAGTCCCAAGTGGCACCCTAAACACAATGCTGCTTTGACAAAAGGGGGGTGCTCATAAGCATGCTTCTAAAAGACAATTTAATTAATTTGTCTTAAGGGCTGAACAGATATAATGGTGTTTAAGTCAGCAGGAACACATGAAGTGTGATAATTGGGATTAAGGATATGTTGGAGCTAATATCTGAAAATAGTGACACTTTAGGATCAAGTTTAACCTGGTTGGGTATCCCTTTAGGAGCAGGATTGGAAACCTCATGTTTAAGGTATTTGTTCAGGAAACTTACCTGTCAGTCGGGCGGTAAAGGGTTCCTGTGGACTGAAGGGGCATTTTCCTCTTCCGGATTCACCAACATGACTGAGGAGCTGGAAGGTTGGTTTCTAGGACACCAAGACAAAGCTGTCACTCTTTTGCACCATTACCCCCATTATGAGCTCATCTCTATGGTCAATAACTCTCAGCGGGTGCCATAGGGTCCAACTGACCCTGTTGATCAGAGGTTTCCAGCAGAGTTTAGCTTCAACCATAATTAAACACACCAGCTAATCAAAGCAAAGTCTTACTCGAAAGTTGCAGGCAAGTGTGTTGAAGCTGAACTCTGCGGGTCGTTGACCCTACAGAAGCAGGATTAAACCCTCCTGTAGGTGCTCATATATTCACGGTAACAAGCTTAAATGGTGCATGAAAGTGTTTGATGCATATCTCACTGGTTGTTGGCCTAAAAGAGATCACTTACCTCCAGATTATGTCCCAGGTCAATGTAGGTGCATTGTGGGTGAAATGCACCAGTTCCACAAACATAGACGTGCGTTTTGTTGAAGGGCTGCAGGAGTCTCACATAATTGGCACAGTCCATCTGAGAGACACATGGGGTATGTGTTTAAAAGTGTGATTTTAAAGAGTAATGGTGAGGATGGGTGTATGCGAAGCGTTTTAAATCACATGAAAATTCACCTACTGATTTTTGCCTGTTATTGCAAGCGGGACTAAAGGTTTGAACTTAAGACTTGCCCTCCCTTAAGGCTTGAAATATTCCCCCTACTGAGCTATAAATATGATTGTTCAGTCTTCATTCTTATCTCAGTCTTTGAGAGTACATTAATAAACAGGCATTCATGTGTCCCTGAATGCTTTTTTCCACAGTTGTGCCCTTTTAAAGTTGTAGCTTCTTACCGATAGATTCTTTCCTGCATATTTGCACCGTTCAATGTGTTCCTGTCCAGCTGGCCAATGAATCTAAAAATAAATAAAAGAGTTTTCCCAAGGATGAGAAAATAATGCAGAACAAAACAACACATTGTAGTTGTAAGTTATAAAGTTTCTATAGCACACTAAGCTGTGTTTTTAAACATTTATTTCTTTTTAAAGGTACATATCTCATAACTTTTCTGTAAAAAAATGTGCTAGGAGCTGATTAGCTCTGTCCCTCCGTCATTATTCAACAGCCTACATGCCTCTCAAATTGTAATCATTTCCATGTGGAAATAATGTGCAGGTATTGACCTAATCATTAGCTGGCGATCAGCACACTGTACATAATTATATAATTTGGGGGACTTCGAATGTGGCGTGCCTTACTTTTTATTAGGATCACGTATTTTTGACGGTAATGTGACCTTACGTTTGACCGAATCATTTCTTACAGGCATTGTTTGGTATTTCCCTATTATAAAAGACACAATCATTTTAGATTAAATCAAATTTAATGTTTGTTTAGTGGTGATTAATGATGTTTAGTGGAAAATTAAGGCCTGAATTATGCAAATGCAGACACAAATGTCTGGGCAACATATTTATAGGAGAGTCTGTTTTACTGTAACTATAATATAAAAGTCATCTATATATTTTCTTTTGAAGGCCCAATTCATACTGTAAAGAATTAATGTTAAAAAATTATTTTATGTCTAAACTATGTCTAAAATATGTTTTCTACTAAGTTTCATCATTACATATTTTTCCTACTCATTCTAGTACTTTATTTTTCTATTTATTAAGTATATTATATAATTTATTATATTATATAATCTATTATATTTATTTATTTATTTGCACATTAATTTACTTGAATTTAACTTAATTTATTTTCTACTAAGTTTCATCATTACATACTTTCCCTGCTCATTCAAGTACTTCATTCATTCATTTTCTTTTCGGCTTAGTCCCTTTATTAATCAGGGGTCACCACAGCGGAATGAACCGCCAACTTATCCAGCATATGTTTTACGCAGCGGATGCCCTTCCAGCTGCAACCCAATCACTGGGAACATTATAGTACTTTATTTATCTATTTATTTATTGCATTATATTATTTATCATATTATCTATTACATTATTTATCTGCACATTTATTTACTTTATTTATTTTCTACTAAGTTTCACTATTGTATATTTTTCCAACTCATGCTAGTACTGTTTATTTTATCCATCTGCACATTTATTTAATATTATTATTCATTTGAATCTAATTTGTATTTATTTGTTTGTTCCAATCAAAATTTTAATTATGACATTTTGTAGTTTTATATTAATGTATGTTTTCTTTCTTACATTTTCTTGTGTGATTAATATTATTTTTAAACTTTATTATTTGTTTAATTAAGTATTTTTACATTTTGTAATGATTTTTTACTTAACAGCTCTCAAATTTGAAAGCTTTGAACAGTATAAACAGTTCATATTTTTGTTCATACTTTGTGTGAGTACTGTACTGTACAAATATACAGTGTGCAACAAGTGTGCAATATAATATAATATAATATTTTAATGCCACAAACAGTCAAGTAAGCGATATATACACTGTAAAAATAACCACTAATTAACAGGTTCCGTATTTTGTGATATTTTCTGTTTATTCATAGTTGTGGATTGCATTATAAGAGTTTTATCTGTGCACTGTCGACTTTTGATGTTGAAATTTCAACTGTAAGGTTTAACAAAATGACTTTTAAGAAATAATATAGAGAGAATTAAGTCTGAAAAATTAGCAGAAAAATAGTACTGGCAGTTTATTATCAGGTTTTTGTACCGTAATTCACAACACAAACACAGACATCACTTTAAACTATTAAAAATGTCAATAAATTTTCTTGGGATTTTCAACATCAAAAGCTCTTCAAGATCCCACAATGCAATTCAAAAGCATAAATAATTGAAAAAAAACATGAATCAACAAATATGGATTTTTTTTTACAGTGTAGATATAAATAGATATAACGTGAATGTGCTGTCATTAAAGTCTGACATATACCCAGCTTTGTAGAATTGTATGATAAGATTTGAATCTATCTATGTATCTTACAGTACATACAGTGCTTTTACAAACTGAAGGACGAGTCGCTTTAATTTTCTCTGCTAATCTGCTAGTATGTATAGGGTTTTAAATAGAGTTTTTAATGTGATATATGTGATGACATTGAATGTATTTGTGTTGCCTGGTTTTTCTGTGATGTGTGTAATGTGAACGCTGATGTGGTTGTGTGGTGAAGCCAAAGATAAATTTCTACTTGTGGACAATAAAGAAAGTAAAGTAAAGTAAATCAACAAAAGCCTTCAGAGAGGCAGTGAAGTCGACATTACAGATGTTCAGCTTCACGTGAACAGTAATACATTGTGTAGCGCTGGTCTGTTTTCATTTTGGTGACCCTTATCCTCAGGATCTGCACGTGACGTCAGGGGCCGTCAGATGCTGGAGGTTGTGTGAGCTGACCTTGCGTGACGGCTGCGTGAGGCTGTCAGAATTCAGCATGTAGATGTGGTCTCGGCCCCCGACCAGCAGCCATCCGCGGTCCTCATCCAGCAGCAGGGCCTGATACGCACCTCCCTCCCCACCGTCCCAGAACACCGCTGAGCCGTTCCTCAACCTCAATTCTGCAAGAAAAACAAAGGTTTGAGAACATTTGAAGAGTTTAGATGCAAAACCCTCAAAATTTGATCTAAAATTATCTAAAATAAGCATTTATTTCCCTTTAAAGGCAATGAAAATAACATTTTCTAGATTCTACTTTGTTTTGTCTATGGATATTAAAAGGAACCCAGGGTTTTAGGACTTGTATGGCTCAGTTTAACATAAATGATGTCTCGTACTGAAATGTGTAGTAGAAAACCCTTGACAGATTTACTTTGTTTAAATATTCACATCATTTCATGTATGTTTTGAACTATGACGGGGGTTATTTTTGGCATGAAATGCATGACATCAAATGATTGCACTTTGTGAACAACAGTAGAGACAGCTGACCTGAAATTTGTAGACAAAGAGACTAACAATCGACATAAGCGAGGCTAAAATTCCAGTTTTAAGTCGAGATTAAGTACGTTATGGAAAATTATTTTAATTTGTCTCTCAGGGGGTGTTTACACATTGTTGACCTAGAAAAAGACACTCAGTTTTTAAAATGAACATTCATTCATTCATTTTCCTTTGGCTTAGCCCCCCATTTATCAGGAGTGACCACAGCAGAATGAACCGCCAACTATTCCAGCATATGTTTTACGCAGTGGATACCCTTCCAGCCGCAACCCAGAACTGGGAAACACCCATACACTCTTATTCACACACACTATGACCAATTTAGTTTATTCAGTTCACCTATACCACGTCTTTGGACTGTGGGGGAAACCGGAGCACCCGGAGGAAACCCACACCAACACGGGGAGAACATGCAAACTCCACATAGAAATGCCAACTGACCCAGCCGGGACTCGAACCAGCGACCTTCTTGCTGTGAGGCGACAATGCTAACCACTGAGCCACCGTGCCGCCCTTACATCGATTACAATATAATAAAAAAAATTATTCTCTTTAATCATAGAACTTAACCCCAGTAACACTCCAGCATTTTTTCAACAAGTAATTTAATGAGTGCCCAAAGAGGGTTAACCGTATATTTGGCAACAAAGCTTTATTTTGAACTGTGATTGAGGTTGAAACTCGTTTGATCAGGTTCACTGCACGGTGATCCTGATCCTCGAGCGATATGTAAAATAAACATTCAAATCATGCGCTGAAATGGTTACGGCACGCTCACATTCCAAATATCAGCGTCATTCACATAATCACACAAACACACACAGACACGTCCACACCTCAGCAAACCTCCCTCCTCATTGGTAGTTACAGAGACCAAAACAACCCTCCCAATTAAACCCAATTAACCCCGAACACGCTCCTTGACAGCTGCACTCCTGCTACCCACAACTCCAGCGGGACGAGAGGCCCAGAGTGGCCCAGATAAAGTGTGCATGGTTGCGCGAGGACAGAGGTGTCCAGGTTGTTGTGGTAATACACTTTGACGGGTGTTTTCTTTGCCACACAGCCTGTCTTGATATCGATGAAAGGGAGTCGAGATGTTGCGCAGGAAATTGCTGAAGGTCTAGTCTGCATTCTTCACGTCACTGTCTTTCGGCTTGGTCACGTCAGGGTGAAGGTTAAATGGTGCATCTGGATGTTACCTTCCTGTTCTTTTTTTTTTGTCAGATAAATTTGGCAGAAAGCAATAGCGTGTTGTGAACTTTTCATATTTTTTCACATGTGGTTCAAACTAAATTTGCTGGCAGCCAATTTCGGGTCAAAATGAAAGGTGTGTTGCTTCCGTGTGATCAGCCGGGATTTTCAACAGTAAATCAAGCAGAAAATGGATTAAAGGAACATGTTTTTTTTGGAAATAGTCTCATTTTACTTTTACATTTACTCCCCTAGAGTAAAACAGTTGAGTTTTACCATTTATTAATCAATTCAGACGATCTCTATGTCTGGCAGAAGCACTTTTAGCTTAGCTTAGCCTCTCGCTCAATAAATTCAAAATAGAGTTTCAATCATTTTCCAGTTTAAAGTTTGATTCTTCTGTAGTTAGCATAATACCATTGTGCCTGCTTAAGCCACGCTACGGCAGAGTTCCTTGATTATTATGCAAGAAAAATAGTATAATTCCTAGCCATATTGGTCTAGAAAATAGCAACCTTTCATTTTTCATCGTCTTAGTAGGTGTAACTACAGAAAACTACAGTAACTACAGAAAAGTCAAGCTTTAAATAGGAAAATTATCAAAACTCTTTTTTTGAAATTCGAGCGAGATGCTAATGGTCTAATCCGATTCAATGATTTATGCTAAGCTAAGCTAAAAGTGCTCCCGCCAGACCCAGAGATCGGTTGAATAAATTCAAAATGGTTAAAATTCAAATTTTAACTCTGGTGGACTTGTAAAATGAACCTACTTATGTTTTTTTTACATGTTCAGCTTCATTTAGTGCATAATATTACCATTTAAGGGTGAAGAAGATCTGTAAAGTTACATAGACTAATTTCAGTTTATCAGGAGTTTAAACTGACAAGGCTAAAAAACGCATAAAGAAATGTAGCTTGTTGTTGCCTGAGTATCTGAAGCACAAGCTGTAAAGGCTCTACCCTCTTCTGCAAAAGAAGGGTGGGAGCAGCAGCTCATTTGCATTTAAAGTAACACACGTGAGACCAGGTTTTTGAATAGTAACATAGTGGAACTGATTATGCGTGAGGTATTTTGAGCTGAAAGACACATTCTGGGGGCATCTTGTAAAAAGGCAAAATGTGATCCATTTTAAGAAAAAAATATATATAAACACTATATTAATGCTCATTTGCACAAAAAAAAATTACTTCCAGATTGATTGGATATTATTTATATTTATATCACTTATGTACTGACATTTTAAAAGGTTAGTTTTATTTAAAACATTACTGTTAACATTACAAAAAACATAAAATAAAAAAAAACAATTAATACAAAATAAATATAAAAACTTATAACATTTTATATATAAATAATATTATTTTATAATTTATAAAATATATTATAAAATAAAAATATATTTCATTTTATTAAAATTTTTAATTATCATTTGATATTATTATTGAATTATTATTAAATGTTTCAATTATTAATTCATAAATTTTGTTTATTATTATTTTAATAATGTATAATAAAATAAAAATAAATAAATAAATAAAATATATCCTAAACATAACTGCCATAGTTATGTTTAAACACGTTAAGATATATTTTTATTTATTTTTTAGTTATTTAATTTACTGTTCAGCTGTATTTATTTATTTATATAAGCCAGCTTTTGTCTTGGCCTTAAATCTCAACTATAAATGAGATTTGTAAAGTCTCTATGCCAAAAAAAATGAAGAGTAAATATTAACTTTAAAAGCACGGCCATAATTTGACTAATCTTGTTATGTTAAATTACCATTATGCAATATTTATAAATATAAACCTCAACTCATATTGTCCTGCAGTTATTACAATTATGTTTATATAAAACAAACAAAAAATCTAACAAAATCCCACTGGCTTTGAGTTTTACAAATCTATGCAGAGCAGATTCTAATGCTTTGTCTTTTTTTCTCTCTCAAATAAAGCTCATTTATATGAAAAACAAGTTGCTGCACTGCCATTAAAAAAGAAAAACACCAAGAAACACGATCCTTTAAAATACATTGAGTTAATTACCGATTTGGCTGTACGTGTAATCAAAGTGAACGTGATTAATGTGAGCCAAATGTGTCCTGGATTGTGTTTCCAGTTTCACGTTTCGGTTTGAGTTTTCATACTCCATTAAAGCCGCGCATTCGTGATTCATATAACGGCACAAAGCGATTTCTCACATACAAGTCAAATAAATCTGAAAATTGGTTCAATGTTGGTGTGATCCGTCATGAGCATCTCTGCACCTGTGCAAAGTTTCTGGAAAGAGCCGTTTTCTGGAAGTTTATCAGCTCTGGAGAATTTGGCAACAGTTCATATTGTGAGTTCATGTACAGGTGCTCTGTACTTTTGATCTTATTTCACTCTTACTGTATGTTTTTCCTTTTGTTTTCAGCCTGTTTCTTCAAACTATACAGTCGAAACTTATATTTATTTATTTGGAAAATTATTAATTGCATATCTTTCAATTTATTTAGCTTAAAGACGCCTCTGAATATGAATGAAGTGACATGGATTGGTCAGGTATGAGTTCTTCACAGACTTCAACAGTGTGTAAAAATCTGGATGGTTCTGTGGGTCTCGTCTATCAAATCTGATCTTTATTTTGTATTTTCTATTGGATTGAAGTCAGGTGATTGGCTGGGCAATTCTACAGCTTGATTTTCTTTCTATGAAAGCATTTGAGAGTTTCCTTGGCTGTGTTTTGGATCATTGTCTTGCTGAAATGTCCACCCCGGTTTCATCTTCATCATTCTGGTAATGTAGACTTTGGACTGAAGCAGCTAATATACATTTACAATGACGAAGGGCAGAGGGTTGCTGAAGAACTACTGAGAGATTTCAGCTGCTGTCTGGACTTTCACTGCCTTTCTACACCTACCATTCTTCATGTTTTTTATTTATAAATGATTGTTTTTATATAATCTTAAATTTAATTGTAAATTACGTTTGTAATATTGTATATTTGTTGTAAATCGTATATATTTTTTCAATTTATGACATTTTCCTAATGTTATTTATTTATAAATGATTGTTTTATATATTTTTAAATTGAATAGTAAATTGCAATTGTGATATAGTATATATTTTTCAATTTATTAACATTTTCTAATGTTATTTATTTATGAATGATTGTTTTTATCAAATTTTAAATTGAATAGTAAATTACAATTGTAATATCATATATTTGTTGTATATCATATATATTACAATTGTAATATCATATATTTGTTGTATATCATATATATTACAATTGTAATATTGTATATTTGCTGTATATTGTATATATATTTTATGCAATTTATTACATTTTTCTAATGTTATTTGTTTATAAATGACTGTTTCTATATAAGTTTAAATTGAATAGTAAATTGCATTTTTAATATTGTATATTTGTTGTATATCATATCTGTTTTTTTCTTTTGTTATAATTTTTACATTTTGATGCAGAATTAAAATCTCAAACCTTATTTTTGTTATTAAATAATAAATTCAAAATTTATTATTGAGTTTTAGTAATTTTCCTATTTAAAGTTTGATTCTTCTGTAGTTAGCATAATATCATTGAACCTGCTGCAGCTGTGGTACAGCAGCAATGTTCCTTGATTATTACGCAAGAAAAAGAGTATAGTTTCTAGCTATATCAGTCTAGAAATTAGCAACTTTTCATTTTCCATCAGTCTTAGTTCACAATGTGACTGCAGAAGAGTCAAGTATTAAATAAGTTTCAATTTTGAAATTTGATTGAGATGCTAATGGTCTAATCCGATTCAATGATTTATGCTAAGCTAAGTTAAAAGTGCTCCAGGAGATCAGCTGAATGGATTCAAAATTTCTAAAAGTCAACTGTTTAACTCTGGGGGACTGTTTTTTTACATGTTCAGATATTATTAAAACAAAAAGACTTTCAGTCTGTGAGTGGATTAAGTTCATCAGTCCATAACTCTGAGCTCATCTGTTTCAGTCCTAATCTCGTGTTTTGTTCCTTACAGTGTCTGAGTTTGTTCAAACCGTTTACATCCAGCATGAAAACAGCCTGTAAATCTCAGAGGTTTGCATCACCTCAGACCAAACATCTGTATTTCACTGTGGACA
Source organism: Danio jaintianensis (assembly GCA_903798115.1). NCBI lineage: Eukaryota > Metazoa > Chordata > Actinopteri > Cypriniformes > Danionidae > Danio > Danio jaintianensis. The sequence goes on along the minus strand of CAIGQV010007757.1, from coordinate 5,202,797 downwards.
ACAGAACGAGTTCTGAGATCATGACCATGTGCTGGTCATGTGGTGGATTCCCACAGTTTTCATTTATCCGCATTTCAGATAAACACAGGAAAATCCCCGTTTCCCACCCACATTTCATTACTGAACTCACTTTTCTTCTGAAGTAGTGCACAGTGTGATGTCATTTCAACTGAAACATAAAGACGGGGCGGCGCATATAAGCAGCTCCTCCTCTTTAAAATACAACAGCCAATAGTGTTTTGTTTATATGGAGATTACAATATGCCAAAATCTGAATTTGAGAGAGAGAGAGAGAAAGAGAGAGAGATTCAATCAAAAATGCTGAAAGTCTCTTTGGATTTCCACACTGTGAACAACAATGCACTGTCAAAGCTTTACTATCACTTCATTTCCAGTGTTTAATGAGTTGCTGAGTTGTTTATTTTCAAGATGTTTGGCTTTCAGGCGTATTACAGAAAACAGGACTTTAGCGAAGGATGTGTTTACAGCGCCACGTCGTATTGTTTGTTTGATCCTTTAATGTGTTTTGCTTGCTGTCAGTTTGGATATTTGTTTCATTATTCAGAGCAACAAACTCTGGCAACACTTTCCATGACAAAACTGGGATTCAGGGCACTGGTTTTTTTACATGACACTGTTTTATACCTTTGCCTATTAGTTTCCACAGAAACAGTGTTTAGTGACATAAAAAAAAATGCCAACTTATTCATTCAATCATTTAATTAATTTGAATGGATGAGAGTAAAATGTAGTAAATAGAAAAAAAATTAATTAATAGTCATTCATATATATATATATATATATTATATTTATATATAATAATTTATTATTATTATTATTATTATTTTACATATTAAATATGTTCTGTGCTTTGTTTAAAAGCATATGTCATTTTCACCAATAAAGGGCACATATTCAAAACAAACAAAGGTGTAGTTTGATGTTGCAGTGACTGAGTGTGGAATAATGGGAGTTGTGGTCTTCATTACATCCTACGGGACTCCTGCAGAAATGATGATGATGAGCTAAAGTATTTAACACTTATTATCATGGTTGTATGAAGCAGAGTATCTGAATGCCTTTAAAGTGAAACAAGAGCCTGAAACAATTGCTGATGAGAGATGAGCACTACTTATTATTTATGAGTTAAAACAACACAATTCTTAAGTTTTTAAGGGGACAGCTTAATTATTTTACGTTTAATCTCCTTAAATTTCTAAAAAATGATTAAGTTAACTTAGTCGATTTGTGTTGGGACAACATGAATGAACTGTGTGGAACCCAGCATGTTTTACAGTGTACAGTGTAGAAGACGGTCCGTGTCACTAGTTAAAATGTATTATTTCTCTGGAATTGAACATTCTTAGAAACATAGTCATTCTTAGTACATAAGTCAGCAATATATTACACCGTTCTAGTGTTTTTTGGATATTTTAATGAAGCCATCTTACATACTGTGCCTTTAATGTGTCGCTTTAAAAAACAGAATGGCCCACCAATTTGTCAGCTGTCAGAAACTGTTTCTTTGTTTGGTACATCAACTTTGTGAACCTGATTCACCAGGCAGTTTGTCTTCTGTTGACTCTCAGTTAAGCATTTCAAAGGCCAAGTTGCCGAAACCTCAAAGATTTAAAAGGTCAAAGTTCAAGTCTTGATGACCACTTCTCTTCATGTCCCGAAACGCACGGATTAGCCTTGGAAATGGATTGTGGCCACCCAGAACCCCGTTCACCTCTGAACTCTGAGAGAGCGTCTCTATAAATCCAATATCAATGAAGCTCAAATCTTGATAATCAGATCCAGATTTTTGTTTGCTGCTCGTGTGTAGGAATGGAGCAGTGGTGAGTTCACACTCTTGAGGGATCATAAAACTGGAGCGCTCTGTCTTGTGTCTGACACAAGTCAACTGCGAACATTTGCTTGTAATCCACGAGCACATCAAACGGAGCGGAGATTCACTGGGACTTTGCCAAACACCTGGAACAATCCATCGCTGTTAGCCGACGGTGAAACCTCTCAAAACAGACACTTCTCAGAAATTGGAAAGTGTAACTGTAATGAAACACAGAAACTTTAAGGAAAGAGTTCAGCAAGACATAAAATCTGTGGCATCATGAGGTCACTCTCAACGTGTATGTTGACATCGCCTTTTTGTGTTTCCATCAAACTAAACTTACGGATGTAATTTTATATATGAAAAGAAAACATTCAAAGCAAGTAAAGTATCCAGTTTGTTTCAATAAAATGTCAAAGAATTTGTTAAATAATGTTCCAAACTTCGAAGTCATCCTTCAATGTAATGGACTGTAGTTTAATAAAAAAAGAAACATATAAAATCGAAACATTTTATAATGGGAAAAACTGTTTTACAACATTTAAAAACGTTTTTACAACGTAACTCTGACTGAAGTTGTAAAGATGGTCTTGAAAAAGTGTGAACATTTCTGCAAGATAGTGAATCTATAAAATGGGTTAAAATATTTCATAAAATTAGTAACACGTTTTACAATGAAGTCTTAGTTGACATAAGCAACATTTCTCCAACATTGTCAATATATAGCTTATCACAACCTTTTTGCAACGTTAAAAAAACATTTTTACAATGTACTGTACTGTACATTTTTACAATGCTGCTTGTTCAAACTACATATTTTAAATGAAACAACACAATTCTTGAGATTTTTTTGGGACAATTCAATTGTTTTATGTTCAATCCACTTAAATTTGTTAAGTTAACTTAATTGAATTGTGTTGGGACAACAAGAATGAATTGTGTGGAACCCTGCATTTGTTTAGCTAAAAGATGTAATAAAGATGTGAGCTTGTATATACAAAATTAAAGTTTGAAAACCACTCTTTAAGCTAGACGAGCCATTCTTCTCAAATGGAAGCAGGTTATTCCTCCATCACATGTGGAAATCTTTAGCTGAGTAAAACTTGAGAAGTTAAGATGTTTACTTGCAGGATCTCTCAAATTTTTTCATAAGACCTGGAGTCTTGTTTTAGACTAGAGGCTTACCCTGTTCTGTTGATATCAGCTCTGATACACAGTAAACAACTGGAAAGTAGAAATATTGACTACTTAAAGTGATCTTTTCATTTTTTTTAAACTCTTTTATTGGTAAATTAGCTCAATTTATTTATTTATTTTTGTCAGAGGATATGTTTGTTTTTAGTTCATAAATGTAATTATTTTATTTTGAGAGGATAGTGTGAAAATAAGAAAACTAAGACTGTCTGTACTTTTTCTTATTCTGTATTATATACTAAGGTCTTGTTACATTCATGCATTCATTTACCTTCAGCTTAGTCCCTTTATTCATCAGGGGTCGCCACAGCGGAATGAACCGCTAACTTATCAAGTTTTACACAGCGGATGCCCTTCCGGCTGCAACCCAGCACTGGGAAACACCCATACACACTCATGCACACACAAACACTATGGCCAATTTAGTTTATTCAATTCACCTATACCACATTTCTTTGGACTGTGGCTGAAACCGGAGCACCTGGAGGAGAACATGCAAACTCCACACAGAAATGCCAACTGACCCAGCCAGGACTCGAACCAGCGACCTTATTGCTGTGAAACAACAGTGCTAACCACTGAGTCACCGTGTTGCCGGTCTTGTTACATACCAATAAAAAAATTTGAAAACCCTTACAGCTATTTTATGACATTCAAACATTTTTACGACACAGTTCTAAATGATTCCATAAAGTGAGCTTGTTTGAACAATGTACTAACAATGTTTACCTTACATTACGAACATACAGGTTAAAAAAAACATTTTTGCAACATAAAAAAGCTTGATATATGTATATCTATCTGTTGCTGAAAGGAGGTTTTTACAATATGAGCAAATGCGAACAACACCCTAGCAAAATTTCATTGTGAATATACAGTATGATATGGGTTAAAACCTATTACAACCTTTTAGGATTATAAAAAAAAACAGTTCAACAATATAGTCCTAGCTAACATCATAAAGAGGTTTTCTTTACAGCATTTTCACAACCTTAAAAACCTATTTACAACCTTTTAGGAAGATTAAAAAACATTTCTTTAATGTTCTATAATTTTTTTCATTCATTATCTGTTACTATAATATGTCACATGAGTTTGTAGTGACTAATAAATAACCCATGACAGGGTTTTCATTTTTGGGTGTACTGTCTCTTTAAGAATGATTGGTCTATTTCTCCATCAGTTTGGGCATTTGAAACAGCAGTGTCATTATATTAGATGGCTGATTAGCCGGAGGAGTGACTCTAATGAGGACTATACGGTCACTGACAGGTTCTGTCACTCCTCAAGCAGCAGGGAGTCAGTTTCCCTCGTTATCTCCGATTTCATCCCGCACTGGTGGCCTTTGATTGGGTGTTCAGGGAAAATTGCTGAAATGCCAAGGGTCAGATGACCGTCAGAAAGGCAAAAGTCTCCGATTGAGAGAAAAATCTCCATGCCATTGCATCTGCGTCGACCACTTGAACAAGCAAAAACCACTGGGCAGAATCAGAATCAACATAGCTGGACATGCAGATCTTTTCCATCTGCGTGTCTATACAAAACAACATCAATCTGTCCAAGAAGAATGCAGGCGTACTTCTGTTGGCCTACCGTACTGTTAACTGTGCCAGATTTTTCAGGTAGTCCCCTGAAGTAACAGTGACGATATAGAAAGCTAATAAATTGTGCTTCATTTCCTCTCTGAGGCCCTATATACGCTAAGTGTTGAGGAGAATATAGCTGCTTATTTATTTCTGTTGGTTTTTTGGCTTTCCACAGTTATTTTGTGATCTATAATGACTCAAGACTGAAGCATTGTTCCATATAAACTAAATAAGGCATGACCAGGGACTTATGCTGATAATTAATTAACTTTGTATTTGTGTGTTTTGAACGGCTAGCTTAGCAACAAGCTAGTTAAATTCTTGGCACAAACTGTGATTTATATGAGTGTTTCAAATGAGTAACTTGTGAGAAACAAAGTAATTAGTATATGCGTCACTAATTTACCAGTTTTTTACAGTATATTTGTGGGTTTGGTATTTGTGTTTTGCACTGCTAGCTTATTAGCATGCTTCTGTTTTGCCACAAGTGAAAACATAGCAATTAGCACAAAAAGCCACCAATTTAGCACTTTTTAAAGGTATTTTTCTGTGTTTTGAATTGTTAGCTTGGCAACATGCCACCAATAAACCTTTGGCACAAGTTGTGATTGTATGAGCATTTAAAATCAGTACATTGTGGAAAAAGCTTGCCAATAAGCATATAACGACACTAATTCTACAGTATATTTGTGTTTTTCACTGCTAGCTAACTAGAATGCTTCTGTTTAAGTTGTGAATATATGTTTGTTTCAAATCTGTAACTTGTGAAAACATAGCAATTAGCACAAAAAGCCACCAATTTTGCACTTTTTGTGTTTTGTGTTTGTGTGTTTTGAATTGTTAGCTTAGCCACATGCCACCATTAAACCTTTGACACAAATTGTGATTGTGTAAGCATTTAAAATGAATACATTGTTGAAAAAAAACTTAGCAATAAGCATATAGTGTCATTAATTTACCGTTTTTTACAGTATATTTGTGTTTTGCACTGCTAGCTTAATAGCATCTGTTTAAGTTGTCAATGTATGTGTGTTTCAAATCTGTAACTTGCGAAAACATAGCAATTAGCACAAAAAGCCTCCAATTTAACACTTTTTAAAGGTCTTTTTGTGTGTTTTGTGTTTGTGTGTTTTGAATTGTTTGCTTAGCTACATGCCACCACTAAACTTTTGCGACAAGTTGTGATTGTATGAGCATTTAAAATCAATACATTGTGGAAAAACCTGGCAATACTGCAGTCAACGTTTCTGCTAAAAAGAACATTAAGAGTCAGTTTCTCAGATAAAGATCAAGCTTTGACTGAAAACTGAATTACTGATAGAAATCTATACTACAAGACTAGACCTTCCAACCCTCATTACAATTGCAATACCATTAGAATGACTGGATATTAGATTATCAACGTTTTCTGAAGTCTTTAGGGCAATCAAAGTGTTTATCTTGTGGTAAAAGCTGCACAAAGTGTCTGAACGAGAATGAAACGGGATTGAATGGATCTGGTTTGGATTTGTCAAAACGACTTGCCATAAAACTGATCTGGCAACACAAAGGCTGCAGGCAAGGGCTTAATGAAGGCTAATAAAACATTTAGAGTTTCCCGAGAGCTGTATAAAATATTTCTCTTGACAATTCTGACTGTTAAGAGACAGTAATTATGATGATTTTATTTTGCCAATGTTGTGAGATCCAACGTGACCACACAAATATAGTAAACACATTCAAAATGCTTGTAGAAATGTGCCAAATATCGTCAATTACAATATATATGGGAGAATGTGAGAATGATGGACATGTTTGGTTTGTTTTTCTTTTACATTGCTAACTACAGTACATCCTCTTATTGTTTATCAACGCCTGATGCACTGGAATCTCATTGCAAAGGCATTTTCCAAACTGTTTGTTCAGGACAATCAAAAGGAAAGTTTAAGGTGCGAATGTTCTTGTCATTATCTTTCCTCCTGTATAAACAGGTCTGGAGAAAATTGGCGTCAGGACTCGAGTATGCACTGCTGATCCGTTCCCAAGACAAATAACATGAGTCTTGAAGAGAAATGACATTTAAGTAGCTTGAAGTTCTAATATACAGCAAGTTTAAAGTAAGGGGGGCATTTACTTTTGCACAAAAATATTTTGGGATTATATGTAGAATAGGCGGCATGGTAGCTCAGTGGTTAGCACTGTCGCCTCACAGCAAGAAGGTCGCTGGTTCGAGCCACGGGTGGGTCAGTTGGCATTTCTGTGTGGTGTTTGCATGTTCTCCCCATGTTTGTGTGGGTTTCCTCCAGGTGCTCCGGTTTCCCCCACAGTCCAAACACATGCGCTATAAGTGAATTGAACAAACTAAATTGGCCGTAGTGTATGTGTGTGAATGAGTGTGTATGGGTGTTTCCAGTACTGGGTTACAGCTGGAAGGGCATCCGCTGCGTAAAACATATGCTGGATAAGTTGGCGGTTCATGATGAATAAAGGGACTAAGCCAAAGGAAAATGAATGAATATGTAAAATTATTATACATTCAGTCTACAGGCATGAGAAAATATCTGCACATGTGTGTAGTGTTTGTTTTTCTTTTGATGCCTTCCTTGCTATTCAAAATACAGCATTTTATTTACATAAAGATTGCCTAAAAACATTTTCTGTACATTAATAAAATTGAAAATTCAAAATATATACTTTCTTTGTGACAGACATTCATTTAATCATCATATTATATAAGAAAAAGGCCTATATGTTGCTTCAGGGTGTCCGTGGGGTCTTATAAAAGTATTAAAAGTTGATAAGTCTATTTAAAGAAACGTAAAAAGTATTAAAAAGTCTTAAATGCTATGTTACAAAGTATTACATTTTGTATCAGTATGCTAAAGTTTGCCTGAATTTAATCAACGAATATTAGGATGCTGTGTAGTTTATGAAATCGATGAAATCCTGCTACGTTTGACATCACACTGCATTGTTTACTGCAGTAACCAAGGCAACTGACGCCGACGCTGGCGCGCACCTCTCAAAAAATGTAACTACACATAGCAATGACGTGTAGCACAAGCTCTGTGATTGGTCGGCTTGGTATCGATGACGAGTGTGGGCGGTGACGAGAGTCGCGAGCCCGATGGAGCAAGTGTTTACAAGTGTCGAGTCCCATGAAGGAGCTCCAGACGAAAACTTTTGTTTTGTGTTTAACTTATGATTAAAGTTGTTGCACGTCCGCCAGTTCCTGCTTCTGAATGAGCGAGTTTTAGCTACTTTTAGCGTTCAGAAAAAACAAAACACCCGCATGTTCCCACAGAGGAACATAAAAACCTACTGTTATTGCAGAGCAACACAAACAGCACGCAGAAGTATAAATGCACAGCTATACGCAAGGCTTGCGCCATGGGTCACGCCAATCACTCGATGCAGAAGTATAAATCAGCCTTTATTCCTGCTGTTATAGGCGCCAACTGCTCCATTAGCATATTTATTACATTTAGGATTAGTCTCTTACAATCAGTATCTAGTAGTATCTACTAAATATACTGCAAGTTAAAATGTCGCCAAATGTTACAGATTGAAACCTAAAGTAGTGATGAGGTCTTAAAATGTGTGAAAAGAGTCTTGTAAAAGGTACTGAATTTCACTCTGATTTCTGTATATACCCTTCTGTATATATATTTCTGTATATCCTCAAATATTAGTAAACTTACGTATACAGTAGATGACCTTAAATGTAAAAGGCGGTCTAAATTGCACAACCCTTTTTGTAGCATTTATTTTTAGACCTTCTCTCAGAAATGATCACCGACCACACTGAAAATATGAGAAGCCTCATCAGTCAAGGCAAAATACAGAGTCGCATTTGCTGCGATTCATGAAACTGACACCAGAGGAGCCTCGCAATAAGGGTGGGAGAAGTGTTAACATCAATATACCTCCTCATTTATCTCTCGCATTCATCAATTTCCCTGTCTTTTCCCATTTTTCTCTTTTCAAACTGTCTAGAAAGGCTTTTTCGCGATGATGGAAGACACAGGCGTACTTCATTTTAACTGACTTTCTTTTTTTCCTTTTTTTCCCTTTGGGTCAATGGCAGCTAGTCATTCGTATTATCCACATGCTCTGGATGTAAGTTGTGTTCTGGTTCGCCAACATTAGCAGAAGCAGAGTAAAAAGAGCAAGTCGGAAAGCCAAAGGCATCTCCTCCATTTATCAACTTTCAGTTTTCATTGGCAAACGGTGGAAAATGGATATCTTTGTAGGAATAGATTCCAAAAGCATGTCTTTTCATTGAGTTAAAAACACTGTTTGGGGACTTTAAAGATGTATAGACGTTTGCCCAGACAAATGAAGCTGTTTGTCTTTTCCTGTTTATTAGGTCTTTTTTAAAGCCTTTAAAAGTCCTCGTCTCTGTCATGTCTGGCTGAAGCACTTTTAAACAATTAGCAAGAGAATGTTTTTACTTCACTTGTATTTGTCAAACAGACCAAAGCTTCAAGCCATTAACTGCCTATGACAACAGACCCCTTCAGTCTTTATGATCTCAGTATCAGATTTCCTCCAGAAGTAATCTATCTATCTATCTATCTATCTATCTATCTATCTATCTATCTATC